>ML797855.1:218151-245279 GCA_009831015.1 Picea engelmannii
ATGAAACTCTTCCTCCACCAAGAGAAACTCAACTGCCAAAGAATAAAATCAACTTATATGAAGATCAATGAAGAAATATGGATGTGGAAATTACATATTTCCCAAAAATTTGTGAATGCACATTGTTAATGGTTTTCTTTTCCTTACACGCGAGGTATTTTAATTTTTGAAATCTCGATGGGGACATTACATATTTCCCAAAAATTCATGAACACACATTGTAAATGGTTTGCTTTTTGTTGCGCGTGGGGTCATTTATTTTTATTTTTTTGAATAGTCGATGCTAAATTGGGCGCCAGTATCACCGGATTTAGCTTCAACTATTGATAGAAAATGCAATCAATTTGGGGCACTAAATAGGGCGCAAATTGCACCTCATTTAGCACAAATTGTGGAATATTGTGAAAAAAGGAATAAATAGTGTGTTTGGGAGGTAACTCACCCACTTCGACAAGAATAAGATCCACTAGATGAATGAGTGAAAAATTGAAATTGAAATTGGCCAGAGGACAATTATCAATGTTCTCCATAGTTGGAGGATCAAAATTTCCTTAAGGAGGAGGAGGAGGAGGAGGAGGAAACTCATCTCTTCTTAGGGGGATTTCATCAATACCCCACAAAAATTCCTCTTCTTCTTATTTTTTCCAACTAGAGGGTTCACATTATCTTGATCCCCTCCTATGGGGATATTCAAAGCATTTGGTTCTTATACTAGTTCACTTTATGAGGAATCAATAACTTCAAGTCTATGCCTTGTTGGAGGTAACCCCGACATGAAGCAAGGAGGAATACCTTAATTCCTACTATAATGATAAGGAGACTAATAAACCACTTTGAAATGGTATAAACCAAGTTGAAGATTGTAAATATTTGAAAATCAAAATGACACATTTGGATTTCTAAGTGTGACACCAATCAACAAACCACTACAGAAAAAATTTGAAAAGACAGCGAGCGAACACATTCCTTCAAATGCTAGCGGATAGTGATTAAATACCAAGGTCCAATTAGTAAGGAGCTAAAAAAGGGCCTTCCAAAGTTCAACCTTGGTCGATGGTGAGGGCATGAATAAAACTAGTGAAGATATGGGAGGTAGTTATAGTAACCCCACAAAGTTATCATCTAAGGTGAAATCCCCTTTTAAAATAATTAGGGAACCTCTAGGGAGGGCTCTAATAGTGTTTCTCTATCTATCATAGTTATCACCAAAAATTCTCACTTGTAGCCACTCATGCAAAACCTAGAAGAGTTTGCTAAGGTTACTTATTCACAATTATAATCAGTTAGAATAGTTGTGGATTAGGCTTTCGTGTTGGGTAGGGATACATGAAACTTCATCCTATGGGAAAAACTTTGGGTAGGAGGAGTCACTTAGAATAACAAACCAACTAGTGTAGGGTCCCATTGCATACCATTTCATACCATTGCATACCATAACATACCATTTTCACATACCATTGCATACTAATACCATTGATACAATTTGATACCAATACCAATGCATACCAATACCATTGCATACCATTGCATACCAATACCAATGCATACCATTTCATACCAATGCCATTTCATACGAATACCATTTCATACCATTGCGTACCATTGAATACTAATAGCATTGCATACCAATGTCTTGTCTAACCATATCAAATCTCAACCTAACCCCTAACCCCTAAGCCATTGACCCTTAAATCCTTAAGCCCTAATCCCTAAACCCTTAAGACCTCAACCTTATTTAATCACTTATACATTAACACAAAATCACTAAATCCCCTAACCCCCAAGCCATCGACCCTTAAACACTTAAACCCTAATATCTAATCCCTTAATCCATAAACCCCTATGCCCTAAGAACTTAACCATTAATCCCCTAGCCCATATTAATCCCTAATCCATTAACCATTAAACTACCTAACCCATAAGCACCAAATCCATTATCTATTGACCCTTAATCCCTTAAACCCTAATCCATTAACCCTTAATCCCTTAACCCTTAATCCATTAAACCCTAACTCATAATCCTTCGACTAGTAGTAGAATTCAGAGGGAGTGCATAGAGTAGTTGAAATGTTTTCACAAATTAGCAAAAGGAATATGGATTCTTAGAGTGACCGAGGGAGTGGTGGTTATCTTTGATATTTGATCAACATGAGTTTGGGTGTGAGAAATATTTTTTTTGATATAGATCCTGACTATCCTACTCTTAACCAACTGGATTCAGGTAGATATCCTTTAGAAATACCAATAATTCAGAGTTGTTTCCATAAAATTCCTACTAAATTTCCTTTAAAATTTTCTTCTTGTACTGTTGTTTTGTTCTCAATAAATCATTGACTAGTGTAAGGTAGGTACATAAACAATAAATGTGCCCATATGTAAACTAGGGTATTTATCCACTTGTTTAATAAGTATGCAATGGTATTCAATTATATGTTATGTTAGCAAGGTTAGTGAGGGTGCTTCCTCCAATGCAGTAACCAACTCATCAAATGATGGATCTCATGGAAATGTGCACAATAGTGTCCCCTTGGTTGTCATAAAAAACCCCTTAAAGAGATGATTTTCCTCAAAATGTGTACCATTAATACCAATGCATGTGAAAGAAACCATCTCTCCTCAAACCAAGGGAAAAAAGTGGGACAACCTAGGAAAATATGCATAAAGGGTGAAACATCCCACTAAACCAATATGAAACCCCAAAAACATGTGATAGAGCATGAAACATTGTGCTAATACCATCAATCATTTCAAAACCATAGGGCACTCTAGAACTATGTGCAGGGTAGTTAGGCCTCCTCAATAAATGTGCCAAGATTTAATGACCAAGGGAGAATTCCATGATATGAGTCATCCAACCTCCTTGAAAGCTCAACCACATGCTAAAAATAGGGCCCCAAAGATAAGGCACTCTGCATGAATATATCTCAAACATCGAATGCAAAACACACTTTCCAAGGCATGCACCTTAGGGATATGTGCCCTAGAGTGAGGGCACAATATCTCAAGGAGTATCAAGAAATGAGAAATAAAACTTAGGGAAAACCCTTAGTTGATGGGTATCCCTCTCCATGAATGTGATAAGGGTAAAAACATAGTGAACCATATATGTAAGACCCTCATCAAGCCCAATTCTCTATCAATATCCACACGTAATATGAAAGTCTCCAAACATGCAATAATTCTCCAAGAGTTGATGCTAAATGAAACAATAAGTATCAAATTCACAACCGATAGACATCAAGACACACATCCTCCAAACACAACCTGCTTGGGAAGGGTCTTCAAACTTGTACAATGCCTCATACAATATGCGGGCCAACATGTAGAATAAGTCAGCCATATGTAATCCAATTGATTTAGGAGACCGCTATTGCAAGATGAGGCAAGAGGGCATATTTAGGAGTTGTTAGCAAAATTGCAAATGACAAAATGTCATGCTTCAAGAAATTAAAAACAAGCCTTTGTGAAAAGAGGGATAAGTTAGCTTGTTTGGTAGATGAAAGAACTATATATATATTTCCAAATGAAGCATTGTTACATGACAGATGGCCTTCGTGCATTTGTCAATGGAAGACATCATTAATGCACAAATCTCACAATGATTTGAATAAGCAACTTCGTTAACTTCATTATTTGTATATTGTTTGCATTTTAATGTTGGGCATGAATATTTTGTTATGTTTTATTAAGAACTAAACATAAATAATTAAACAAAATAAAAGATTTTAATCACCTAGAATTAGGTGAAAATTTAATAAATTAAAGTTCAGTTTTGGTTTCCTATTTCATAACAAAACATAAATATTCAATCTCAATGATTTCAGTAAGTCTTGAAACCCTCCCATATCGGCAATGCATTCACCTAGTATAACCATGTAAAATTTCATCGCATACAATCACATTTTGAAGAAATTTCAACATTGGCCCCATTCATTGCTCACTGTGTCGGGTCGGTTGATGACATTGCAGATGAGTGTGTTGGAAGACATTCCATGACCTTTCAAGATATTTCCAACCAACATTTTGTAGATGGGAATGACAAATGATGAAAATGATCAGACCGCATAATGAAGGTTCATGCAAACATGGAGTATGTCGAATATTATGTGGGGACATCAAGAATCCTTGACTCTTGAAACCCTCGCATACCATCAAGGAATGTGTCTCATCTAACCATGTAAAATTTTGAACTAACCCCTAATCCCTAGGCCATTGACCCTTAAATCATTAATCCCTAATCCCTAAACCCTTAAGCCCTCAACCTTAGTTAATCACTATTCCCTTAACAAAAAATTCCTAAATCCTTTAACCCCCGAGCCATTGATCCTTAAACACTTAAACCCTAATCCCTAATCCCTTAATCCATAAATTTGTATGCCCTAAGAACTTAAAAATTAATCACCCATCCCATAATACCTAATACATTAACCATTAAACTACCTAAACCGTAAGTGCCAAATCCCTTATCTTTTGACCCTTAATCCCTTAAACCATAACCCCTAATTCATTAACCCGTAATCCCTATACCCCAAATCGCTAAATCCCATAATCCTCAAAGCCCCTATCCACTTAACCCCCAACACCTCAACTAATTAACTATTTAAGCACATACGTCACTAAATCACATTCACTTCTCACCGTGCGACATTGGTGGATGACATTGGTGATGGACATGTTGGAAGACGTTCCATGACATTTCAAGAGAGTTTCAATAATCATTTTGTAGATGTGAATGACAGATGATGACAATGAGACTGCATGATGAACGTTGATACAAATGTGAATGATCTCAAATATTATGTGGGGACATCAGGTATCCTTGAGTCTTGAAACCATCACATGCCATCAAGACATGTGTCTAGTCTAACCATGTCAAATTTCAACACATACAAGAATATTTTGAATAAATTTCAAAGTTGGTACCATTCACTGCTCATCGTGCGACATCGATGGATGACATTGGTGATTGGCATTTTGGAGTAGGTTCCATGAAATTTCAAGAGAGTTCTGACAAATCCCTAACTCCCCTAACCCCTGATCCATTGACCCTTAAAGCCTTAAGCCCTAATCCCTAATTAACCCTTAATCCCTCAACTTTATTTAATCACTAATCCATTAACACAAAATCCCTAAATCCCCTAACCCCTAACACATCAACCCTTAAAAACTTAACACTAATCTCTAATCCCTTAATCCATAAACCCCCATGCCCTAAGCACTTAAACATTAAACCCCTAGCCCATAATCCCTAAGCCATTAACAATTAAACTACCTAACACATAAGCACCAAATCCCTTAGCTCTTGACCCTTAATCCCTTAAACCCTAACCCCTAATCCATTAACCCTTAATACATGTACCCAAAATCCCAAAATCCCATAATCCTCAAAGACCCTATCCACTTAACCCCCAACACCTCAACTAATTAACTATTTAGGCTAATTTGGTTACATCCAATGCTACTTCTGGTACAATTTCTGGTGCTAATTGGGGTGCTAAAACAAATGTTATTTTTGGTGCTAAAGGGGTCTCTATTTTCGACGCTAAATGGGGAACAATTTTTGGTGCTAAATGGGGCACAATTTCCGATGCTATTAGCACCTAAATTTTGTGGTCGGTGAAAAAAACATCATAAATAACTCCATCCCGATAAATAGCACCAGATTTCTCAAAAAATTGAAGACAAATACACTTAAACCAACTTTGGAAGAAAAAAAGGGAGAAAAAATGGGAGAAAATCATAGGGATTTGTTGTAGTGTTAAGACTGTTTTTCTTAGAACACTTGTTTGCGACTAGTTTTAGGACTAGTCCAAAACCCTATCTTCCACACAATGTATATCCATAAATAAAATGACCCATAAGTTGAAATTTTTACCATAGGTACCCTGATATGGCTTCTCAACATACTCCAAGTTTTTCTATCTTAATAATTCTAGAAAAAATGTTATAGTGAAAGTGGTAAGATGACCTTTAAATAACATACCTTAGAACACATCATCACAAGAATTCATCCTCCCTTGGAATTTTTCTCTTCTTCACTTTATATTCCCTCTGAAATTCAACTCATATCTCCTTGGTGACCTCACATAAAAATCACTTGAGTTTATGTAACAAATTAATTCCTAGGTGCCTTATTTATACTAGATCTGACACCCTCTTTTTAGGGTCGACTTGACCCAAATAAAATTCAAAATATTTTTTAATGATTATTCCATTGGGACCGACTTTACTAACAATATTCTTAATATTTATTTTAATATTCATTGAAATGGGGTCGACTTGTAACTTCTTGTTTGCAACAACTTTTGTTATTTTAATTAATTTGGGGTCAACTTGTCACTTCTTGTTACAATTGTTTAGGGATTATTAACCATACTTCAGGGATTCCATCTTCAAGAGGGCATATCTCCTCAACTATGAGGAATCAAGTGGTGTACCACCTATTGTTCGAAATTCCATGAGGAGGACAATCCATCTACGAGAGATTTAAATGCATTAGTAGATTCCATCATCCTCTTTTTTCTCAAACAAATCTAGGCTTCATGACCACATCTATGGGATTCGTGTATATTTCTTCAAATACAAAGAATCCATTATGCAACATTGAATATAGCATTAAAAACCTTAATGAGGAAGAGAAAGATGTCATTATGAAACATTGAATACAACATTAAAAACCTTAATGAGGAAGACAAAGACTCCATTATGAAAGATTGTGTATTGATTCTTCAAAGAGAAAAACCACCAAAAAGAAAAAAAAGAAAAAAAGAGCATGAAGCCCTCATGAACCTCGAAAGAAATGATAGAATTGTGGTGCTAAAGGATGATAAAGGAGGGGCCAAAATTGTTATGAACGAGTTATATTACAACATCAAAATGAAGGAGAACCTCACCACCACTGTTAGTTACAATAAGCTAAGAAGCAACCCAATATCTAAGGTTATTAAGGAGGTCAATAAGGTTATAAAATATTCTAAACTGGATGAAAGGATGAAGAAGTGACTTACTCCAAGATGCCTAAGCGCACCTAGAATTTATGGTCTCCCTAATATCCACAAAGAAGGATTTCCTCTTAGACCAATTGTCAACACAATTGACTCCCCAACCTATGAACACGCAAAATATGTAACAAGGATATTAGGACCATTAGTTGGTAGAAAATATTCTTATATCAAGGACTCAAGTGACTTTTTGAACCTCGTAAAAGAAGAGAAAGTTGAATCAAAAGACATGGTCATTATCTTCTATGTGGTCTCCACTTTTACAAACAATACTATTAAATGAGGCCATTCAATTCATCAATGAAGTCGCAGACCCCGATACAGCTAGACTAGCATAAGTCTATCTAAGATCAACCTTTTTCATCTTCCAAGGAGAGTAATATGAAAACAAAATGTGGAGTGGACATGGGATCCCATCTATCCCCAATTGTGGCCAACCTAATCATAGATAAGTTTGAGAAGAAGGTTCTTGAATTATACCCCCTAAAACCATCTAGGTGGAAAAGGTATGTAGATGATACCAATGTCATGTGGCCTCATGGAAAGGAGGAATTGAACAAATTCTTTGAGCACCTCAATGGAATTTTTGAAGACATCAAATTTAACATGGAACTAGAAGAAAATGAAAGCATACCATTCCTAGATGTACTACTCACCAAGAACAAGGATGGTACACTTGGGAACAAAATATTCATAAATAAAAACCACATAGATAGATACCTTCATGCAGACTCCCACTAACACCCTTCTTAGAAGATGGGGGTTTTGTGCCCCACAACATCCTCCCAATTTTCTTATCCTAGCCTATATCCAAGACAAGAAATCCCCCCCCCTTTAATTATTCCAATCGGAACCCTCGCATTCTCTCTCTCTCAAGCAAATAACTACACCCAAGTTCTCCTCACCCTACCTCACTTGACCACTTCCGGTTACTCCACAGATCACTTACACCCGATGATCTGCACTTCGCTGAGTCCCTTATTCCTACGCTGATACATAGAGTTTTGATGTGTGCATCCTTCATCCACCTTTGCATTGACATGCCATTGGTTTTCTCATCAGTTCATCGTCTACCTCCCTTTGAAGTTGGCTAACATGCTATCATGCTTCTACCAAACCTCACTGACTCACATCTTCATCGTCGACGAAATTTGCATGATCAATTTCATCTCACCGATATTGGTCACATTATTATCATTCATGCCCCTTTCACCAGCTAACTCACTTCTACTCATGCCATTGCATCACATAAAAATGACACTCTCTCTCTTTCACTTCATTACATTGGTTATTGATGAGATACACCTCTTCTTCCCGACATGATACCCATTGAAAAGTTTCCATCTCCTGTCAAAAATGCATCAGTGGAAGGATGTCTACCCCTCATCATATTCAAGCACATCAAGGACAATTTGCTTCCTCTCGCCAATGTTGATCAAGCCAGTGTAGCCCACTTTCTCCTTGAGGCTTATCTCGTTCACCTTCTAGATCGAATCCATTCTTGTTGCGTTCATCAGTCAATCTCATTACATTTCCAATGATTAAACTCTCCACACCTATCTAGATAGTTGGCCATTAATTTCCTATCTCAATTGATTCACTTCAGATCATAGTCATAATCAAGTTTTAGTGTTCCCAGTGGATTTCTTCGCGCACATGGTACTAGCTTGTTTGTTTTGTGTTTCTTGACGTTACAACTAAATATTCATTATGGAAACCTCACCTAGAATTATATGGGTTAATCATAAAATCTACAGGTCTTGCATTGGTTATGAAACACACTTTGGGAGAAATTTGGTCCTTTCATCTCCTAGATAGTGTTAAGCGCACTGTACATCAGTTGGCAATTTTGGTGTATTTATAACTTTGTTCTATTAATTCATAATCTCAGTCTTAATGGGTGGATCAATGCATGTACATCACAGATGTTCCAACAACTAACAAAATTTGATTTGGACGAAGCACCAACAAACGCAAGACCTGAACTTTCATTAAAAACGCCTTTGGACACAATTTTTCGGCGTCCATCAAAGTGAATTTTTCATATATTAAATAGGCTAATTGAATTATTCTCTCCATTAATATTCCAACGTAACTGATAGAATAGAAATCCAACGTCCGAAAGTGCCAAAACAATCATCTAGGATTTCCTACCAAGCAAGCCTCAATAGTCGTGGTCATCATTAGAAATGGATCCACTCAAATGATGGAACAAAATGTTCAGTTATCTTGATAGAAAAAATGTTCTTTGCTCTCTATGTTGGAAAAAATGACACCTAAATCGGGCATCATATGAGGAATTTTCGGGCTTTTGAACTCAAGCTCTCATTGTCTCTTGCGATTTCGACACTTAGAATTTTTCAAAATTTTCTTTCCCTGGACGAAGGAGTTCCCTTCAACTCTTTTGAGCAAGTTCATGGAATTTTTTAAGAAAGTCTCTGAGCAAGTTCAGGGAATTTTTTAACAAAGTCTTCGATCAAGTTTGGAGGAGTTGTCATCAACTTCTTTAAGCAGGTCGTCAGAGTTGTCATCAACTCCTCCGACCAAAAGAGAAATTCCTCTTGTAAAATGGTCATAAAATTTGACTCGGGTGTCCATTTTGTAACTTATTTATACTATTGGAAAGGTATTTCTAAGCTCTACAACTTTCCAATTATTTGATTCGAGAAATTTCTAATTCATGGCACACTTATTCCAGTTAAAATGACTTCCCTTAAACTCTTACGAGCTGCTCAAAGGAGTTCGCTTCAACTCTTCTGAGATGCTCGAAGGAGTTTCCTTCAAAGACTCCAAACAATTTATAGAAGTTGTTAAAAAATTATCCGAGAAATTTCAGAGGAGTTTTCATTAACTTCTCTGAGAAAAAGAGAACTGCCTCTCATAAATCGACCATAACTTTTGACTCGGGTGTCCATTTTGTGACTTATTTATACTGTTGGAAAGGTATTTTATAGCTCTACAAATTTATAGTTATTTTATTTGAGAAATTCCTAATACATGTTACACTTATTCCAATTATTATGAGTTACCAAAAACTCCTCCGAGCAAGTTGGACGAGTTAGACATTCAAACTCCTCCAAGAAGAAGAAGATTGACTTTCGCAAAATGGTCATAAATTTTGACTCGGGTGTCCATTTTGCACATTATTTACACTGTTGGAAAGTTATATTTTCTATATAGAACTTCATATTTATATGATTTGAAAAATTCCTAACCTATGGTATACATATTTTTGTATTAATATCTGACACCTTATTGATAGCCTCGAAGAACACCACAACTCAACCGCAAACGAAGGAACCATGAATCGAACTCAAGGAAGTTTATAAATGATACTTCAATTATTTTATGCCCCATTTATTTGCATTCAAATGATTATTCTTGATAATTTATCTAGATTTACTATCATCTATTGTATGTTGAATGTTGTCAGGTATTGAACAAAGGAGGATCGCGCTCAACATTCTCACAATGAAATATACAACTATAGATGATGAAGTAGTAATAACGAAATATGTAGCAGTAATGGAGGAGAAACAAAGAACATTTCAGGAAAATGTATGAAGCATGGATCTAGAAACTCGATGACGATCATCTATCAAACTCAGGACGATGAAGATTCCCTCATACCCAAAGCCAGTCTTCATGATGCCCAAGACACATATTTTCGAAATCCATGAAGACCCATTAGTGCTAGGAGACAAATTCGAAATGTAACCATTCTTGTTTTTCATCATCTCATAGAGGACGAGGACAAACATTGGAAGATGAAAGGTCATCGAGGGAGACGAAAGGCCAAAAGTCTTATTGAACCTCAATAAATACAAATACTAGAATAGAACCGAAAGAAAAGGCTTTTGGATCTTCAAACATTGTACACCTCTGAACTACTTCGAGAAAACATTGTAAACTAAAATTGGAGAGATTTCCTAAGAGTTTTCATGTACTATTGTTGAAACTGTTAATACGGAGAATCCCTTAGGGAAAACTTTTGACTGAGAGAAGGACTTTCATGTGTTGTTGTTTTGTTGCAAACTATTTCAAACAGAATGTTTGTTGTTCACATGGGTTGTAAGATCATGTTTGTTTATGTACTATTATGATGCAATACATGTCTTCTTGTAGTTTTTTCATTCTTTATTATATTACATGTCTTGGGGGAATGAGATACTAATGTATGTGATATAGTGACTTAGACTATTCTTGTTATATATTCATGTGGATATGTTATCTGACTGTATTTCTTCATTTCTTCTTACTAGGTGAAGTTATTGGTAGAGTTAGTTCCATAATACATCTCATACACTTAAATTAATTCACTCCTAGCTAGGATAGGTTAGATTAGAATTATATTAGGCTTGCATTTAGATAGTCTTCATCTACATATTCCCTTTGTAAAACCACCCATCACTCACCCTCATTGATGGACTAGGCCGCAACCAGTAGAACCAAACCAACAATGGTTGTCGGGCCAGAATCAAGATGGGTTCCCTATTCCAAATGGTGGGAGGTCTGATTGGGACTTCTTACCGGGGAGAACCCCTTACTGTTTTCGGGAAAATTTGGAATCGTCAATAGAATTGGCGCTAGAAAGAGGGTCGGATGCAAATCTTTCCCACGTGGAGTCATTTCATTTAACGCTTAACCAACCCATGGCTCCCCTCCATACCTTTGTATGGGATGAACCTTTGAGTCTTCCAAGACCCACTGAGATTATTTCACTCAAGATAGTCAATCTCTTGTCAAACCCCAAATTTGATGGTGAAGAGCATGTGTCTTCATTTACACACCTCAAAATATTTTACATCGCTTGACAAAACATTAATATTGTACAATACAATGAAACATGTCAACTATTCATCCTCACATTCGATGTGTGAATTAAAGCCTAGTTTAATACATTGCCAGCAAAATGAATTAATAGCTGGAAAAAATTCATGGAAATGTTTATTGCTTCTCATGAAACTTATGTTTATGATGAACTCATTGATGAACTGGCAGAAATCCGTAGACTAAGAAATGAATCTAAGAATGATTTCTTTTGAAGAGTCATGTATATTTATTGTAGATTTCCTGAAAGGGATGAACTATCAAGCCAAGAAATATTTGATTGGTTTTCATATCTCGTCTATATTTTTGAAGAATGCGATTTGAATGATCAAGCCATCTCATATTCACAAAATTCATATCTTACCACAAATGATATAGGGGACATAATCTCCAACCAGCACTCCGACATAGCCGCGGAAAAATATTTATCAGTAATCCTAGACCTCATAGCTCCAGAGTGTAAACCATGTAACGATCCCCCTTCCAAAATTCATGACCATCCTGGTCTGTGATGAATCTCTTACCGAGCAAATCCCATCATATTCAGAATTTGAAGATCTTCATGCAATGTATACAAATCTGATTGATGATTATCATCCACATGAGCAACCATATGTTTATCATGTAATACACTCTTCACATTATTATTTTGGTAATGAAATGTTGAATGATATACCAGATCAGGAATATTCCTCATCCTTGATCGTCGAACACTCATTCTTAATGACACCTCATCTAAGATGTATCACTTTGAAACCCCTTCGCAATTTCAATTTATGGAACATGTTGAACCACAATCTAATCATAATGATCCTATTTTTGATGATTAATTTTCTATCCCATAATTGAGTGTGGGTACCAAATTATCATTCGTTGATCCTTCACAGACTGATATTTTTTGACCTTTGATGCACATATGATAATCACTTCAAATCTAAAATATGTAGAGAACAATTAGTTTGCTAATCATCATGAAGAAATTCTAGCAAATGAACAACCCATCACCATGCAAAGAATAAGAAACATTGAGTTAATACAGGAAGTGTTATCACCTCAAACTACTCTAGAATTACATGTTACTCCCCAGGAGTCGATACATCACCTATACATGGATTCTATACCAATACTCCAACACACCTCACATGATTTTTTTGATGTCATAGTAGAATCTTTGGAGCTATATTACACTCAATGTTTTCCTCAGAAAATCCACCATTATCTCTCCTCTTAGCATGTAGAGTATGTGAAATTTGAACCTAGGGAGATCTACATCGAAAATGAGACACTCCAATTTCTATCGATGATTATGTCAAGTTCATGTTTTCTTACTTATACCCCTTGCATGAGAAATATCACCCACTCTGAGACTCCCTTACAAAATACGTTTCATGCAACTTTCATTCATGAGCCTCATCAGGTATGTATCTCATTTTTTATTTTGTTCCAACAATCATATGATGATCGTTGTAAATTTTATGATGGAATTGAGTCATGGTTGGAATAATATTACATATTTGCATGTACTATGAATCATAACGCCACTAAATTTAACTTGTTGAGTGGAGACTTGCTTGAATCAATTCTTCCTATCCTTCATGTCTCATTACTTCATTCTCTACAATTGGCCTTCAATGAACATGTGATTGCAGGTTTGGAGTTACTTGATTGACTTCATTGGCACTATGCTTACACCTAGCCTTATTTCGGCTAGTATAGGTTAGGTTAGGAATAGGATTAGCATAGTACTTTTTTCTTACCTTATGCTTTCATAACTTAGATGTTAATGTCTTTTCCGATTTTAGAATATTTTTTTTATTTTTTTATCGCTTCAATAAATATCATTTGTTGTGATTAGTTTACTTTGCAATTCAAGTCTCTTTTCATCAAATATATATATATATATATATTTTATTTAATAATTTTCATTTTTTCTCTATCTAAAAGTTTGTCTTAATCTTGGTTTTCCTCCATCTTCATGAGGAAACCATGTGTAGGAATTCTCCGAGAAGTTCAATTGGAAAATCACTTGTCTCAACAACATTTACCTAGAAATTGATAGTTGGGCAGTCGATTACCCCAAAATTTTGAAGAATATGTGTTGGAGAATTCTTTACAGTTTGGCCAAGATGGAAATTGGATCTAAGAAATTACATCGGTTATTCAAAACCTTGCTAAGGATTGTGCCTATTGAACATAATCATTGAAGTGATTGTGACTCCTTAATAGGAGACATGCGTATCCTCGAGGAATAGGTCATTAAGTGTCAGTCTCCCTTTGATAATTCAATCACAATGATCTTGATCTCACTGATACTGATCAAGCAAAGGTCTCTGAAGCACACATTTTCTAAGGAATAATGGGTGATTTTTAATGTTATAGTTATTTGTTTCCCGAAAGGATAAATTCCAATAAACAAACCAACATTCAAGATCAAGTCTACTTTGTCTCCCAACAACTGGAATGGGTGATAATCATGGAGAAATATCAAATAATCCAAACAAATTTTCATTTTCATTTTTGGATTATTGTGATAAATATTTTCAGAAAGGTTCGTTCGAGTTCAGCATGTAAATGTATATTAATTTCAAAAGAAAGACAAGATTTAAGGAAGACACGCATGTTAAGAAGGTTTTAAATGACCATGAAACATCATAATTGTGGTTAATTGGACATGTCACACGATAACATCAGTTCTAGAGCTTGAAGAAGTGAAAAGAAAATAGATATGTCAAAAGGCCAAAGCAATGGAACTTTATGGAAAATGAAGTGGAGCTCTAGCCAAACCTTTCCCCTAAAACACAAGGCTACACAAATGAATTGGAAGAATTCAAAAAAACCATGATGATAGGTGTAATTGTCATCTATTTCTGACACGATGACCTATCTAAATGAAGTATTACACATATTAGATTTCACATGGATTGATCGTTTCAAGAGTATGCAAACTTCGAGTTGGTTGGAATGTGTGAATATCCTCTAAGATGTTGGAAACACTCAATCTATGATTTCTTGATCAGTCAACTACATTTCCTAATTACATATAATTTCATATTGTTGATCTTCAGTCATCTAAAAGGCTTGATTTTTTTTCATTTGCAGCAATAAATTGGACCGAATTCATCTCGAACCCTGAATATGTCATCTCTCCTAATTCAACATTTTTCTTCCCATTCTTTCATCATCATCTTTTCCCTTCAAAGAAATTTGTTTCTTCGATTTTTTTGTCTTATGACCTCTGATTATATTTCATCATATACAGACCTCTGACCTTCTTTTGTCTTTTCACTGGTAGCGCCTTCACACTAGAAGCAAGCATGAATCAACTTGCATCCCTTTCCTAGCTCATGAGCGAAATTAGGGGTCTCTGTCTCAAAATGAATCAGAACTATTTGGGGATGTTGTAGCAGTAGTTAAACCATCACTAAGCATAGTGTTTAATCAATGGTCATCCTTGCATATTACATGGTGAGCATATCCTATGTAATGGAGGAACCATCCAGACACTAAGTATCTTCCCTCGTGAAGGGTGAAGTGTTAAAGTCTAAAGGCTGAAAACCTAAAGGGATATCTCTATGTAGCTGGGTGTAGCAAATATAAAAATAAATCTCAAAAGTTGTAAGTCATCCCCTATCAGGATAAAAATGCCATCACTTTCCCCATCTACCAAATGCTAAGAATGAACTAAATAAACTAGGAAGGAATGGAAAGGAAAGTTTGACCGGACTAGGGGACATGCAGATATCTCCATCAGGGCTATGGATGCTCCCTAGCAGCAAAGAAATGTATGTGATGCAATGGTGACTCCACTTGGGCTATGGATGCTCACAGGAATTGGATAAACACCTGGGAGATATCTATATACACAACTGGTGAAAAATGTTTATTTATCCCAAACCTATATCAACCCCAATATGGAGATACCAACCCAGATCATCAACGAAATTTAAGGAAATAAACTTCATCATCATTCTTCCTCCCTCTACAACAGACGAGCTCTACTAAATGATATGCAAGAATCACCAATGATCCCACCATGATGAAATCATTCAAGAAACTGTTACGCATTATTCCCCCCAAAAAATTAAACTTACAAGTAAATTTCATGACCCTCTATATTTTATGCTTATCAGTTAAGAAAGACTAGAAGAGATTCTAGCTTTTCCCAGTGTGTCGCCATTTGTTGTGCCCCACAACAACCTCCCAATTTTATTGTCTTAGCCTTTATCCAATACAATATATTTCCCCCTCCCTTTGGTGAGTTCCCTCTTCCTGTGCTGATACATAGCATTCTGACTTGCACATCCTTTTTCCACCTTTTCATTGACACACCAATGGTTTTCTCATCAGTTGATCGTCTACCTCCCTTTGAACTTGGATAACGCACTATCATGCTTTTGCCAAACCTCACTGACTCACATCTTCATTATTGGTGAAATTCACATGATCATTGTCGTCTCACCGATATTGGTCACATTATTATTGTGCGAACGAATTTCACCAGCTAACTCACTTCTACTCACGCCATTGCATCACATAACAATGACTCTCTCTCCATTTCACTTCATTACATTTCTTATTGATTAGATTCACCTATTCTTATGGACATTCTACCCATTGACAAGATTCCCTCTCCTATCACAAATGCATCAGTGGAAGGATGTCAACCCCTCATCATCGTCAAGCACATTGAGGACAATCCACTTCCTCTTTCCAATTTTGATCAAGTCATCATACCCCACTTTTTCCTTGAGGCTTATCTCATTCCCCTTCCATATTGAATCCCTTCTTGTTGCGTTCATCAGTCAATGATATAGATTTAGGAGAGGAATGAACTGATTACAGACTGAATACAATAAACATAGAGATATGAAGAATAACACAAATATCCAGTGAAAAATATCTTTTATTAAATAAATGAAATAGGCTGAAACTATAAAACTGCAAAATTGAAAAACTTGCTCGAATGGTGGTAGCTATATCTGAGAAGAGATGTGGTTTCTACATGCATCTATATGAGAAGAATGATTACAATTAGGCTCCATATTCCTTTTGATATTACTCATGAATTCCCAAACCCTATAAATCCAAAAACCTAACCGTAGAAGGTGAAACACCAAAAGTCATGTGGGCCTCTATGGGTAAGTTGGTACCTCAGCTTCTTGGGGTCGTAACTTTGACATATGACCTCTATTTTAGGTGCATTATAGCCACTTTTAAAGGCATTTCAGAGAGCTACACATTCCACCATCAAAATATGACTCTTTCTATAGTTTGATTATGCCGAACCAAAACAAAATTGTTTAGGGCCCCAAAATGACCCTGGAAGTAAAAAAAGATGTGATGACAATAAAACATAAAAAATAATCTAGTTGGATTAGGTGAGAGGCCACCAGTATCCACCTGGAGGATGTGTGGGGATTCAAACAATGTTAGAAGTGTAGAAACCACAATTACAAAGAAGTACAGAAGAACATGTTGAACAAAAATGGACAAGAGGAGCCAGTTGGAATAGGGGGGTGGCCACTGATATCCACCTCGATCAATCCTCTCCCATTAGGAAGAAATAGTATCCATCAGGTGAGGAAATGCCTATTGTATTTGTCCCCAGGTGAGCCAGTTTCCTTGGTGTAGGAGTTTCCCTGCCTCGACAACCCAATAAAGATGGATTCTCTAATGGCGAGTTCCCTTGACCTATGTGTCCACTATTTGATCAGTGGATGCTTGTTCCATGTAGTCAAGGTTGATATCTATTGGTGTTAGTTGTTCTGAGATCTCTAAGGTGTTCAATAATGGTGGAAAATATGGCTGAAGGAGGTCCACATTGAACATTCTAAGAAGGCCAAGGAAGGTTGGAATGTTGAGCTCAAAATCATTGCTACCCACAACCTTGGTGATAGTGTAAGGCCCATAGATAAGTGGGCGAAGCTTCTGATGGGGCCCCATGAGACGCTCCTTCTACAAATGTAACCAAAATTTGTCGCCAACCTAAAACTGGTGTGGTACCCTATGTTGATCATGACATTCCTTGTACTTAGCATTAGATTTCTGCAAAATCTCCTAGACCTGTTGGCGGATGTATTGAATTTGCTCAATGAATCTGGTGGCTTTGTCAGTCTCAGATTGAACATGAGAAGAGTTTGTATGTGTGGTGGCAAGAGGTAGTGCAACATCCATGGTGTTGGAGTTACTTCACACACACCTAGGATTTATTTTTCCTAAGGTTATTCCTTGTTTATTAGTCATAATTAGTCATTATCCAGTCTCCTATATTTTAGGGGAGAA
Organism: Picea engelmannii; assembly: GCA_009831015.1. NCBI lineage: Eukaryota > Viridiplantae > Streptophyta > Pinopsida > Pinales > Pinaceae > Picea > Picea engelmannii. The sequence goes on from ML797855.1 coordinate 236,265, forward strand.
TATTCCACCTGGAGAATATTCTCTTTCAGTTGACACTTCATTTTGACTAGATGAGTTGAGTTTAGATGTTGCATTGGTTTTGTCACCATGCAACAATGGCATCATCACCAACTCACTACTCTTTGTTCAATCAGTTAACTGAATACTAGTTGACTAGTTAACTTAGCTTGGTGGTAGTTCACTCCCGTAACTGCCTAAGAGACTAGAATAGGTGGCAGTTTACTCTTGTAATTGTTGGTGTGTGTCCATATCAATCTATATCACCACTATGGCTCATTAGTTACTCATGTATCCTATATCTATTGTAAATTATTCACTCTTTGAGTGTGGAATACGGTTAATGAGAATTCTTCCATTCATTCTCTCCTTCTTCTTCTTTCTTCTATTCTCTCTGCAAATGTGTGTATCATTGTTTAGCTAGATCTATTCTGTGTAGGTTCAAAACATTTACATGGTATCAGAGCCGATGGACTGCTAAGCAAAAGCTACACCAAAAATTTTTTGCAGGCATAAAAGATTGAAGACAACAAAAAGATGGATTATTCACAAGAAATACTTCTCACGCCTCATAACTATTTGGAATGGAAGCCAAAAATTCTTCTTATGCTCAAATGCAGAGTCTTGTACCAAATAACTATGGCAATGCAAGTAGAGCCTAATTTTTTCAATGAGAAAAATGACTTTCTCAATAGACAAGATATGGCCATAGGATGTATCCTTTATTTTATTTCTCCTGAAATTCTCCATCAAGTATATGATTACTCACAAGAATTCACTCCAAATGATTTATGGAGCAGATTGGAGGTTTTGTTTGGAAATAAGGAAGAATGCATGCAAAATGTTGACAAGATAGAGAATGTAGAAAAGCCACTAGAAGATAAATCATCTCAGTTTGAAGAGCCTTCTACACAAGTATTTTCAGAAATTTGTATTCCAATAATTGAAGATGATGTCTACTCCATTTAAAAATTATTTTCTAAAATTCATGTGGAATATATATGGCATGCAACTTAGGAGTCACATGCAGACACTTTTCCATGTGCAATGCATGCATCTCAGGAGTCAAAAGGGAGCCACGCACATCAAATGTCATTCTAATATTTTCTGAGAAAAATTTGCAGAAACAAATTGGATATTTGAATTCCTCTTAGGATCCAATTTCAAAAAACAAATCGTCCAAAACGGAGTCCGGGAACTGAAGTTATGATCGTTTCAAAATCAACAAAATTTCAACATTTTTCTAGAAACGACCGTACGGTTTTCAAAATTTCATCCAAAATTTATTTGGATATTATTCATTACAAGAAGATAAAGTGGAAATGTGTGGAAATATCAATGATTCATATACTTCATCAGATCCATGCAGACATCTACATCTTCAACAAAATATTCAAAGAGCACAAATTGACACAGTTGCGAGGTCTTCTTGGAGTGAAGGACATGGTTGCTTAGCAATTGCCTTTTGTTCCTTATCATTTTTTATTTTATGCATTGTAATTTGAAGGGGGGGGGGGTTGTTCCCATGAGGTTTTACCTCTTTTGTCGTTTAGTTCAGTGTATATTTTTTATTTGGGTACCTAACATGGCCTCGTAGCTGGGACCCATTCTTTATTTTCACCATAGTGATGTTCAGGGGGGGTGTTGGAGTGACTTCACACACACCTAGGATTTATTTTTCCTAAGGTTATTCCTTGTTTATTAGTCATAATTAGTCATTATCCAGTCTCCTATATTTTAGGGGAGAATATTCCACCTGGAGAGTATTCTCTTTCAGTTGACACTTAAGTTTGACTAGATGAGTTGAGTTTAGATGTTGCATTGGTTTTGTCACCATGCAACATTGGGATCATCACCAACTCACTACTCTTTGTTCAGTCAGTTAACTGAATACTAGTTGACCAGTTAACTCAGCTAGGTGGTAGTTCACTCCTGTAACTGCCTAAGAGACTAGACTAGGTGGCAGTTTACTCTTGTAACTGTTGGTGTGTGTCCAGATCAATCTAGACCACCACTATGGCTCATTAGTTACTCATGTATCCTATATCTATTGTAAATTTTTCACTCTTTGAGTGTGGAATATGGTTAATGAGAATTCTTCCATTCTTTCTCTCCTTCTTCTTCTTTCTTCTATTCTCTCTGCAAATGTGTGTATCATTGTTTAGCTAGATCTATTCTGTGTAGGTTCAACACATTTACACATGGGACCCAAGGGTTGGAATCCCAACCCCACCTGAAATGGGCTATGGTCAATGGAGCTATGGAGAGCCTTGTTGTAATAGTGTTGAACATAGAGGAGACTCTCATCCCATGTACATGGATGCTCATAGTTTTACATGCACCAGATGTGCACAATAATATGATTGATAAACTCTATTTGGCCATCTATTTGGGGGTGGAAAGAAGTGGATTTAGTGAGCTTGGTGTCCAACAATGACCAGAGACTTGACCAAAATGTGTTGAGGAACCTATTTTCCCAGTCGAAGATGATGGTCTATGGTATCCCAAAATGAAACCACACTCGTTTGAAGAAGATCTTGGCAGTATTTTTCACTGTGATATACTTCTTGCAGGATTTGGATGCTCAACTTGTAGGAACACAAAGATTTCCAAGATGGAATAATAGTTCATCCTGAATGTGAAAATCAGTGACAGTTGCACTTGCACCCAATATTTTATAGGTGGTGGCGAAGTATGTATCTTGCTGATAAAGTTGGGGCCACTCAGATGCCCCATGTCCATAGGAATGGTGCACAGTGGTGAGTGCAGCCACAGGAGGTTGACTGAGGCAGTTAGTGACATGATTTGAGATCCATGTCTTATACTTGATGTTGATATGGAATTGATGTAGGTAGGTGGAACACTTTTGATGGAAGTCGTTCTGGAATTTCCCCTGTGTCTGTATGAACTGCAAAGGCTTATGATCAGTGCACATGATCATCTCCTTTCCTAGAATGTAATGTGTTATCACTCCAAGAGTCACTCCCAGACTGCAAATGAGAGTGAGCTTGGTAACATAGAAATAAAAATTCTTGATTGGTTTTGAGGATTAAGAAGAAGAAAACAAGGAAGGGGAAGGACAGTAAGCTATTGTAAATCAATGATGGACCATTAGGCTATGGAGTCAATCAAACACCCTGCTCATTAAATGAAATCAATATGCATATTAGATAAAGATTTATTTAATAGAGGAAGAAAAATATAACACAAAGAAGAACATCCATAAGGAAGAGATCCTCTCTTCATGAATGAATTCAAGGTACTTGAATATAAACAATGACTAATAGGAAAAATACATCAGATCCTCAGATGCTCAAGAATTTGTTAATCAAAGGAAACCATGATCCTCAAGGTGTAAAATTCATTCAAGTAAGAAGACAAATTGGGAAATAAAACAAGAGATACAATCTGATAACACATATATCATGAACCTTGAATAATAGAAATGTTTACAAAAACAAAATCCCCTCAAGGTTATAATGATCATAGGCAAAGTGCCTCCTACAGCTCTCTCATCTCTCTTGCTCAGGAATCCAACCCCTATCTAAGAGATCTCTCCTTAATTAAATATAAAATAGCATCCAAATAACCTAAGGAGGTCAAATCCCATCTCCTCCATTGGATTCTAAGCCTTGGAGATAGGTGGCAATAGTCAAAGAGACAAAAATCCAACAAACTGTTGATTTTCAGGAATTTGTTGGAAGTCATTAATAAATTGTTTCCACCTCATGCATGAGGCCTTTGCTGGAGATAAATATTAGGTGCATGTGTCCCTTGACATCTAACTAATCCTTTAGAATTAATTTGAACCCTACTTGACATGTGGTAACCTCCCAACAAGGCGAATATGAAAACCGTGACCGCTACAGAAAATTAGTACGCAGCGCCATTGTGAAGAGTAGGTAGCACCTACTTATATATCCAATATCTCTAAAACCACAACACATTTTGAAAAAATGAGAGAGGTTCTTGTTATTTGGAATGTTATGAACAAAAACCTCCTCCAATTTTCAAAAATACCTTCTCAATTGTTCAAAATCAATTTTTTAAGTTAATGACTCAAAATTGGTAAAATAACTCTGCACAATTTGTTTTTTACCAGAATATTACGCAGTGCCTGTAGGTAGTGCCATTGTGCTGCGTCTGTGTGTCGGTTTAGGTAGAATTGTAAAAAATGAAATGCCTTCAATCTTGAACATGTGAAGAGTAATTAATTTTCTTTCATGATATCAAACCCCCTTTACTTAGATGCCTTAGCAGTGTAAAGAGGTAGTGTATTTTACCACTGAGGGAACTGGTATTTAGAAAAAATCCAAAAATCTAATAGTTAGGCCTCTTCTAGATGAGAATTATTTTTCTAACATAGGATCCATTTGGGATGGCATGCTCCCCGCGAGCTTCCAAGAACTTGTAGACCTGTGCCTTGTCCATCTTTAACTCTATCCCAGAAAACCTCTATACTCAAAAGTACCTATGTTCCTTATTTGAAACTAATATGAGTGTATGCTGAAAATGGACAAAAAGGAAATGCTCAAAAATGAGCTTATTTCTTCCTACTTCTACTCTAATCAAGTGTGTTTCTTCAGATTAGGTAAAAGTGTGCTTCCAATGAATCCATACAAGCATCTGACTGATTGGTAAGCATCTTGATGCAGAAATGATCAATGTAGGAAACTAAAGAATACATAAATGCATTTCAAAAGAGCAGGACAACCATCCTTCAATTGACAAAAGTGCTCTGACATCCAAGTTTCTTAGAGACTCGAGATAATTAGAAAATGGATCTATAAGACTGAAAACAAATACCTCTTGTTGTTTCAATTGAAGATCTGAAAGTCTCTGCATATCCTCCTACTAATCATGGCTGCCACCTTCGGATGCTTGCAAATCTGAATAGGACTGTATGCTAGCTTCACTGTTGATGATAGAATATTTGGTGTCGTCTACAGATCCAGGTTCTAACACAATACATGCAGGCTCACTGATTTGAGAAGGTGACTGTTGAATGTCTACTGCAGGAGTTTCCGGATGGATGATTTCTATACACAGTTGTTCTTCATCAACATCTGATTCATAGTTGTCATAAACTGGTGGGATGCTCTTCACGTCGACAAAAGATATCTGCTCTCCTTCATCAGAATATTCATCAAAAATAGGTGAATCAAGAACGCCCTTTTCTTGCATAAAAATATTATCAATCTCCTGATCTTCTTCATCAGCCTCAGGTACTAACAAAGGATGGGAAACCTCTTGTAGGAAAGGAGAAAGATCATTTTCTACAATAGTTTTTTTCTTGTAAAACAGTGAGATCGGATGCATAAGTTACAGGATTTAATGTATCTGAATCCATGCAATCATTAGTACAACCATCAATCATGCCATTAAAGTCCTCTTCTTGATAATTAGAAGGAGAAACATTTTCATGCACATCTTCATTAGAAAACTCAGTTTCATCTTCACTTTCACTTTCAATCGGATCATTACTAAGCTCATCACATGAAGAAGACTCTACTTCATGTTGAATATAAAGCTTGTATTTTTCACAACACCCTTCAAGAAGTTTGTCAGAAGAGTAGTACCTATTGAAATGCTTATTGAAAGTTGCATGAAATTCCTACAGCGAAGATATGTTGGCAACAGGGAGTGAATGATACCACCACCTTTGAGCATCACCATGTAATGAGTATAGGAACACAGTCATGAGAGAATCTTCATGATAGACATTCAGTCAATCTATGCACTAATTAAAATCTATGAGATGTTGGGCAAGGTTATCCCCTTCATCTCCACGAAATAAAGGCAAAAAATCTGCACATTCTAAGAAGGAAGGCACATGATTAGGAAAACCAGAAATAGATGAAAAATTGAAAGGTGGACACCTCCGAGCCAAGATAGCTTCCATGGCTATGACTTTCCTGTATCAATGAATTCACCAACATGATCTTCCTTCATGGAGTGGATTCGAGTGGAGTCGCCAGGTGAATGATGCAGTCCTGATTATGTGACCATCCCTTGTTCACCATCAAAAGCTGGATCTGATCAATGTTTTTCTCCCAGGGAAGATTTATCATTCATCTCCATCCCCGACAATGATGCCAATTATGTTATCACTCCAAGAGTCACTCCCAAACTGCAAATGAGAGTAAGCTTGGTAACATAGAAATAAAAATTCTTGATTGGTTTTGTGGATTAAGAAGAAGAAAACAAGGAAGTGGAAGGACAGTAAGCTGTTGTAAATCAATGATGGACCATTGGGCTATGGAGTCAAGCAAACACCATGCTCATTAAATGAAATCAATATGCATATTAGATAAAAGTTTATTGAATACAGGAAGAAAAATATAACACAAAGAAGAACATCCATAAGGCAGAGATCCTCTCTTCATAAATGAATTCAAGGTACTTGAATATAAACAATGACTAATAGGAAAAATACATCAGATCCTCAGATGCTCAAGAATCCATTAATCAAAGGCAACCATGATCGTGAAGGTGTACAATTCATTCAAGTAAGAAGACAAATTGGGAAATAAAACAATATATACAATCTGATAACAAATATATCATGAACCTTCAATAACATAAATGTTTACAACAACAAAAATCCCCTCAAGGTTACAATGATCAAAGGAAAAGTGCCTCCTACAGCTCTCTCATCTCTCTTTCTCATGAATCCAACCCCTATCCAAGAGATATCTCCTTCCTTAAATAGAAAATAGCATCCAAATAACCTAATGAGGTTGAATCCCATCTCCTCCATTGGATTGTAAGCCTTGGAGATAGGTGGCAACAGTCAAATAGACAAAAATCCAACAAACTGTTGATTTTTTGGAATTTGTTGGAAGTCATTAATAAATTGTTTCCACCTCATGCATGAGGCATTTGCTGGAGATAAATATTATGTGCAGGTGTCCCTTGACATATAAATAATCCTTGAAAAGTCATTTGAACCCTCCTTGACATGTGGCAACCTCCCAACAAGGCAAATATGAAAACCGTGACTGCTACAGGAAATTAGTACGCAACGCCACTGTGCATAGTACGCAATGCCTACTTCTATATCCAATATCTATACAAAAAAAACACATTTTGAAAAACTAAGAGAAGTTTTTGTTATTTGGAATGTTATGAACAAAAGCCTCCTCCATTTTTCAAAAATACCTTCTCAATTTTTCACAATAAAAGTTTTAAGTTAATGACTAAAAACTAGTAAAATAACTCTACACAATTCGTTTTCTGCCAAAATATTACGCAACGCATGTAGGTAGCGCCATTTTGTTGTGTCTGTGTGTCGGTTTAGGTAGCATTGTAAAAAATGAAGTGCCTTCAATATTGAACATGTGCAGAGTAATTAATTTCCTTTCATGATATCAAACCCCCTTTACTTAGATGCCTTAGCAGTGCAAAGATGTAGTGTATTTTATGTTAGAAAAACAGGACCGTGGAGCAATAAAATAAAACAAATGCGGAAACAAAACACAGAAGATACACAATACAAGAGAGACATGGATTTACATGGCTCACCTAGTGTGGGCTACATCCACCAGAGAAATTGCCAGGCCCTTCCTTTATTATTATCTAGCAAATGAAGGGATACAAACTACAGCAAAACCCACTATAACTTCCTCTTCTTTCTCTCACAGTATCCTCTCTTAGAATACAATATTTTCCATCAACCATAGCCACAATACATTTCCCTCATAAAAGAGGGTTGCCTTCTAGGGAAAAAAACTCTAACATAATCTCTATTGTTAGATCTACGACCTTATAATGAACGGTCTAGATTTACAATGAAATTACAATATACATTTACAAGGAAATTTTTCCTTCGGGGGCTCCGCCCCCGAACCCGCGCTTGCCCCCAGACCCCCCGGACCCCGCAGAGGGGGTACTCCCCTGCATGGAAGAGTGTACATACTTCTCGGGTGTAAATACTTCATGGAGTATAAACATGGATGAAAGTAAAAGACCTCTTAATCAGGAATATAATCAGGCTCCACAACCAAAAATATCCCACTTGGAGATTGATCTCAACAACTCCACTGCTGCTATATATGCTGGACTCTGAACCTTCCTTGACCTGGCAAATTTCTCATCTTCATATTCATTCTTGAAGACGAACTGAAACTAAGCAGGAACTCAGTTTCTCCCTGGTTACTCCCTTTGTTAACATCATGGATGATTTTAGGGGCTAAATTTCGCTCATGGGCTAATTTTCCATGGTTTTTCCAAAAACGAGATTCGTTATTTTAAAAATTATTCGCCCAAATTCTATAGGATAAAATTATTTTACCTTAAAAATCGCTAAAATTTTATAAAAACTATATAAAATCCTTAGAAATTTGAATATTTTTACAAACATATCGCCAAACACTTATAGTTAGCATATGAAGGATTAGTAAGATTCGCCATGGTTTCTATAGTTTAAAATAAATTTCCATCCTTAAAATCATCCTTGGTTAACATGTCTGCAAGATTCTGGCTAGTGTGTATCTTTTCCAACTTCAAATGTCCATCTTCCAAGACAGTTCATATGAAGTGGTACCTCAACTGTATATGCTTAGTCTTCAAATGGAAGGATGATTTCTTTGCAAGGTGAATGGCACTCTCACTGTCACAGTACAACCTGCTATTCTCCTGCTTCTTTCCCAATTCCTCCATAAACCTCTGTAACCAAATCATCTCTTTACTAGCCTCTGTAGCAGCAACATACTCTGCCTCTATTGTTGAAAGTGCAACAACCTTTTGCAGTTTTGAAATCCAACTTACTGTTGTTCCAGCTATAGTAAAAACATACCCTGTGGTGCTCCTCCTGCTGTCTTTATCACCTGCCATATTTGAATCAACATATCCCTGTAGAAAAGTGTCTGAACCTCCAAAAAATAATGCATGAGTAGTAGTACCTCTCAAATACCTAAGAATCCACTTTACTGCCTCCCAATGTTCTTTACCTAGATTGTTCATATACCTACTCACAACTCCCACTGCATGTGCAATATCTGGTCTTGTGCAAACCAT
>ML797855.1:246365-276674 GCA_009831015.1 Picea engelmannii
AGCTGGTCCCCATACATCTGTATGCACAAGATCTAACCTTTCATTCTTCTTTTCTTTTCCAACTCTGAGAAATCTGACTCTCTTTTGTTTTCCATAAACACAATGCTCACAGAAGTCCAAATCAATTTGTTTAAGATCTGGCAGCAAATTTATTTTGTGAAGGATTTGCATACCCTTCTCACTCATGTGTCCCAGCCTATGATTCCATAGTGTTGTATCCACTCCTGTAGAAGCTAGAGATATAGAAGATTCAGTATTACCAGTAGATAAATACAATGTACCTACCTTCTCTCATTTTGCTATCACCAATGATCCTTTGATGACCTTCCACGTCTTATCTGTAAATATGGATACACAATCTTCACTTGCCAACTGCCTTGTTGAAATTAATTTTTTCCTTAAATCTAGAACATGTCTTACCTCTTTCAACAACCATTGGTTTCCATTTCATTGCTTTATTTTTACCTTTCCCATTCCAACAATTTTTCATGGTGCATCATCACCCAAATGAACCTGTCCAAAATTGCCTTGAACATAATCTAGAAAATGTTTCCTATGGGGTGTGGCATGAAATGAAGCTTCTGAATATACTACCCAAGACTCACAAATATTATCTATAGAAAGAATCAAAGCATCTTGTAACACATCACCTATTACATTTGCTTCTTGATTTCTCTCCTGTTGTCCATCTCTTTGTTTCTTTGGAGCTCTGCAGTCTTTCTTCAGATGTCATTTCTTCCCACAATTTCAGCACTCTATCTTTCCAAGTCTAGATTTGGATCTGTCCTTCCTAGAATTTATGCGGTTCCCTGAGCCCTTTCCTCTATCCTTTTGTCTTCCCCTGTTCTCCATGTTCAATGCATTACCTAATGTCTCACCTGTGCTTTTCCGTCACATTTCCTCACTAAGGATAGCACCAACAACATCATCAAATTTTAAAGTATTTGAACCAGAGACAGAGTTACTTACAGCCATGACCAAGCTGTTACAGCTTTCTGGCAATGAGCACAAGATTAGAAGAGCCCTGACCTCATCATCAAAGTCCACTTTTACAGAACTTAGTTGATTAGTAACCGTATTAAATTCATTTAAATGATCTGCAACAGACCCACCTTCTAACATATGCATATTAAATAATCTCTTCATTAGAAATACCTTATTGGATGCCGAGGGTTTTTCATACAATTTGGCCAATGCATCCATCAAACCATTCGTATTCTTTTCTTTGGAAATATTGAAAGCCACCGATGCTACCAGGCTCAGCCGTATCATTCCTAGAGCCTTTCTGTCAAGAATATCCCATTCTTCATCCTTCATGGCCATCGGTTTCCTTGCTACTCCACCCAATGGTAGGAATAGATCCTTCTGATATAAATAATCTTCCATCTGCATCTTCTATAACTAGTAGTTTTGGCCGTTAAATTTCTCGACCCTAAACTTTCCATCTTCCGACATTTCTCCCACTCGAACCAGGAACCCTCTTTTCCTGCGAGTTACCTTTTGCTCTGATACTAGTTGTTAGAAAAACAGGACCGTGGAGAAATAAAATAAAACAAATGCAGAAACAAAACATAGAAGATACACAATACAAGAGAGACACAAATTTACGTGGTTCACCCAGTGTGGGCTACGTCCACCAGAGAAATTGCCAGGTCTTTCCTTTATTATTATCCAGCAAATGAAGGGATACAACCTACAACAAAACCCACTGTAACTTCCTCTTCTTTCTCTCACATTCTCCTCTCTCAGAAAACAATATTTGCCATCAACCATAGCCACAATACATTTCCCTCATAAAAGAGGGTTGCCTTCTAGGGAAAAAAACCCTAACATAATCTCTACCGTTAGATATGTGCCCTTATAATGAATGGTCCATATTTACAATGAAATTACAATATACATTTACAAGGCAATTTTTCCTTTGGGGGCTCTGCCCTCGAACCCCCGCTAGGGGCCCGCTTGCCCCCAGACCCCCCATCCAGGGGGATAGCCCCCCCGGACCCCATAGAGGGGGTACCCCCCCTATACACTCCCCTGCGTGGAAGAGTGTACATACTTCTGGGGTGTAAATACTTCATGGGGTATAAACACGGATGAAAGTAAAAGACCTATGAATCAGGAAGATAATCAGGCTCCACAACCAACATTTTACCACTGAGGGAACTAGTATTTAGCAAAAATCCAAAACTTTGATAGTTAGGCCTCTTCTAGATGATAATTCTTGTGATAACATAATGTTTCCATTGATGATAGGATTGTACAATGGAATACATTTCCTTGTCATAGGTGGGGTATTTTCGGACAGTATCTGAGAGTTTCTCACTATGGTATTCCATGGGATGGCCATGTTGAGTGAGAACTGCACCTATAGCATAGTCAAATGCATCAGCCTTAATCTTGAATGGTTGTTGCAAATCATGAAAGGAGAGTATTGGAGCGGAGCACAAGCGATGCTTCGTATCATCAAATTCTCATTTTTGTTCCTTCCCCCACGCAAACTTTGCCCTACCACCACCCCTGGTCACTTGGCTGAGAGCCCATGCAATATGGGAGAATCCAAACAAAAACCGTTGGTAGAAGTTGGTCAGTCCCAAGAAGCTTCGAAGCTCAATTAGTGTGGTCAGGGCTGGCCACTCACATATGAATTGGATCTTTGTTGGATCAACATGTACCCCATGCTCATCAACAATGTAGCCCAAGTATTGGACCTTTTTCATGACAAAAGATCATTTTTACAAGCTAGCATATAAATTATGTTGTCGCAGAGTGCTCAAAACTTGTTTAATGTGTCGTATGTGCTCCTCCCAAGTTCTGTTGAAGATGAGGATGTTATCCAAATATACCACCACAAAGGATTTGGTGAAGGGTTTCAATACATCATCCATCAACCTCATGAAAGTGGTTGGTGCATTTGTTAAGCCAAAGGGCATGACCAACCATTCGAAGAGACCTTATTTAGATTTGAAGGTTGTCTTCCATACATCAGTTGGTTCGATGGGAACCTGGTGGTATCCAGACTTTAGGTTAATCTTGCTAAATAACCTTGCCCCCTTGAGTTGGTCAAGAATGTCATCAATCTTGGGAATTGGGTATCAGTTCCTGACTGTGATTTTGTTTAAGGATTTGTAATCAATTAAGAGTCTCCAAGTCCCATCCTTCTTCTACACTAGTACAATCGATATTCCGCAAGGGGAGGAGTTGGGTCTGATGTGCCCCTTTTGAAGAAAATCTTGGATCTGGCGCCTGATTTCGTCATTTTCCATCAACGAGCAACAATACATTGGTCCATTAGGTAGAGGTGCATGGGGGTTCAGATCAATTGGATGCTTGACTTGGGAGTGTTTCCGTACCCCGGTGGGTGAGGAGAATATGTCTTTGTATTCTTCCACGATCCAGTCCACTTTCTTCTGCTGCAAAGAGAGGTTCTGTGTAGAGGCCACGGATGTGGAGACAACCTTCTGCTTACTGTGAGAATGGATCACAAAGAAGATGAACTTCCTGATATGTTAAATGACCTTACTACATTGCTTAGCAGAGATTAAAGAAATATCGGTAGGCGAGGCTACCTCTGGTATCGTGTACAATTATCTACCAAAAGTAATAATAACACTATGAGGACTAGACTCATACACAACATGACGCTTCCACAAATATGGTTGTCCTAAAATAACATCACAAAATTCAAGGGGATAAATATCACACAATACCTCATCTTTGAAAGGTTTGATGTCGTAGGGTAGACAACACTATTGGATGACATAAAGATCTCTTCCTTGGCGAAGCCAACCAATGGTGTATGGTTGCGGGTGCGGTTTCATTGGCATGTTCATCCACTTGACGATATCTATTGAAATCAAGTTATATGACTACTGCTATAGATAATAAAATGAACCAGAGTCCCCTTTACCCACATCTGTGTGTGAAAGAGGCATTCCCCTTCCTCTGGTTCCTCTAGTTCGCTTGGCCGAATTTTGGTGGTAGCGAAAGTGGCACTAGGTTCAACAACGATAATCTGCTTCCCTCTAGAATTTTATTCGAAATTAGAATCTGCCTCTGAATCAGAATCCTTCAGCTCGACCATGAGTGAATACTTAGAGAAACATTCTTCAGTGTCATGCCAAGGGATTTTATGGCACTCACACCATTTTCTTGTGTCCTTCTTTATCTTCTCATTTCCCTTCTTGTGTTGAAGATTGAACCGGTTTTCCTGAGAGTGTCCATCTTGGCTCGGTCCCTTGCTATGTGGGTTGGGGCAGTCTTTTCCCTGCTTTGAATGTGAGGAGTTTGTAGATCCAAACTATCACCTCTTCTGCTTAAATTTATGCTCGACCTTTATAGTGTATCTATAAGTTGTTCCCAATGAGGAGATGTTTAGAAACACCATTTATGTTTGAATGTATCTATGCAAACAACTGTGGTATTTGAGAACCAGATGAAGCTCAGAGTCTTTGATACCCAATTTAGTGCACAGGGTATGGAAAATATTGGTGACATCTGGTATTTTATGGTCCCTTTCTTGACGTAGGGTGGTCCATCTGGTATATTGGTCCTCGTAGCTGTCAACATGGTAGTATTGTTCTTTAATGGCATCCCAGAAGGAATCCCATGTAGGGGCCACCACAAATATTGCAGATTCCTCTACAATACTTTACGCAAAGTAAGTATCCCACCAGTCCTTAACATGGTGGATGACCTTGAGGAGTGAAAAAGTAATCTTTTCCCTATCAGAAAAATTGTGGATCAAAAAATACCCTTCGAGCAGATTCAACCATTTATCAACAACATCCACATCTATCAGTCCTTCAAATAATGGAATATCAAAATTTACTTGTACCTTGAAGAGGATTTCATGGTCGTTTGATGAATATGCTTATCCTGTGGGAAGCTATCAAAGAATATCTTTAAATTTTCCCATCATTTCATTCATTTTTGACGTGATCACTTCCTCGAGAAACATTTTAATAGGATATCCTACTCCATCATCTTTCTTTTTTCCCCCCATGGGTTTTTTTCAGGCTCGGCGTGACCGATATTGCAACAACTTGATTGGTTCGAGTCCCAAATTCTTGCACCCACATCTTGTCGAGGAGATGCACAAAGAAAAATAAATGAAGAAAAGACCACTTTGTTGGCATAGGGCAGACCCAGGGTTCACTCTAACAATGCACCAACAAACCCTAACTATTGGCCCTTTCAAAAAAACCTGTGGAGAAGATGAAGTCTCACCCGAAGTAGCAATAGGGAGGTTGCAGGACACAGGTGTCTACAACTAGAGGAAAAGAAAAGTGAATCCAGAACAACAATGTAGTTAACCTAACAATGCTTAACAATATTATGCTTGCTTCGTGAATTTATATCTCTGATCTAATCACAATAATGAAACAATAGTATAACAGATAAAAAATAACACAACATCAATCACACAGAACAACCAGATATACGTGGTTCACCCTCTCCCTAGGGCTACGTCCACATAACTGTGTTTCTTGATATATTATATGAAAACATACAGTTCTATCTGCACACTTAGCTTGTAGATATCTCTCCCCTTCTCTCTTTCTCTCCTCCCTGCACACCCAGCTATAGGGTTGATCTTCGCACCCAGCTGAAGATCCACAATACAAGAATTCTCTCACAACACAATACTTCTCTCATGCAACAACAATAATCAATCAACATCAACAACCCTTCCTCACTCCTCTAGATATTTAGTTATATATTATACTGACTCTCGAAAAACCTTATACCAAGGCCTAAGTTTCAAAACCCTAAATACCAGAACCCTAGGTGTAAAAAACCCTAGGTCCCACGAAACCCGTATCTTAAGTGCTTCGCCATCCTGTTCTTCCTTATTTTTTGCGAGGTGCTCCAAAGCATCTATTGGTGGATTTTTCCGCTTGTTGAGTTGTCCACGATCCATCTTCTTTACTAATTTTTCTTTCTTGATCTTCTCTTTCAACAGATATATTTTCCTTTACTTCACTCCTTTTCTTCTTCTTTGACCACTTCGACCCATTCTTAGTTTATGTTCCTTCTGTGCTCTTCGTACTTCATCTTTATTATTCCTTTGTCATTGGTTTCTTCCTTAATCCATAACCAAGGGCCAACATGCCCCCAACACTCACCTATGACTCGTCCCGAGTCACTATAGGGTTGAACCTTCTGTATCACTTCGACTATAGACTACGCGGAGCAACCTACGCTTTCTTCTTTGTCCCTCCCTGTTGTGTGAAGACTGTCTTTTTTATGTCTGGTACCCAGTTTCAAATTCACCTGGTACCTAGACCCTTCTTCCTTTGTTTTTACTGAGAGAAGCGAGGCAACTAGTTGTCATAATAAAATTTCAACCGTCTTCCATTTACTAAACCTTCCTTCCATTCTCCATTCAGAGTATTCAACTACGTAGGTCCTCCTTCTGTAACATAGGAAACTGATATGGCCCAAGCCAATGTGTCATGAATTTCCCTAGATGCTTCATGAACTCGCTGTCATATACCAATACCATATCTCCTTGATTAAATGCTTTCTTCTTGATATGTCTATCATGGTAATCCTTTTCTCATTCCTTTTGTACCTACTGATGAAATCGTGCAATAAAAATATCTTCCTCTAGTTCCACCAGCTACACAAGTCTGTCTTGTACAACGTCCATGTCATCCATACCTGTAAATGTTGCAATTCTTAAGATGGAAACCAAGTATTCCATAGGTACCATTGATTCTAGGCCGTAAACTAACTTAAAGGGAGTCTTCATTAACATGTTTTTTCAAGTGGTTCGATAAGCCCATAATACTGCCAACACTCTGAGATCCCAATCATCTTATTTCACACTCCAAATCTTTGTCAGCATTGTCTCCAAGATATTATTGAAATATTCGACTATACCATTCACCTACGGGTGGTATGGTGTGATCTTTTGATGGTGAAATTCAAATTCCTGAGTCAAGGCTTCAATTTTATTATTAATAAAATGTGTACCTTGATCGCTCATAAGGATCTTTGGACATCCAAATTGGGTTATGATATCATCAAATATGAATCACGCAGCTATGGTTGCACTATAGTCCTTTACTACTCTTGGTTCTGCCCATGTGGTCAAATACTTTATTGCAGTGATGATGCCTCAATCTCCTGTGCACTTTCCTGGTGGGTTGATAGGTCCCATAAAATCAATGTCCCATTTCTCAAATTCCTGTATGGTTAGCTGAGGTGCTAAAGGAATCTCATCTCTTCTGGAAGGTTTCCCAACTCTTTGTCATACATCGCAGGCTTTGTAGTATTCCTTAGCATCTTTGTGTAAAGTAGGCCACTAGAGGCCATCTCTAAGAACCTTTCGTGTTGTTTCTTTCCCTTCATAATGTCCTCCTACGATGCCTTCATGTGCTTCTACCAGAATCAGTGTTATTTATGCCTCCATAATGCATCTCCTCAAAATCTCATCTATTCCCATCTTATATAGTTGTCCAACTATAAGTGAAAAATATGCAGCGTGAACTACCAGTTGTTTCTTCTGAATGATTGTATTCTCACGAGGTGCCATTCCTGTAGATAGGAACTAGACTATCTCAGCGAAGTGATCATCAACTTTTCTGATGGCCAGTGGTTATGCATCTGGTAGTGTATCCTCCAAAATGGTAGGTTCCTCTCCATGTTCTAACCTAGAAAAGTGGTCAAGTCCCTTGTTCATTCTCCCTGGATTGACCACAATCTCAAAATCATATTCCTGGAATAACAGTATCCATCTACATATTATTCCCCCCATCATCGACTTGTTGACTAAGTATTTCAATGCAGAGTGTTTAGTGAACATATTAAAATTTCCTCCCAACCAGTAGTGTCGAAACTTCTGCAGCGCATACACCATAGCTAAACCTTCTCTTTTAGTGGTAGTGTAATTTATCTCAGTTGTAGCGAGCTTCCTACTATAAAAGGATAGTTGGTGGTCGATATATCTTGCTTCTGGTTGTGCTAACACTGCTCCTAATGCAATAGATGAAGCATCGACATGGACGTGGAATTCCTTAATCCAATCTGGGAAAACCAGAATAGGCGCAGTAATCATTTTCTTCTTTAGTGTGTTGAAGCTCTGTTGGCATTCCTCTGACCATTGAAACTGACGGTCTTTCTTTAAAATCATTTCCATGGGTGTTGTTATCTATGCATATCCCTTGATAAAATTTCTATAGTATCCAGTATGTCCCAATGCAGTGCGCAACTGTCTAACCGAAGTAGGAGGAGGCAGATAAAAAATGATGGAAATCTTGGAAGGATCTACCAAAAATACCTGCTTACATACAATGTATCCCAGTAATACTCCAAAAGGTGAAAGGAAGATGCACTTATTAAAGTTCATGGAAATCTGACATTGCCTGCACTTATCCAACATTAGTCTCAAACATTCAATATGATTTTTCAATAAGCTAAAAGCAGTCCAATCATCAAAATATGCTTCCAAAAATTTATGTAACAATTCCTTGAATGATTCAGCCACCACCTTGGAAAATATGGCTGGTGCATTCTTCAATCCGAAAGGCATCACAGTGTACTGGAAAGAACCCCATTCTATTGAAAATGTGGTCTTATGTCTATCTTCCTTAGCAATCCTAATTTGGTGATAACCTGAAAAGTCATCTGTGAAGGAGTAAACTTGTTGTACTCCTACATTATCTAACACTTCATCAGTAAACAGTGCATGGAATGGATCATGTAAACATGCATCATTCAGTTTCCTTAAATCTACACAGATTCCGATCTCGCTTGACTTCTTATCATGGACCACCATAGGGATAATCCATTCTGATTCTTCAATAGGTTCTATGATTCTTGCTTCCAAAATTCTATCTAATTCATTCCTAACTTTCTTCTTTTACTTGGGATTCAATCTGTAGGGTCTCTTCTTGACTAGACTTGCATCTAGTTTCAAAGGGATCTTCATTTCTCCCATGGGCCCTTTAATTCCCTTCATGTCTGTGAACTTGGTTGGAAACATGTCTTGATATTCATGCAATAATTTTGTAATCTTATCAATAGTGGCATCATCCCAATAATCTCCAATGTTGGCCAACTTAGGTTCTTTCTCAGTTCCAATATTAACTTTCTTTATTTTAATTGGTTGTCCAATGAAAGGTAGTTCAATTCCTAGTCCTTCTATGTCTCTTTGTCCTTCAATTTCTACGATGTTCACATTCCTAGGATCATAATCTTCATCAACATTGATATTGTAGCAACCCTGTAATTTACGAAGAGGTGCAGTCCATTCCTCTTCTTCTTGATCCAAAGGGAGGTTAGGTGCCTCCTCAAAGACTTTTTGTCTTACCACTTGTAAATCCTGATCTACTATGGGGTACTGACTTTCAAATAAAAATGTAGCCATAAAGTTTTGATTCATACCGTACCAATCTAAAGTCGTGAGGCACAATTATGCTTGAAGATACCAGTTGATAGGTTTAGTATCCAAAGTGTTAATGAACTTATGCACCCACTATTCTTTAGGAATGTTTCTCTGGGCCTTCTCACAACTCCACACATGGTCCTTCAGATAGCTCTGACCTGTGTATCGAACTTCACATCCTTTTTCTTGGTCTGAAAATCACACTGTCAATAAGGTGCGACACTGTGTCCACTCCATGATGTTCCTCTTATGTTCTCCCCACCATATAGCTGGTGTGGCTTTCAATGCCTCATCCAGTGCCAACAACCTCTATTGTACTGGTACAATTTCTTCAAATTCCAATAAGAATGTTTCTAAATGATTTAAACCATCAAATGTGGGAAGATTAATTACTTGTGTGCCAATCCAGTGACCCTGTTTGGTCAATCAGGCACACCTTCGCACAAAAAATTCATACATTTTGTTCTGCCAGTTATCCAATGCTTCTTCTGAATCTCATGAGCATGAAATTTCACTTCGCTAACTTAAATTTCCATCTGCCATAGGATTAATGTAATCATGTTGTCTTGCTATAAATTTAAAGTTCATAAGCATGGTCCTCTTCTCTGATAGGTTATGTGTATCTGCAACCTTCATCAAGATCAATAGGTGCAATGACCCTAAGGCCATCACCTTCAAATGTCATTCTTATTTTCTTTAAGTAAAAAACAGTGGAGTTGTTGAAAGCCCAATCAATGCCCAACAACGTAGGATAAGGACAGATATCATCAACTGTCTCAATCACTTCAAAGTCTACAAACATCCTTACCCCGTCGATGTCCACAGGGACATGCTCCAGTCTCACAAAGGGGCATACTGCCTATTGATTAGCCATCCTGAGCCTGATAGGAGAGTAAATCAACTTAGGTTTTCCCATCACTTCCCAGGTCTTCTTCGTCATAACATTGACTTTTGATCCCAGGTCGAGGACCAGATAATCTATGTCATAGTATCCAATATGAGCATTAAGGTGTATTTCATTGTTTGTCCTTCTCTTTCTAGATAATTGATGTACTTCTTTATTCAACAGAGGCTCTACCCTTCCTATCTCATATTGTTTGATCAAGTGTTGTAGTTCTTACACAAGTCTTTCATCCTTGATCAAATTAATTAATGCAAGTATATAATAAATACATAAGCTTTCTTACCTCTTTTCCTTCTCCAAGCGAGGCAGATTGATTGAATTCTAGAGGCATTCCACATTCTCTCACTTCTAGTTGTGCCTTATATGAAGAAGCTTGTTCTCTTCCAATTTATCTTCTTGCCTCTTCGAATGTATGATTTTCATTCCTTGGATCAAACAACTATGTCTTCTCTATAACCCTTTTGATCCTTGATCCCTATGTACTCTTTTCTGGGGTCACCCTGTCTTCTCCTCTAACAACGCCTCCTCTAGTGATAAAAATGACTCTGTGATCCACTCCACAAGGTTCCACCGATATCAGCCACACTTGTTGGTTTCCACCCTATCTTTCCTGAAGTTTCACCAGCAATACTGGACAATCTTTAATAACATGTTCAAATGAGTTGCAGTAGATGCAAGTGGTACAAGGGTTCTGACAATCCCTTTCCAAGTGACCTGGCTGGGTGTAGTTATAAAAAATGATCTGAAAATGACCTCGACCCATGCCTCCTCCTCGTCCTCTTCCTCTGAATCCACCACGAGGGTTGAAGTTTCCTCTTCCTCGAGAATTAAACTGCGTAGCAATTCCCTCCTGCTACATCTCTCCTTGAATTTTGTATGTGTCCCTTGACCTTTCATGCAAGAGATCATAGTCCCTACTGTCCTTCTTATCATGTCCCACAGATTTACAGAATGTGAAGTAAATATTGGTAGGGGTCTAGATATATTTTTCCATGTAATAAAATTCACTAGGGCAATGTCTATTACTACATACCTCACACCAGGGTAGAGTAACCTGCTTCAAAGGGCTCGACGCTCCAGAGGCCAAGTACTCATTAAATAGTGGGCATTGCTCCTTGTCATGGCCCTATGACTTACATATGATACACCAGATGTCTTCTCTTTTATATTTTCCCTTTTCTTTCTTCATATCTTTGACCTGCAAAGATAACATAGTTAGTTGACTCAAAATTTGACTCTTACCTGAGTTGGATTCTCCCATAGGGGATGATTCTAGTTTCATGGTGATCTCCAGTGCCTCAACCTACGAAGTGACCTTCTGTTGCATCAGAGGAACTCTGATGTGTGGTAAGAGGGAAAAAATGAACCATTCCTTACTCTTCTCGTCTAGAATTTGAAAGCTCAAATGGCCTATAAAGGTCTTAAACCTCTGATAAAACTCCCAAACAGGTTCATCTACTCTTTGCTTGTTTTCTTTCAGTTTTTTAATGCACTGCGACCCTAAATTGGGTTTCCTAAATTCTGCACTCAATGCAGTCTTGATATCATTTAGTGGTTTAGTCTATATTGTTCCTTTAACAAACTTCATGTACCAGCTCAGTGCGTGGCCTCTCAAGGTAGTACTAAATAGATATCTCTTAACAACTTCTTCATTGACTTGCTTAATACTCCATATAGCTTTGCATAAGAACCAGTGTTGATCAGGATCTTCAGATCCATATCCTCTAAATATAGGTAAACTCATTTCATCTTCCTTAGATATTCCTAGGTCTCTTGACTAAGTATGTATTGGACTGTTGGTAATAGTGCTTTGAGTTCTCTAATAACTCTGACTACTCTGGTTACTTAATGCTGCTAAAACAACAAGAGGAGTAGTATTACGTACTTTGACGGTAGGTGTAGTCCCTGAAGTTACTAATTCTTCTCAGTGAGTTTATTCAGTCTTCCTCTCCTCTGCCCTAGTGGACTCTGAATATTCCTCATTCAATAGATATTCTTCTTCGCCACTGTAGAACCCTTCATCCTGTGCCAGTGGTTCATGATTTTTCTCAAACAGGTTCACCAGAGGGACCTCTCTAAATGATATCCCACTGCGCGTGTGTACAACCTCTGTGTCAATGTCGCTATCTGAGTTCTTGAACATTAGCTTTTTAGTCCAACCGATTACTGTATCTTCAATATTTTCTTCTCATGCAATAACATCTTGATCTTCAACTTCAAAAAGTGTAAAAATTTTCCTCTAACTCCTTTAAAGAAATATCTCTCTGCCTGGCTATATGAATCTACTCTGTCAATAGAAAACTCTTTGATGTACCCTCCAATAGTGAAATCAAACCAATGATCTACTGCTCTTGACACGATGTTATCAACTCTCTTGACCTTCTTGATCAGCGCTGATGTCCAAACCATAGGTGGTATAGATATGATTTCAAACTGGGTATCTGCTAATCTGGCTAACCACTCATATAACTCTTTATGAATTCCTCCATAAAACATCTCGTGTATGTCAGTGAATATGTACCTTCCCAACTAGTATTCTGTACTAATGTTAGGGTTCTTGTTTTGGGATTCAATGAAGTCATTTTCTTGTTCTTCTATCCACTTCTGAATTTTTGTCTTTGATGGAAACCACCTTGACATTCCTTCAAAAAGATCCTGGTCTCGGAAAGAGAACCATTTGTTGGCATAGGGGAAGACCTAGGGTTCACTATAACATCGCACCAACAAAACCCAATTACTGACCCTTTCGGAAACACCTGCAGAGAAGATGAAGTATCACCCGAAGTAGCAATAGGGAGGTTGTAGGACACATGTGTCTACAACTAGAGGAAAAACAAAGTGAATCAAGAACAACAATGCAGTTAACCTAACAATGCTTAACAATATTATGATTACTTCTCGAATTTATATCTCTGATCTAATCACAACAATGCAGCAGTAGTATAACAGATAACAAATAACACATCATCAATCACACAAAACAACCAGATATACGTGGTTCACCCTCTCCCAAGGGATACGTCCACATAACTACGTTTATTGATATATTATATGAAAACATACAGTTCTATTTGTGCACTTAGCTTGCAGATCTCTCTCTCCTTCTATATTTCTCCCCTCCCTACGCACCCAGCTGAAGATCCACATTACAAGAATTCTCTCACAACACAATACTTTCACGCAACAACAATAATCAATCAACATCAACAACCTTTCCTCACTCCTCTAGATCTTTATTTATAAATTATACTGACTCTCAGACAACCTTACACTGAGTCCTAAGTGTCAAAAACCTAAATACAAAAACCCTAGGTATCA
Organism: Picea engelmannii; assembly: GCA_009831015.1. Lineage (NCBI taxonomy): Eukaryota > Viridiplantae > Streptophyta > Pinopsida > Pinales > Pinaceae > Picea > Picea engelmannii. Next base: position 259,979 of record ML797855.1, read on the forward strand.
AAACCCTAGGTCCCACACAACCTGTATCTTAAGGGCTTCGCCAGCCTGTTCTTCCTTCTTTTCTGCAAGGTTCTCCAACACATCTTTTGGTGGATTTTTCGGCTTGCTGAGTTGTCCACGATCCATATTCTTTGTTCATTTGTCTTCCTTGATCTTCTCTTTCAACAGATAGTTTTTCCTTTACGTCACTCCTTCTTTTCTGCTTCTTTGACCACTTCGACCCATTCTCAGTTTATGTGCCTTCCGCACTCTTCATAATTCATCTTTCTTCTTCCTTTTTCTTTGATTTCTTCCTTAATCCATAACCAAGGGCCAACATGCTTTGATACCACTGATCCAGATTTAGGAGTGGAACGAACTGATTATAGATTGAATACAATAAATACAGAGATACGAATAATAACACAAATATCCAGTGAACAATATCTTCTATTAAATAAATGAAATAGGATGAAACTAGAAAACTACAGAACTGAAACACTTCCTCGAAAAGTGTTAGTTATCTCTAAGAAGATATGTGGCTGCTACATGCATTCGTCTGAGAAGCATGATTACAATGAGGCTCCAAAGGCATTTTTTATATTACTCATGAATGCCAAAATCCTAGACATCCAAAAACCTAACCCTAGAAGATGAAACCAAAAAATTCCTGTGGGTCCCTATGGGTAAATTGGTACCTCAACTTCCCAAGGTTGTAAATTTTGCATACAACATCCATTTTAGGCGCGTGAATGGCCCCAAAATGGTACTGAAAGTACAACAAGATGTGCTGACATGAAAACATACAAAATAAGCTAGTTGTATTAGGTGAGAGGCCACCAGTATCCACCTAAAGGATGTGTGGGGCTTCAGAAAACCCCACAAGTGTAGAACCCACAATTACAAATAAGTACAAAAGAACGTGCTGAACAAAAAGAGACAAGAGGAGCTAGTTGGAATAGGTGGGTGTCCACCAATATCCACCTAGATCAGTCATTCTCCTTACATTTCCAATGATTAAACTCTCCACACCTATCTAGAAAATTGGTCAATAATTTCCTATATCAACTGATTCGCTTCGGATCATAGTCATAATCAAGTTTTATTGTTCCCGGTGGCTTTCTTCGTGCATATGGTACAAGCCTATTTTTTTTTGTTTCTTGACGTTACAACTAAATCTTTATTGTGGAAGCCTTGCCTAGAATAAGATGGGTTAATCATAACACCTACATGTCTTACGTTGGTTCTGAAACACACTTTGGGAGAAATTTGGTTCTTTCAACTCCTAGATAGTGCTAAGCGCACTGGATGTCAGTTGGCAGTTTTGGAGTATTTATAAATTTGTGCTATTAATGAATAATCTCATTATTAATGGGTGGATCAAGATCATGTACATTGCAGATGATCCAACAACTGAAAAAACTAGATTTCGATGAAGCACCAACGAATGCGGGACCTGAACTTTCATTAAAAACGTTTTTTGGCATCCATCAAAGTGAATATTTTTATCTGTGAAACATGATAATTTAATTATTCTCACCATTTTTATTCCAACGTAACTGAAGGAATCAAAATCTGAGGTATGAAAGTGCCAAAACGATTGTCTAGTATTTCCCACCAAGAAAGCGTCGATAGTCATGTCCATCATTAGAAATGGATCCACTCAAATTATGGAAATACATGTTCAGTTATCTCTCTTTTCTCTCTGCATTTCAAAAAATGTCACCTCAATCGAGCATCGCATGAGGAATTTACAAGCTTTTGAACTCAAGCTCTCATTGTCTCTTGCCAGTCCGACGCTTAGAATTTTTCCAATTTTGATTTCCCCGGACATAGGAGTTCCATTCAAGTCTTCTGAGTTGCTCGGAGAAGTTTCCTTCAAATCGTCCAAGCAAGTTCAGGGAAGTTTTTAAGAAATTCTCTGAGCAAGTTTGGGGAAGTTGTTAAAAAATTCTCCGAGCAAGTTCGGAGGAGTTGTCATCAACTTCTCTGAGGAAAAGAGAACTGTCTCTCATAAAATGGTAATAAATTTTGACTCGGGTGTCCGTATTGTGACTTCTTGATGGATTTATAAAGGTATTTTCGAGATATACAACATTTTGGTTATGTTATTTGAGAAATTCCTAATGCATGGGGCACTTATTCCAATTCGTAGTAGTTCCCTTCAACTCTTCCAAGCTGCTCGGAGGAGTTCCCTTCAACTCTTTCAAGTTGCTCGGAGGAGTTTTCTTCAAATCCTCCGAACAGTTTGGAGAAGTTTTTAATAAATTCTCCAAGTAATTTCGGAGGAGATGTCATCAACTCCTCCGAGCAAAAGAGAACTATCTCTCGTAAATCGACCATAACTTTTGAATTGGGTGTCTATTTTGTGACTTCTTTATAGCGTTGGAAAGGTATTTCATAGATATATAAATTTACAGTTATGTTATTTGAGAAATTCCTAATTCATGGTACACTTATTCCATTTCATAGGAGTTACCAACAACTCCTTCGAGCAGGTGAGAGGAGTTAGTTCAAACTCCTCTAAGCAGAAGAAGACTGAATTTTGTAAAATGGGCATAACTTTTGATTCAGGTGTACATTTTTCACGTTCTTTATACCGTTGGAAAGGTATCTTCGCGATATACAACTTCATTGTTATATGATTTGAGAAATTACTAGTCTATGGGATACATAGTTTTGGATTAATATCTGACACCTTATTGATATCCTCGAAGAACACCATAACTCAACCGGAAGTGGAGGAACCATGAATCGAACTCAGGAAAGTTTGTAAATTATACTTAAATTATTTTATGCACAATGTATTTTCATTTAAATGATTATTATTGATATTTTATCTGGATTTACTCTCATCTAATGTATGTTGAATGTTGTCAGGTATCGAGCAAATGAGGATCTTGCTCAACATTCTCACGATGAAATATACAACTAAAGATGATGAAGGATAAATAACAAAAGATGTAGCAGTAATGGAGGAGAAACAAAAAACATAGAAGAAAAATGTATGAAGCAGGTATCTAGAAACTCCATGATGATCAACTATCAAAGTCAGGATGATGAAGATGCCCTCATACCCAAAGACAGTCTTCATGATGTGCAAGACACATATGGTCAAAATCCATGATGACCCATTAGTGTTAGGATAAGAATTCGAAATGCAATTGTTGTTATTGTTTTTCATCATCACAAAGAGGATGAGGAAAAACACTGGAAGATGAAAGGTTATTGAGGGAGATGAAAGGCCAAAGGTATTATTGAACCTCAATAAATAATAGAATAGAACCAAAAGAAAAGGCTTTTGGATCTTCAAAAATTGTACACCTCTGAACTACTTCAGGAGTACAGTGTCAACTAAAATTAGAGAGTTGTCCTAAGAGTTTTCATGTATTATTGTTGAAACTATTAATACAGAGAAGCCCTCAAGGCCAACTTTTGACTAAGAGAAGGACTTTCATGTTTTGTTTTTTTGTTGCGAACTATTTCAAGTAGAATGTTTGTTGTTCACATGGCATGTAAGAGAATGTTTGTTTATGGACGATTCTGATGCAATAAATGTCTTCTTGTAGTTTTTTCATTCCTTCTTATATTACATGTCCTGAGCGAATGAGTTGCTAATGTATGTGATATAGTGACTTAGACTATTCTAGTTATATATTCATGTGCATGTTTTATCTGACTTTATTTCTTCATTTCAACTATCTAGGTGAAGCTATTGGTAGATTTAGTTTCATGCTACAACTCATTCACTTACGTTAATTCTCTCCTAGCTAGGATAGGTTAGATTAGAATTAGATTATTCCTACATTTAGATAGTATTAATCTACATATTTTGTTTTCACAACCACCCATCACTCACCCTCATTGGTGGATCGAGCCGCAACCGGTAGTACCAAACCAACAATGGTTGTTGGGCCAGAATTTGGAAGGGTTCACTATTCCAAATGGTGGGAGGTCTAATTGGGACTTCTTACCGGACAGAACCCCTTACTATTGTCGAGTGAATTTGGACAAGGTTTCCTTAATACCCTAGCTATAATTGCAATAAGAATATTTGACAAGGATCACCTTGAACAATATATAGACCACCTAACCAACGTATTCAAGAGCATAAGATATATAGAAAAGGACATCAAGAATTATATTAAAGAGAAAGAAAGGAGGAATCAACCACTGAACGATCAAACCTCCAACATGAAGGAATACCTTCCCTACATCTAGGGGGTCACAGATAAGATTGAAATTTTTTTGAAAAGAAAGGAAATTACAACATCCTTCAAACCCCTTAGAACTATTAGACAAATAATGAGGTATCTTGTTCTTGTGGTAAATTCTACATTGAAGAGACTGGACTATCGCTTCATGTAAGGATCAAGGAACATCAAGAAAACATCAAGAATGAGAATATTCACACCTTCTCCTTGGAATACCACTCTCTTAAAACCAAGCATCATGTGTGCCTTGAAGAGACCAAAATCCTTGCAAAAGAAGAACACTAATACAAAAGATGCTTCAGAGAGTCCCTTCAAACAATCAAGCATCCTAACAATATGAACAAAGATGGTGGTCTACAGGTGAGAGACAATTAGCTCCCCTTGATTAACCAACTCAATTGCCCTAGACAATCAAGTTTGAATGATGAGGTTTCATGCTTTCCCTATATATCTTTTCCTTTTTAATGGTTCATAGAATTGGAGGTTTATTGACATTATACTAAGCATTAATTATATTAAAACCCTAGTTTAAATAATACCTTATGTCCCATATATATATTTTCCTTTTTAATGGTTCATAGACTTAGAGGTTTCTTGGCATTATACTAAGCATTAATTATATTAAAACCCTAGTTTAAATAATACCTTAGGTCCCATATATAGAGTTTATCTAGTTCTTATTAACTACTTTCCTATATTACTAATTAATTCACCTTATTTAACATACTATATACTAAAACTTAATAATTTAATAAACTAAGTATTAACATTACACTAAATGATCATATATAAAAACCCTAATTTAAATAATACTTTAGGTCCACTTTATATTACAATATATTACAATATATTATAATTTAATATACTTGGTTTTAATTAACTACTTCCTAGTGAAAATCTTTGCATTTATGGTTTTAGCCTCGAAACTAGCTGCCCTCTCTCTCACTGCCACGACCATGGAGTCTGAGGGAGGTGGGCACTCGGCCCCCTCCTACAACACCGTCACTACCAAGGAGCATGGCTCCAACCACTCCAAATGACTGACGTTCAAACTCCCGGACGACATGCAACAAATAATCTGGGAGGAAGAAATGTCGAAGGAGAAGCCAATGGAAATCGATCCAGAAGCCATTAATCTGAAAACAACTCGCACCTGGGAACCATGCAAATGCATTCCATAATCCCTGATCACTCCTAAATATATCATCATCTCTCTGAGAATTGAAGATCAGAAACATTACATGAGGGATTTCTCCCTGATAGGGAAATTCCTGGGGCTATGGCCTTCAGAAAAAGACCTTGTCAAATGGATTCAACACTAGTGGAAGCCTAAGGGTCACTATGACCTCCAACTTGGATCAAAAGGCTTCTTTACAATAATATTTCACAACCTAGAGGACAAAAATAGAATCTTTGAAGGAGGGTCGTACTTATACAACTCGATAGGCCTTTTTCTCCACTTATGGATGGAGAGATTCATCCCAGAAAAGGAAGACTTCACCCATGCACTAGTTTGGCTAAGATTATACTCTCTCCCACATGAGTTTTGGCTGGAAGAGATCCTTGTAGGAATCGGTAACACCATCGAAATCTACGTCAAAGCCTCAATAGCGACAAGACAATGAAGGTACACTGCATATGCCCACATTTGTGTCTATTTGAACATCTCCAAACCCCTCCCCGGAGCCATTACCCTAGATTACCAAGATGAGGAATGGTCCCAAACCATCGATTATGAGAACATCCCCTTTCGTTGTCGCAAATTCCATGAGCATGGTCATCTCTACCGTGAATGCCCCTTAAATAACCCCACCAAACCTTCTCTAGAAGACCCTGACAAATCCAAGGACGGTTTCACCCAAGTCATGGGTCGACGAAGACATCAAGCTAANGTCCGCAAATGGTTACAGGAATCCAACATCTTCAAACAACTATTAGTTCACCCATGGACCAAAATTACCAAAAAGAATTTCCAAAAGGTCCAAAACTATACAACCGGTTATAAAATCAGGATGCGTTATGACTATACAGGGCCCGTGCACACATGCACCATCAAGAAATGCAGGAAAAGCGCACATGCGCACGATGCATGACTGTGGATGCTAAAATCCATGCACACCTGAGAACGACACATTTATGATGTTGGTCGTGTTAGCTTCAGAAGTCACTCATGGATTGTAGCAGGAGCAGAGCCCGACGCCCATCAGTTTTATGTCATGATTTGTTTAATGGGGTGATCGAATGGATAGAAACTCAAGAAGATATAGCTTTAACTCAGGAAACCAGGCCTGGTGTGTAGAAGACAAGGGAGGTCTTGATCCAACTTCCGTCAGTAAGCTGAGTATAATATGGATAGATGGAAGACTTAATGAGATGAGTGAGCAAGACTACATCGGGCATCAGGCCTTTGGCAGCTTGAGGAGGAAAAACTCAGAAGACAAGATCCTCTTGACCCCGAGTTTCAAAGAAATGAAAGGTGGCTCGACTGGATCCTCCAATTCTGAGCCAGTCAGCGTTGAGAAAGCACAAGAACTTATTAGAAACCCTGCGACTATTACAGTGATCCAACCTACATCATTCTATAATAGCGCAACTCGACTGGATCCTCTAATTCCGATCTTTTCTAACACAGTGTAAACAAAGAGATGGAAAGAGGCTGACATCCATAAAGTAAGAAGTCTCAAATGCCAATACATAACCATAGCGACCAACGCTTCATCAAAACTTTACAATCAGGAGCCCAACTCAACCACACCCCCCCCCTCTATAAAAATGGCGAAAACGCCTACATATACTCAAAACAACAACAACAACAAAAACAAGATGCTGCATTAAAAACATTGCATCTGCATGTCTTCAAACAGTCTGCACATGCAGACTCTAGCCGATCGCGCACCCATGACATATGCTATTAGATTTCAGACTATTCTGCTGCAGATGAATCGACCAACTTTAGTCCTTTGTTGGACTTTCTTTTTTATGGCAGAGATGATGCTCAACCACCAGCAACAACCACAATAACTTCTTTCTTAGGATTGGGGACAGCCTCGGTCAACTCTTCCTTCAGGGACGTGGAGGTCTCCTAATGGTGCCACCTGGATGAGTTGAACGGTCTCTCTTTGGATGTTGCTTCACTGGACTACTGCGAGGGACCCCTATGGCGGATGTGAAAAAGGGTATGATGGGAGCGATGGCGTCTGTTATCACCCTATAAGTTATAGGATCAACTGGTGACTGGGATATTATCTGTCTCTAGTGTTTTTGTTGACAAATGATTTTTCATTCTGCAAATAATTTGAAAAGAAAAAGAAAAGAAAAATAAAAAAGAAAAGAAAAAGAAAAAAGAAAAGAAAAAAGAAAAAATGAAAAAGAAATGAAAAAAGAAAAAGAAAAAGAAAAAGAAAAGAAAAGAGGGCATAAAAGAATTGCAATAAAGCCCATGCAATAATAGTAAATAGGTCCATACCTTTCAAGCATGTCCAAGTTCTTTTTAAATTTGAGGTTGATAGGGTAGTGAATGATTTGGTTAAACAGTTGAATCTTAGCCAAAGTGTCTAGGTTAGATTAGTGAATAAATCTGGCCAGATTGTCTAATCCTGGTCAAATAGCCCCAGGGTAGAGTAATTTCTTAACCCAACAGTTTAATATGGGTTAACTGTCATAGGAAGATAGGTTGGCATGTAGGTTAGTTTCTTTATTGTTCCATTCCAATAAAACCAGCTTGATGTAAATGTTTCACCATGTTTTAAAGGTTGAAAAGATAGTTTGGTCGAAGTCCCTTGGTGGTGTTTATTTGAAAATGTGGGGAAAAACCATAAAATGCATTTATCCTAAGTTTTTCCTAATGTGTGTATTATTTGCCCCCCATTTATACTCTCCGTACATACCGACGGCCCTGATCGTGGTGCCCAGATCTATGGTGCACAGAGCATTCCGGACCCCCCCGACTGTTCTACTTTTAACCAAGGGGGGGGGGGGNGAATTGCTAATAACATTTGCGCGCATCTGGACGACCCAGGGATGAGCGCTTAAATCAACGGTCCAGATCATATTTCAGACCCCCCCGTCCATTCTGCCTTTAGTGGAGGGGGGGGTCCAGAATGAGTGATAAAGAGCGCGCTTGGATCTGCGGTTCAGAAACAGGCACGCAGATCAATGGCCCACGATGGATTTCGGACCCCCCCCGGATGATCTTCTTTTAACCGAGGGCGGGGGTCCGGAATGGTAATCTCCCTCTGGCGGGTCCCTTGTATTATGTGGCATAAATCTATTGGTCCTGAAGTCCCATCACCATCTGCTATATGACAGACCCCCGTCACTTATGGACGTCATCTTCCACTAGTTCCACTTGTCCCACTTGTTCCCGAGTTATGTCCCATCCCATAACTGTTGTCAGTACCCTACCCCCTTTCACTCATGACCAACGCCTTATTGCGACTTTTACCTCTAATCCCTAGCTACCACGTCACTCATCCATATTTTTCAGCCACCGTCACCTGCTATCTCACCCCCAAGTGGCCTGTTGTCCATTTATTACTCGATAACACATCCGTTATCCAGCTAACCTGTCTCCCGCACCCAACCGACCCCATTTTTAAATAAAACTACAATTTTTTCTCTACTTTCATTGTTCACTCATCGCACCAGAGAAACTCATTGCTTGCTCCCCCGTTGCATCCCGTCACCTTCATCCATAGTCAGTCGACCCCACTAACTTTGTGTTTATTGCAGGTATCGTTGCAGAAATGGTGCCAAAACCCATACAAGCAAAAGGAGAAGAGAATCTGTTTCTCCCGCCTCCTGTCGACCTGGAAAAGATCCCACTAGTCAACAAAGACAGATTGATCGTAGATACCAAATGCGATTTCAATTTTTCAGACCTCCAGTCATGGCTCAGGGAAGTTTTCCTGGACCAGAGCGATGAAATTGGACTCTAGGAATTCAATTTTCCCCTTTACCTCTTTCCCCATATCCACCATTTTCCCAAGTTTGCGCTTAAATGTCAAGCTCACTATATTCATGAACAAAGAGTCGTCATCTCCTCGTCCGGAGACACCCTATTCCTCATTACACCCGAAAACATTGACCAGATGATGCAAATTCCCCGTGCCGACTCTGCGTCTCCTTTCAACCTGGAAATCCTCACAGAGTTGTATCAAAAGATGACTTTTCCCCAAAGAGCTCAAATATTCAAGCTTTTTCTTCCCACCTCCACTCAATCCCCTTCCACAAATCCCCCTTACCCGTCATCCATGTTCTCCACTAAGGGAAACCAGATCATTTCTTCCCTTTGTGCTTTGCTAGGGTACTATTCCAACCAGTGGGTAGATGAGCCCATTAAGGGTTTTCTATCCATTTTCTCCACTGATGAAAAGCCCACCACCCAGTTTGATTTCAGCAGCTTCTTGGCAGACAATATTCACGAACAGTTCATGAATTTTGGCATAGAAGGCATGTTCAGATACTCGTCTATACTGGCCTACATGTTTGTTTTCTTTCAAGAAGATAAATTTAGTTTTTCCATGCAGAAGATGGACGCAGATGGAAACCCTCAGTCAGTCACAGCATGGACCTCTTTGCTGAAGCATAACTCCACAGAGTATAGCTTCAAGGCGTTCATCGATCTTTTCTACCACCCTGTGGTAAGCATGTTGAGCGGCAGGTCTGAGCCTCGAATAAACGACGAAGTCCAGAGAATCCTGCATCTCTCGGACAACACAAAGACCGGGGAATTGTACCTGTATCAAAACTACACCGAGATCAGAGTATTCGGATGCGAGTTGGCACCCTATAAGCTGCCCAAATATTTGCTTGTCAGAATCTTTTCTTTAGAATACATAAGGTAGATTATGAATTCAGATGAGATCCATTTTGTATCATTGAAGAAAAAGCATCAGCTTTGAATCAAGGGGCATATTGGCTCCTTTATCTGCAACAGTCGGGGCGCCGGGGAAGAAGATGACAGGATGTTGAAAGAAATGAAGTTCTTTATGAGCTTCCCATGGCACTATGATCCTTATGGGATCATCTCAGAGATGAGGGTGAAGAACAAGAAAATCCCATATGTTCATGTGTCTAAGCCTGAGATTGAAAAATTCGCCAATCAAACAGTGTGGTTGCCTGACACCTTGGTCGAAGTAGAACAACAGTTTCCCCCGACCACGCCACAGGTCCCTAAGGAAAAAAGGCCTCGACAAGATTTATCTCCGCCTGTCATGGAGGTATCGTCCGAAGAGTTCCAGTTGCACACTAAAAGGTCCAAGACAATTCCAGTTCCTGCTCCGACTGGAGAGAAAGAAGCCCCGCCTACCACAGTGACTAAGTCTGTGATTCCACCCTTCGGTTCGAGCATTCATAAGGACATCACCCCAGTAGTACCGAAGAAATCCACAGACTCCCCACTGGACACTCATCCAGGCAAGACTGGGCCCAAGTTGAGCATTTTCGAGAAGTACGAGTTGATCAAGAAAAAGAACCAGACCCTTACCAATAGTACTTACGCTCAGTTCCGGAAGTAGACGTCGACTGCGCAGCATAGGCTATTGTCTGCATTTGACACAGAAAAGGGAAGAATTCACATGGCCTTTTAGCAGGCACAGGTACCAGAACCCAAGCTAATCACGGACTACAAGAGGGCCACCTTCGAATTCCAGATGAAGGACGTGCACCCAACAGATCAGATGGATCTGCACAAGCAGACATGGGAGATGGTATTCCATACATTGGCACATGCTTCTGCTTCTGCAACAAAGTTACAGGTGTCACTAAACAATGCTCAGACACAACTCAAGCTGGAGAAGATATCGTCCTTTGCGAAAGACAATATAATCAAAACTTTGGAGGAGCTGGTTCTCAAGATCGGCTATGACCCTTCGAATGTTAAAGCAATAGAGGAGATGATAAAGAATAAGAATGTTGGCATTACCTCCTTGAGAAAACAGCTGAAACTCCCACCCATAGAGGACTCGCAGGTGAAGGATATAGCAGAAAATGAAGGCGAGAAGGATGAAATGCTTAAGCTGCTCATGGAGAAAAATGCACAGCTCAAAGAAATGGAAGCTGAAATGGAGAGATTATTAAAAGAGAAGGAGCAGATGAAGCCAATGGAATTCATTCCATTGAGTGCCATTCTGATTTCAGGACCAAGCACAGCAGCAGTGACATCAGTCCCATCCACAACCCCATTGAACTCACAAGAGAGGACAACCGAGCTCACCAAATCCATGGAAAAGATGAACCTGCAGGAGACAAAGATCATCAGGCTTAAAAAGGAAGTTGAGAACCTCCAGGAGCTCAAAACTTCCTTCCAGACCAGTCTCTCCAAAGAAAAGTAGGTAACAGAGAAGCTCAAGCAAGAGATACAGTAGCTCCAAAAGCAAACAGTGGCAGGGAAGACTTTGGCTGAGGTCAAAGAGAATGTATGGACAGACATCATAAAGTCCATAAATGAGATATGGCCTATGATCCAAATCATGTTTGAACAGAACGAGTTGGTCCAAAGGAGCAAACAAGCCATTGAGAAGATCAGAGTAGAATTGTGAGACATGCCAACACAGGCAAATGAGATCATCAAGTTCCTCAATTCTAAGACTAGGGAAGAGCTAGAAGAGCTAAAGATTGAAGACAGAACAGAGACCATCCTTGAGGTCAAAAGTGTTCTGACCAAGAGAGGTCTAATGCTTCAGCTGGAAGAAAAGGTTCAGGTCATGGACCAGGGGGTACAAAGGTTCTTCAATAAGATTGAAGCTCTCCAAAAGAAAGGTCTACCTGGTATGAAGGTTATTAATGATAAACTGATGACACTCCCAGATTACAAGAAGAGATTGGCTGAGGTGTCTAAGGACAGTTCAAAGTTTTCAGGCATACAAGGGAGCATCACCGGAAAATCATTCCTAGATGCCCTTCAGTGGGACATTAGTATCCAGCAGGAGATTCGATAGATATTCCTCACCAAGCCTACATTCGCCAAGTACACAGAAATGGACGAATTGTATCGAAGAATGCTCAAAGTTAACGTGCCTAGTCATCTCAGATGGGAAGAACTCTATGATCTGCTCGATTAGAAAATGAGCTATCCAGGTCCAGTCAGCTGTCCAGTCAGATGAGGTCGTGCAAAGGCTTCATCAACGGTCTACCAAGAAATTAGCATGCAGTTACACCAAGTCATCAAGCAGTTCCTAGATTTAGGAATTTTGTTAAATTAGTTAGGCTAAAAATAGAATTAGCACGTCCTGTTCATTTATGACAGGAACGTTTGTAATTTGAGTTATATATACTTCACCTTTCAAAGTATTGAGGGTTGTTGATCTTCACACCCTGACGCTATCAGACTGTAACATTTTTGAAGAGATCTTCCATTAATAAAGAGGAGGCACTTTTACAGGGTTCTTGCGTGTATTCACTGGTGATGTTATTCTCTAAGTTTAATGTTATTCTTCCTTTGTGATCATATTTTTTTCTGAAACTAATATTTAAGAGTAACGAATGTTGCAGGATTTATCTTGGATACCCTGTTTCTGACTCGAAAGATTTTAGTGTTTATCTTCTGGTGTTTTCAATTAAGAAATTCTTAACTGCTTCTTAGTTGAATTTATCTTTCTCATATTTTCTTCTTCCCATCATTTAAGATACTAAAAGATCCAGTGAGTATATTATCTCGCCCTGTAGAAATCTCCTTTTGCGTTTTTGGTTGGTATCTCATATTTATTATAACACAGACCCCATAGCCCAATAGAGGTGTAGATTGTCTCAACCAATTCAAAAAAAACACGTTGACAAAAAAACCTACCTATTTCTTTACCTAGCCTAATATCTAAAATTGGAAACATAGCTAAATCATATAGAGAGATCCCTCTCTGAAGTTGGAAGGGCTAGATCCTAGCTTCAAAAGTGGTTGGATAAAGTTACCTTTGTAGATTTATTCTGTTTTGACCTCTAGGAAATTTACCAAGTGCTAACATAGTGGCGACCATACTGGGGAAGAACTAAAAATTGATAATTTCACGTTCTCTTTTCCCTAAAAAGAAAGTTCAAATTTGAGAAGAAAGTAATGTTTAGAGGTTGATTAAACATTGTACATATTATTTTCGGACTCAAAAAACCAAATATATATATATATATATATATATATATATAACCAAAAAGAATTCTGGCTCCCAAGAAAGTTCATACTCGATCTCATCCAGACCCAGAACCCGCGATAGTGACAGATAACCCTGAAAAGTTGCTCAGGAAAAAGACCTTAGCTGAAGGTTCAGTGAGTCATATTCCCCTTCGTAAGTCCCTGTCCTTTTCAGGGAAACCTGTTATCTCTCAAAACCCTGATCTCAATACCTTTCCACAGCAAAGCCTGGTTAGAACATGGTCCAACAGTTTTGTGACTGGAATCCTCTTTGACCCAACTGTTTTGCAACCTCGAACCCCCGAAGTTCTGTCTCCCACGACCAAACTGCAAATGAATCACTCAGTTCTATCCAGCCCCTCCTCGTCCTCGCCTTCAGTCGTTACCTCTCCAATCATCCAGGTTGTTGCCCCACCTCCTCCACTCATCATGGCAGCTCGATATGCACCCTTGGTGTTGGCTGCACCACTACTTTCCATGCCCCAAGACTATCAAACAAGACTTCCCAAGTTCGATGCAATAGGACCTTTAAACGCCCAACAACATGTTGACAAAATGAATGATTATTTTGACCTGCAAGAAGTTGATGAGGCTGACGTTCAAATGCGATTGTTTGCCAAAATTTTGACAGGTGACGTCAAGAAATGGTACAAATATTTACCTGCCGCCTCAGTCCCTAACCTTGTCGCGTTCCAAACGAGTTTTCTTGACAGATGGGAGGTAAAGAAAAACCCTCTCCATATATTGTCAGAATATGAGAATATAAGAAGAAATCAAGGTGAGACGGTACAAGATTACTGCTCCCATTTCAATAAACTGTACAATGCAATTCCAGCCGAAATCAAACCCCCACAGGGCCTGGCGTTGATAAAATTTCCTGATGGTTTTGATGCCGATATGTCATACCAACTAAGAGAAAGAAATTCTACCACCTTGGTAGACATGCATAAAAGTGTTATAAGTGTGGAGGCCAATCTATTGGCAAAAAGGGCACGTCAGAGGTCAAAAAGGAGAGTCACAATTAAAGAAGAACCTTCCATGTCGACCTCATATTCCAAATTGGATTCTTTGACTAGAGCAGTGGAAATAATGATGGAAAGATTTACTATGTTAGACAGAAATCCTCCAAGACACAACACACCTGCTCCTCAGGTTCAGAATCCTAACTTCAGGAGAAACCCTCCTCAAATCAGACAGAAAGATCCTATGGATCAAAGAGAGCAGAGGGGTCCAGATCAGCAGATCAGACCTCCCCTATAAGAAAACTATGCTGATGAAGGGGAGGAAGTGATTGAGGAATTGGAAGATACTCACATAAATCTCATGGGCATTCACGACAACGAAGCTATTTTCCTTACCCAAGAAGAGAAAGAACTTTTTCTTCTCAATCAAACAAAAGTAAGTGAAGAAGCTGAAGATGCAGAATAACAGGCATTCAAAAATGCCATTTTGGAGGTACACCGACAGTATAATCTGCCGAGTAAAAAGACAGAAGGTAGTTCCCCAAAAAAGACTATTGAAACAAAGAAGGTAGTTGAAACCAAAAAGACCTTTGAGCCATCTGCCGATAAGATTCCCGAGAAGAGTACTGATGAAAAGATTCCTGAGAAGAGTAATGCCAACGCTCCAGTGAAGAAAAACCTTACCATTCTGAAAAGGCCGTCACAGCCCGAGATTTCACCTATTAATCCACCAAGTACTTATGAGCAGAAGAATATGGTGGACAAACCAGAATTGATGAGCCAAGGCAGAGCCCCTACACCTTTCATCCTTGAGGGGTAATTGGCCAAAGTAAAAATTCCCATCCCACTTATAGAGTTGATGAACAAAGACGGTTATCGTTCATAGTTCATTAAAGCACTGGCCATTGAACCTGACATAGGCACGAAAGCCTTAACCATTGGCTCAACAAATCATTCAGACACTGTGAACCTTACTGATGATCAAACCGAGATTCTTTTCGGACCTGAAGTAGATGGTCGAGATGATACTGGTGAGGTCGCTCCTTTTTACATCAGTCTAAACATACATGACATAATCTTGCATAACGCTATGCTTGACTCAGGTGCTTCCCACAATCTGATGCCCAAAGAAGTAATGGAGAAACTGGGGCTGGAGGTCACTAGACCTTACAAGGATTTACACTCATTTGACTCCAATAAAGTTAGATGTATTGGTTTGATCAAGGACCTATGCATCACCTTGGTTCAGATTCCTGCGAAGAGCATGGTAATGGATGTGGTGGTTGCAAACATCCCGCCGATGTATGGAATGTTGCTATCCCGGTCTTGGGGGGCTAAGTTGAAAGGAACCCTGCAGCTAGACATGTCTTATGCCACTATCCCAGTTTTCGGGCAACAAAGAAGGCTATACAAAGAAACATTGATGAAGTACATGGTCAGTAGCCAAGAAAAACCGCACAACTATCCCCTCTACTCTGCACATTCCGATCTGGATTCTTTTATCTTGTACAATGATGGTGACACGGGAGAACAAGATACTCAGCTGATGGAAGACACATCTAGTCAAGACGAAGGCCAAGAAATCATTGAGGTAGCAAGGATGAAGAACGTGATAACTGAAGAGTTACCCGCTGATTTCTGGAGCATGGATTTTGATGGAGCAGTGAGTAAAGAAGGAGTTGGAGCAGGAGTATGGCTGCATAATCACAGAAACAGGTACTCAGAAAACCATTCTTACAAATCAAATTTCCAATGTACTAACAATATTGCTGAGTATGAAGCCTTGATGCTCGGTCTGAAGCTTTTGAAAAGAGTTGGTGCTAAACAGATTATGGTAAGAGGTGACTTTGAGTTGATAATCAAACAAATCAAAGGTGAGTATGCTGCGAAACACACACATCTTAGAGCTTATAGGAATGTTGTTCTTGATTCCCTTAGATGATTCACTAAAGTTGACTTGAAGGTAATGCCGAGGGGATAGAATATTCTGGCAGACGGATTGGCTACGTCAGTAGCCACCTGTAAGATTCCTTTCTGCTCAACTCGCCCAGACACCGTCGAGGTGAAATGCAGACCAACCGTTCCCGACAATATCAGGTACTGGCAAGTGTTTGGTAATGATGATCAAATCGAAGACTTTCTGCAATATAAAAACGATTTTGAATGTACAAATATAGATTTAGAGAATGACGATGAAAATGTAAATAGTTCTGATTTTGAAATTGATAGTGTAAATACTGTAGATTCGGGAGAATTAGGCGATGACGAATTGGATGTTGATTGTTATCACTGAAATTTCGTCTGCACATGGCGACAAGAACTCCACATCATCAAAACAGCAATGAAGTCATTCATGGCACTGAATTAAGTTCACAGCATTCCAGAAGGGTAAAAAACTATACAAAGTAACCAAAAATTGA
>ML797855.1:288749-353825 GCA_009831015.1 Picea engelmannii
ACATCCTGGCCTCCCCCGAAGGCCTCGCACTCAAAGAACCCATCAATGGGTTATATCTCAAGAAATTTTATGCTTAGAAGTAGTCATGCTACTTTAGGTTTCTTTTTCTTGTTTAGTGTTTTTAATCTTTTTTCCCTACCCTCTCGTCTAAACTATCCTTTGTGCTATTGACAGATGACTCCTCTACCAGCTTACCACATTGGTTATGCCGATGGCGCCAGCTGTTGGACACAAAATCTCGCTTCGGCTGCTTGGGCTCTCTACACCCCATCACATGAAATGCTACATTCAAACGGCATATGTTTGGGACCAGCAACCAATAACCAAGCCGAATACACTACTGTCATTGGCCTCTTGACTGACGCCCAACATCATCATATTCGTCACCTTAGTGTTTTCCTCGACTCTCAGCTAGTCGTCCTCCAGCTCAACAATGAGTACCGTGTACGCGATCCATGCCTCTTTCGCAAATACCTGCAGGTTAGATTATTATCTCGACAATTTGATTCCATTACATTTACACATATCCCACAAGAATTGAATCAAACAACAGATAACATAGCTAACATGGTGCTAGACTGGCATATATCACATCAAGCTACACGTACATAAACATCTCATACATCCTGTCATAGCATATAGGAAACATAGACATCATCATCATAAAAAAACAAAAACACATTTGGATCTCAAAATATGTATACTCATATATATATCGCATCTGAATGTTTACATACAAAAAATATCGGCCCGTGCCACATAAACGGTACAAAAATCGGCTCACCAGCCTATCAAAAAGGTATACAAAAATGCCTCATACAATCAGGGTGCCTCTAATGCACCCCCAGCTGCCCCTCCCTCAGGAGGCGGTGGTGGCCCACCCCCACCTGCCCCAGGCGGGGGTGGTGGAACATCCGCAGGATCACCCTGCCCAGGCTGCAGGCGTCCACTCGTCATGGCGGCGAGCACAGCTGCTCGTCGCATAATCGACCACCACGGTGGCGGTAACCCGATACACTGCTCTAGGAACTCCTCATCCTGGATACGGGTCCACATGCCCTCAGGCACGTCTCAAAAAACCGTCTCAAACCGACGGACTAGATCATCATCCTCTGCTCCGGCTGCCGCCGGAGGAACATGAGATGACCCCGCACCAGGTTCATCAAAACGGCGCCTCTGTGCCGGTCTCTTGGGCCCTGCTGGTCCCTCAGCAGCCTCATCCCTCGGCCGCCTCCCTGCACGCAGCGGTCTCTCCTGCTCTCGCTGCGCGGGCGCTCTGAACACCTCCACCTCACGCCCGCGAGGTGCCAAATCTGCACATGCACCAAACAAACAACAACAGATAGTATCAGTATCTATACATCAAACATATACACTGGTATATCAAAATCACAAAATCAAGCACAACATATAAATACACAACGTACCTCTCTGGTCAAAAACCTCCCCCAGCGGCAGTACCATATCTGGGTCCCCCCGGAAGTCCACCCCAGCATAGGGGAACTGGAGTATAAACTACGGCGTCTGCCGTCATATCAGAGCTGCCTCCTCAGTAAAGTAGTGCCCACCTTCGCCACCGCCGTGGCGAACCAAAATCTGGGACCATCGCCTCATGCGTGGCTCTTGTACCGCTGGTACCTCTAGCACCACCCTCGGCCGCAACATCGGCACCCTCTCCAAGAAAAAGGCCACCAAGATGGAGCCAAAAGCAAACTCCCCCATGCCTGTGGACCGACAACGGTCTAGCTGCGCAACCATCTGCGCGTGAAGAATGAGACCCCAGGCGAACCGCTCCCGGCCCACCACCACCCTCTCCATCAGTATCAACTCGCCACCACTAATCCGGTGGGGCGCTCGGGTCCCATACACCCACACTATCATCGCTTCTACGCAACGATGCAGCAGAACATCTATCGCACTAATACGCACTGAGGACCCAGTCATATATTGCTCGCCTGAGCAGTATCGCTCGACGACCTCTGCCAGATCAGTGTCCCTCGACAGCACAGACACTGTCGGCAACGGTGTTCCCCGAAAGGGGAGCCCAGTCAAAAAGTAGATGTCCTCCACCGCAGTGAAGGCGACCTGCTCTCCTCGCACGAGGAAGCAGTGCTGCTCAGGGCTCCACATCTCAATCAGAAACTGGAGCAAATACTCCTGGGCCCGTATCATAGGGCACTCAAAAAACTTTAGCAACCCACTGGCTGCTAAAGACGCCTGCACTGTCGGGCTCGCCTCGGCCACCTCCTCCCGCAGCGACTCCCAGTCCCGCTCACGCCATCGCACATCCATGCTCACTGATCGCCGCCTGCACACAACCCAGAGACCTATATTAGATTAGGCAATTATCCAAAACATCAAAAAGAGCTATTTCTGCACCTTGAAATCTTGCCTCCAAGGCGCGGTTTTTACCCCCACAGGCGCGCACACATGCGCGCCTGTTCACCATACAGGCGCGCTCTAGCGCGCGCCTGTCACCCCCACAGGCGTGCTCTAGAGCGCGCCTGTTCAACCTACAGGAGCGCACTCATGCGCGCCTGTATACCCCACAGGTGCGCCCTCATGCGCGCTTTTTCAGTGTACAGGCGCGCACTCATGCACGCCTTCCACTGAGTCGCCCGCGCATTGGGGCCCACCCCCTACCCAAAAAACCCCCTAAAACTCCCGTACGACCTCCTGTACCTACCCTGCCCAAAAATTAGAAACCTATAGCTATGCAGGATGTTCAGAGAACTAACCTGAATCTCACACGCCGGGAAACGGATGCCTGATGCTCTCAGAATCGCTCAATCTTCTCTGGATCTGCTCTGGAACTCACTGTAGCAGCAGGTACAAATGAGGTGGCAATGTGGGCCCTACATCTATATATAGGGTTTTTTGCCAAACTTCCCCTCACCATTCCGGGAGCCCACGGCGTCCATTTTTCGAACCGTCTTCAGCCACGGTATCAGCATCCCGCCGCCTACATCATGACTGTCCCTGGGCCACTTTTCACCATGAGCCCCCGGGGCGCCTTTTTTCCACATCATGGCCAGGTACGCACGTGCATTGTCACATTTATCTAATACATGCTCATAACTTTGATACTCTTCATATATTGTTCACTTTGGGTATTTGGTTGTTATGTGTGCAGGTACTTGCTCATCGGTCATCGACATCATCCCTTTAGGTATATATTCAGCACTGGCATGTAGTCTATACCACTGAATTGCACTTACATTTCCAGTCACACACTCTGATATTATCCTTTAGGATCCTCATTCCTGGCTCTGCAGTACCCAAACCTCCATTTTCATCTGCGGTACTGCAACCCGGTAGCATTCTCACCCACATGAGTTGTCCCATTCACAGCACCTTTCTGCACTTTTGACACTCATGTTGTTTTTCATTACCCTTTAGGGATGGGAGTCCCGGTAGTCTTACATCATGTTGCGAATTAACCACATACTTCTTCTCCTCATTTTGCTAGCTTCCCATATGGACTCCCAAATCATCACTTCTGGTTACGTTTTGTTTTACCTGCACCTCCGCAGGATCACGAACCTACCATTTCATCCACCATCAGTTTGCCCATCTGCGAACCTATCTTCATTTCACCTACCTCATACAGAAACTCGCCAATGGGGCCCCCACCCTTCATCAGTTTTTCATGATAATTCTTCCCTCCCTGGGGCACGCATTTCACACTGGGGCACCCGTTTCTGTATTGGTACATTGTTTCCCCAAATTATTTATTATTTATTATTTATTGTACAAACACCTTTACCTTCAGTCAGTACATTCTTTGTCATCACCGTTGGTGACTTGCTTTTTTTTGGCCATACGCAACCCATGTCACCCTTGGATCGGAGCAGTACTTATCATTTACCCTTGCCGACATCGTCCATATCTTCAGAGTACCCTGCAGGTCAGTTACCTCTACCCTCTGAATTTGTTCACCTTGTCCCGCCTCTGGCACAACTTAGCCCTGGTCTTGTCGTCCCCCTGACACTCGACCTTGTTACATGGTTGCGGCCACTGTTTCTCTCATATATCCTCCAACCAAGGGCAGTCTTGAGTCATCCCACTTCTGGACTTCGTCCATGTACCTCTGCTACTTCATCACCTCAKTAGATTCCAYGGAGTACCTTTTTTGCTCCTGGGAGTCGCGTCCCCCTTTTGTCGACATCAACACAATTTTCCAGAAGGGAGACAGTATCTTGATTCTCATTCTCTATTAATGAGAGATCTCGGACGACACAGGGAGAAACAACATTGCTCCCTGCTGTCGTTGGCCCCCATAACATTCGACGCCAACACTCTCTCATGTTATGGTGGGTCTTACTTTGCGACTATTGCAGTTCTTTTTTTCATTTGCCGAAGACCTCTGAACTTGGTAGGGCCATCAATGCCCACATCATCGTCGCTGCTTATTACAGTGATCATTGCCTATTATTCAGAGTATGTTCCATTGCAGAATTGTCTTCTGCCTTTATCATTTACCGCCCCTGAGGGCGCTGCAGTTGTCTACACCAACACTTCAGTCATCTTTTTTCAGAGTTACATCACACGAGCATGGGGCATGCCCGCCTCGTTTGTACATAGTTGTATATTTTTTCATGCACGTCTCTCAGAAGGTCGAGATACGGGTTCCTTTTTCCTCCAACGGATCGCTCCGAAGGGTCCCACTATTGCTTTACCTTACAACAACAGTCTCAGTAGAAGAAACATTGATGGATTTCGGCTATACGTATGCTCCTAACCTCATCCATCAGGGGGCATCTGTTATCACTGAAATTTCATCTGCACATGGCGATAAGAACTCCACATCATCAAAACAGCAATGAAGTCATTCATGGCACTGAATTAAGTTCACAGCATTCCATAAGGGTCAAAAACTATACAAAGTAACCAAAAATTGAAGGGCACTTTACAGCAGCATGATGCGCGCGCATATGCGCGGGACAAAAACGTGTTACTAGCGCATGTGCGCTCGACGCGCGCCTGTCAATACAAAAACCCGCGCATCTGCTAATACGGTGCATTAATTGCATAAGTCGGCCTCCCGACCGCCTATGGACCGGCCCCCAAGATGATTTGACTCTCGAATCAGAGTCGGCTCTGCAAATTCGGTGAATTAATGACTTAAGTGAACCCTAAACAGATCCGTGTTTACACCGGAAGTTGGTTACGTGACCGCCTGGAAAATTGCTATAAATAGCCGTGAAGACTCATTGTTTTAGCAGAGAATTCAAAGCAAAGTTACGCTGTCCAGATGATTCAGAGCTCAGTCTTTGACAAGCTATCCATCAGTGGCCTATCCCAGAGTTCTTTCATCACTCAGTTCAGTTCTATTCATTTTGTAAGGAAAGCATTGTGTTGAGGGCCCCAAAGGACCTTCCGCTGGAGGGAGAGGGAACCCCTGTCTCCGTCTTCAGCGTGTGCTCTGGTTTCACTAATAGATCAAGCCTGGAACCATTGACGACTCCCTTGTCTTATGTTTGATGTTTTGTTTATTTTCGAATTGTTATTTGCTTTCAATTGGTAGTTAGATTGTATTCTGTTTTGTTTTCTGTTTTCTGTTAACCCCATGCTGCCACAGATGTTTTGCCCTGGTGAACCCAACAGGGCATGCAGAGCGGTCTCCATTTTTCTCACCTGGTGATCTTTTGTCCGCGAACACTGATGTTTTAAGGTTGAAAAGCAATGTTTTGCCTAGAGGTCTAGTTCCTTTAGAGGAATTGTTTGACTTTAACAACGTAGCCAAAAAACCAAAAATCGAAGCCCATGGACAAGAGGTAGAAAACTGTAATATAGGGACTGAAGAGAAACCTAGGATAGTCAAACTATCTAAATCATTACCCCCTGAGAAAAAACTCAAATACATTGAGTTGTTCAAAGAATATTCGGATGTCTTTGCCTGGGGCTATGAAGATTTGAAAGCCCATGATACCAGCATCATACAACATAGGATTCCAATAAAAGAAGACCAAAACTTAGGAGGATAAATCCCAAGTTTCTCCCTCTAATAGAAAAGGAAATTAAGAAAATGTACGATGCCGAGATCATAGTTCCGTTGCATTTTTCCAAATGGGTCTCTAATTTGGTCCCTACACGTAAGAAAACCGGGGAAATCAGACTCTGCATAGATTTCTGAAATCTAAATAAAGTCTCCCTGAAGGATAATTACCCCTTGCCGAAAATGGACCACATCCTGCAAAGGGTGGTCAGGTCCAGTCGAATTTCTCTGTTGGACGGTTTCTCGAGTTACAATCAGGTCTTAGTTTACCCAGACAACCAAGACAAAACCGCTTTCACCACACCATGGGGCACTTTCATGTATGTGAAAATGCCTTTTGGTTTGATGAACGCAGGAGCCACATTCCAGAGGGCGATGGATATCACCTTCGTGGAAGAATCAGGTAAGTTTATTGTCGTCTATTTAGATCACGTAACTGTGTTTTCCCGATCTGATGATGAACACCTGTGACACCTTAGACGAATCTTCGAGAAATGTAGAAGGTTTGGATTTCGTTAAATCCTGAGAAGAGCCTTTTCGGGTTAGAGGAAGGAAAATTGCTAGGACACATCATCTCCAAAGATGGAATCAAAATAGACCCTAGCAGAATCGAGGCTATACAAAAATTAGAACACCCAAGAAACCTCAAAGAACTACAGTCTTTTATCGGGAGAATTAACTTTCTACGAAGATTCATGCCCAATCTGGCAGAACTCCTCAGAAACATCACAAATATGATTAAAAAAGATGTAAAAATAAAATGGGACTCTGAGTCTAGGCAGTCTTTCGAACGAGTCAAACGAGCACTCACAGAAGCCCCTGTTTTGATCAGTCTGGATTTTACTAAGGATTTCTATCTCTTTTCTTTCGCTTCCGAACATACTATAGCAGTTGTGTTATGCAAAAGAACAGTGAAGGGTATGAACAACCCATAGCTTTCCTTAGCAAAGCGTTAAGGGACGTTGCTCTGAATTACAAGATAATGGAGAAAAAAGCTTTTGCTTTGGTAAAATCCATAAAATACTTTAGGGTCTACATTCTCCATTCCCACACCATAGCTTATGTTCTGAATGCGGTAGTTAAGGACATTTTGACAAAGGACAATCCAGATGGAAGAAGGGGAAGATGGATTGCTGTCATTTTAGAATACGATATAGAGATTAAGCCCACAAAACTAATCAAAGGTCAAGGCCTTGCTAAATTAATGGATGAATCTAACTTCCATGCTCTTGACATTAATTTTCTAGATGTGGCAGATGAACAGGGCGAGATGGCACTCCAAATGTGAGAGAGTTATTTCTCAACTCTCCATGGTACGCGGACCTTATTTTCATTTTGAAAAATCTACAAGCTCCCCCTGGTTTGACTAAGACTAAAGCTAGATTTTTAAAGTTGAAAGCCTTAAAATTATGTATTCTAGAAGGAAATTTGTATTGGAAAGATCCTGGAAGCATTCTGTTAAACTGTTTATTGAAAGATGAATATGATAAAGTGTTACAAGAGTTTCATGCAGGAGAATGTAGTGGCCATCTGAACTAGAAGGTCACAACCAACAAAATAATCAGAGCTTGATTTTATTGGCCCACCCTGTTCATCGATGTGCATGAGAAGGTAACATCATGTCACCAATGTCAGTTGTTTGAAGGCAAAAGAAATCTTCTCCCTCTACCTATGAAACCGATCTCAGTTGAGGCACCTTTCCAGCAATGGGGACTCGACTTCATTGGAGAAATACACCCCCCGTCTTTAGGCCAGCACCGGTGGATTCTCACTGCCAGCGATTATTTCACCAAATGGATCGAAGCAGTACCAAGCAGGCAAGCCACTGACTCTGTTATTATCAAATTCCTTGAAAATAATATTTTGTCTCGCTTTGGATGCCCTAGAAAGATTATAATTGATAATGCAGTTGCCTTTCGGTCGAAGAAACTCATAGATTTCTGCAACCAGTATCACATTGGTTTGGGGCATTCCACAGCCTACCACCCTCAGGGGAATGGGTTAGCGGAAACTTCAAACAAATCCTTGGTAAATATCATCAAGAAAACATTGCAGGAAAACAAGAAATCATGGAACAACAAGTTGGTGTTCGCTTTGTGGGCTGACAGACTGACAACCAAAAGGTCGATTGGTATGTCACCCTACCAGCTGGTCTATGGTACAGAGGCAATTTTCCCCACTTCTCTAGGAGTCCCTGTCATGAAGTTGTTTCAAGATGTACAAGTTGAGCCGAATGACTCACAGAGAAGAATCAACCAAATGATCCATTTGCAGCAGTCTAGGGAGGACGTTTTCAATAAGACTCAGGTAATCCAAGAAAACATCAAGAAAATCTTCAACAAACGAACCAAGGAGGGTGACTTTGAGCTGGGAGATTTGGTGCTGAGATGGGATGCTAGAAATGAAGACAAGGGAAAGCATGGAAAATTTGACAATTTGTGGACAGGACCATACATGATCCAAGCTTTCATGGGAAACAATGCTTTCTTGCTAAACAACACTGATGGGACAGATCTGCCAAGAGCACCTATGAATGGCAGAATGCTGAATAATTATGTGCCACCTCAGTAGAAGATTCGAGTTTCCACTCTCCATTGTACATACCATTTTAAGTTTCATTTTTCACTTGTATTTTCTGAGTGAAGAACATTAGTCAGTTGTTTGAAGCCCGAAGAGAAGGCCCTAAGCTGCTGATCATTATTTTTCCATTTTTGAGAATAAAACCAATGAAGGCTACTAGGCAGAAATGTTCAGAATGATAGGAACTAGGATTCTTGGCACTTCACAGGGAAAGTACCATCCCTAGGTGGAGCCGCTGTTATCACCCTATAAGTTATAGGATCAACTGGTGACTGGGATATTATCTGTCTCTAGTGATTTTGTTGACAAATGATTTTTCATTCTGCAAATAATTTGAAAAGAAAAAGAAAAGAAAAAGAAAAAAGAAAAAAGGAAAAAGAAATGAAAAAAGAAAAAGAAAAGAAAAGAGGGCATAAAAGAATTGCAATAAAGCCCATGCAATAATAGTAAATTGGTCCATACCTTTCAAGCATGGACAAGTTCTTTTTAAATTTGATGTTGATAGGGTAGTGAATGATTTGGCTAAACAGTTGAATCTTAGCCAAAGTGTTTAGGTTAGATTAGTGAATAAATCTGGCCATATTGTCTAATCCTGGTCAGATAGCCCCAAGGTAGAGTAATTTCTTAACCCAACAGTTTAATCTGGGTTAACTGTCATAGGAAGATAGGTTAGCATGTAGGTTAGTTTCTTTATTGTTCCATTCCAATAAAACTAGCTTGATGTAAATGTTGCACCATGTTTCAAAGGCTGAAAAGATATTTTGGTCGAAGTACCTTGGTGGTGTTTATTTGAAAATGTGGGGAAAAACCATAAAATGCATTTATCCTAAGTTTTTCCTAACATGTGTATTCTCTGCTCGCCATTTATACTCTCCGCACATACCGACGGTCCTGATCGCGGCGCCCATATCTACGGTGCACAGAGCATTCCGTACCCCCCCCGACCATTCTGCTTTTAACCGAGGGGGGGGGGTTACGGAATTGCTAATAACATTTGCGCGCATCTGGACGGCCCAGGGATGAGCACTTAAATCAACGGTCCAGATCGGATTACAGACCCCCACGTCCGTTCTGCCTTTAATGGAGGGGGGGGGGGTCCGGAATGAGTGATAAAGAGTGTGCTTGGATCTGCGGCTCAGAAACAGGCACGTAGATCAATGTTCCACGATGGATTTTGGGCCCCCCCGGATGATCTTCTTTTAACCGGGGGGGTCCGGAATGGTAATCTCCCTCTAGCGGGTCCCTTGTATTATGTGGCATAAATCTATTGGTCTCGAAGTCTCGTCACAATCTGCTATCCGACAGACCCCTGTCACTTATGGATGTCATCTTCCACTGGTTCCACTTGTCCCACTTGTTCCCGAGTTATGTCCCATCCCATAACTGCTATCAGTACCCTACCCCCTTTCACTCATGACCAGCCCCTTATTGCGACTTTTACCTCCAATCCCTAGTCGCCACGTCACTCATCCGTATTTTTCAGCCACCGTCACCTTCCATCTCACCCCCAAGTGGCCCGTTGTCCATTTATTACTGGATAACACATCCGTTATCCAGTTGACCTGTCTCTCGTCCCCAACCGACCCCATTTTTAAATAAAACTATTGTTTTTTCTCTACTTTCATTGTTCACTCGTCACACTAGAGAAACTCATTGCTTTCTCCCCCGTTGCATCCCATCGCCTTCATCCACAGTCAGTCAACCCCACTAACTTTGTGTTTATTGCAGGTACCGTTGCAGAAATGGCGACAAAACCCAGACAAGAAGAAGGAGAAGAGAATTTGTTTCTCCCACCTCCTATCGACTTGGACAAGATCCCACTGGTCGACAAAGACAGTTTGATCACAGATACCAAATGCGATTTTGATTTTTCAGACCTCCAGTCATGGCTCAGGGAAGTTTTCCTGGACCAGAGTGATGAAATTGGACTCTGGGAGTCCAATTTGCCCCTTTACCTCTTTCCCCAGATCCACCATTTTCCCAAGTTCACACTTAAATGTCAAGCTCACTATATTCATGAACAAAGAGTCATCATCTCCTCGTCCAGAGACACCTTGTTCCTCATTACGCCCAAAGACATTGACTAGATGATGCAAATTCCCCGTGCCGACTCTGCGTCTCCTTTCAACCTGGAAATCCTCACAGAGTTGTATCAAAAGATGAATTTTCCCCAAAGAGCTCAAATATTCGAGCTTTTTCTTCCCACCTCCGCTCAATCCCCTTCCACAAATCTCCCTTACCCGTTGTCCATGTACTCCACTAAGGGAAACCAAATCATTTCTTCCCTTTGTGCTTTGCTAGGGTACTATTCCGACTAGTGGGTAGATGAGCCCATTCTGATTTTTCTATCCATTTTCTCCATTGATGAAAAACCCACCACCCAGTTTGATTTCAGCACCTTCTTGGCAGACAATATTCATGAACAGTTCGTGAATTTTGGCACAGAAGGCATGTTCAGATACTCGTCTATACTGGCCTACATGTTTGTTTTCTTTCAAGCAGATAAATTTAGTTTTTCCATGCAGAAGATGGATGCAGATGGAAGCCCTCAGTCAGTCACAACATGGACCTCTTTACTGAAGCATAACTCCATAGAGTATAGCTTCAAGGCATTCATCGATCTTTTCTACCATTCTGTGGTAAGCATGTTGAGCGGCAGGTTCGAGCCTCAAATAAACGACGAAGTACAGAGAATCTTTCATCTCTCGGACAACAAAAAGACCGAGGATTTGTACGTGTATCAAAACCACACCAAGATCAGAGTATTCGGGTGCGAGTTGGCACCCTATAAGCTGCCCAAATATTTGCCTGTCAGAATCTTTTCTTTAGAATACATAAGGAATATTATGAATTCAGATGAGATCCATTTTGTATCATTGAAGAAAAAGCAGCGGCTTCGAATCAAGGGGCAGATTGGCTCCTTCATCTGCAATAGTTGGGGAGTCATTGAAGAAGCTGACAAGATGTTGAAAGAAATGAAGTTCTTTATGAGCTTCCCATGGCACTATGATCCTTATGGGATCATCTCAAAGATGAGGGTGAAGAACAAGAACATCCCGTATGTTCATGTGTCTAAGCCCGAGATTGAAAAATTCGCCAATCAGATAGTGTGGGTGCCTGACACCTTGGTTGAAGTAGAACAGAAGTTTTCCCTGACCACGGTGCCACCAACAACCATGCCACAGGTCCCTAATTAAAAAAGGCCTCAACAAGATTTATCTCCGCCTGTCACGGAGGTATCGTCCAAAGAGTTCTAGTTGCACACTAAGAGGTCCAAGACAATTCCAGTTCCTAGTCCGACTAGAGAGAAAGAAGCCCCGCCTACCACAGTGACTAAGTCTGTGATTCCACCCTTCGGTTTGATCATTCATAAGGACATCACCCCAGTAGTACCGAATAAATCCATAGACTCCCCACTAGACACTTAGCCAGGCAAGACTGGGCCCAAGTTGAGCATTTTTGAAAAGTATGAGTTGATCAAGAAAAAGAACCAGACCCTTACCAATAGTACTTACGCTCAGTTCCGGAAGCAGACGTTGACTGCGCAGCATAGGCTGTTGTCTGCATTTGACATAGAAAAGGGCAGAATGCACATGGCCTTTCTCCAGGCACAGGTACCATAACCCAAGGTAATCACAGACTATAAGAGGGCCAACTTCGAATTCCAAACGAAGGACGTGCACCCAGCAGATCAGATGGATCTGCACAAGCAGACAGGGGAGATGGTATTTCATACATTGGCACATGCTTCTACTTTTGCATCAAAATTGCAGGTGTCACTAAACAATGCTCAGACACAACTCAAGCTAGAGAAGATATCGTCCTTTGCAAAAGACAATAGAATCAAAAATTTGGAGGAGCTGGTTCTCAAGATTGGCTATGACCCTTCGAACGTCAAAGCAGCAGAGGAGATGATAAAGAAGAAGAATGCTAACATTGCCTCCTTGAGAAAACAACTGAAACTCCCACCCACAGAGCAATCGCAGGCGAAGGATATAGTAGAGAAAGAAGGCGAGAAGGATGAAATGCTTAAGCTGCTCATGGAGCAGAATGCATAGATCAAAGAAATGGAAGCTAAAATGGACAGATTATTAAAATAGAAGGAGCAGATGAAGCCAATGGAAGATTTTCCATTGAGTGCCATTCCGATTTCAGGAGCAAGCACAACAGCAGTGACAACAGTCCCATCCGCAACCCCATTGACGTCACAAGAGAGGACAACCGAGCTCGCCAAATCCATGGAAAAAATGAACCTGCAGGAGACATAGATCATTAGGATTAAAAAGGAAGTTGAGAACCTCTAGGAACTCAAAAATTCCTTCCAGACCAGTCTCTCCAAAGAAAAGCAGGTAACAGAGCAGCTCAAGCAGGAGCTACAACAGCTCCAAAAGAAAACAGTGGCAGGGAAGACTTTGGCTGAGGTCAAAGAGAATGTATGGACAGAAATCATAAAGTCCATAAATGAGATATGGCCTATGATCCAAATCATGTTTGAGTAGAACGAGTTGGTCCAGAGGAGAAAACAGGCCATTGAGAAGATCAGAGTAGAATTGGGAGACATGCCAACACAGGCAAATGAGATCATCAAGTTCCTCAATTCTAAGACCAGGGAAGAGCTGGAAGAGCTGAAGATTGAAGACAGAACAGAGACCATCCTTGAGGTCAAAAGAGTTCTAACCAAGAGAGGTCTAATGCTTCAGCTGGAAGAAAAGGTTCAGGTCATGGACCAGGGGGTACAAAGGTTCTTCAATAAGATTGAAGCTCTCCAAAAGAAAGGTCTACCTCGTCTGAAGGTTATTAATGATAAACTGATGACACTCCCAGTTTACAAGAAGAGATTGGATGAGGTGTCTAAGGACAGTTCAAAGTTTGCAGGCATACAAGGGAGCATCACTGGAAAAGTATTACTGGATGCCCTTTAGTGGGACATTAGTATCCAGCACGAGATTTGATACATATTCCTCACCAAGCCTACATTCGCCAAGTACACAGAAATGGACGAAGTGTATCGAAGACTTCTCAAAGTTAACGTGCCTAGTCATATCAGATGGGAAGAACTCTATGATCTGCTTGATTAGTAGATGAGTTGTCTAGGTCCAGTCAGCTGTCCAGTCAGATGAGGTCGTGCAAAGGGGTCATCAACGGTTTACCCAGAAATTAGCATGCAATTACACCAAGTCATCAAGCAGTTCCTAGATTTAGGAATTTTGTTAAATTAGTTAGGCTAAAAATAGAATTAGCATGTCGTGGTCATTTATGACAGGAACGTTTGTGATTTGAGTTATATATACTTCACCTTTCGAATTATTGAGGGTTGTTGATCTTCACACCCTGATGCTATCAAACTGTAACATTTTTTAAGAGATCTTCCATTAATAAAGAGGAGGCACTTTTACAGGATTCTTGCGTGGATTCACTAGTGATGTTATTCTCTAAGTTGAATGTTATTCTTGCTTTGTGATCATATTGTTTTCTGAAACTAATCTTTAAGAGTAACGAATGTTGCAGGATTTATCTTGGATACCCTGTTTCTGACTCGAAAGATTTTAGTGTTTATCTTCTGGTGTTTTCAATTAAGAAATTCTTAACTGCTTCTTAGTTGAATTTATCTTTCTCATATTTTCTTCTACCCATCATTTAAGCTACTAAAAGATCCAGTGAGTATATTATCTCGCCCTATAGAAATCTCCTTTTTCGTTTCTGGTTGGTATCTCATATTTATTATAACACAGACCCCATAGCCCAATAGAGGTGTAGACTATCTCAACCAATTCAAAAAAAATAGGTTGACAAAAAAACCTACCTATTTCTTTACCTAGCCTAATATCTAAAATTGGAAACATAGCTAAATCATATAGAGAGATCCCTCTCTGAAGTTGGAAGGGCTAGATCCCGCTTCAAAAGTGGTTGGATAAAGTTACCTTTGTAGATTTCTTCTATTTCGACCTCTAGGAAATTTACCAAGTGCTAACATAGTGGCGACCATACTGGGGAAGAACTAAAAATTGATAATTTCACGTTCTCTTTTCCCTAAAGAGAAAGTTCAAATTTGAGAAGAAAGTAATGTTTAGAGGTTGATTAAACTTTGTACATATTATTTTCGGACTCACAAAACTATATATATATATATATAACCAAAAAGAATTCCGGCTCCCAAGAAAGTTCATACTTGATCTCATCTAAACCCAGAACTTGCGATAGTGACAGATAACCCTGAAAAGTTGCTCAGGAAAAAGACCTTAGTTGAAGGTTCAGTGAAACATATTCCCCTTCGTAAGTCCCTGTCCTTTTCAGGGAAACCTGTTATCTCTCAAAACCCTGATCTCAATACCTTTCCACAGCAAAGCCTGGTTAGAACATGGTCCGACAGTTTTGTGACTGGAATCCTCTTTGACCCAACTGTTTTGCAACCTTGAACCCCCGAAGTTCTGTCTCCCATGACCAAACCGCAAATGACTCCCTCAGTGCTATCCAGCCCCTCCTCGTCCCCGCCTTCAGTCGTTACCTTGCCAATCATCCAGGTTGTTGTCCCACCTCCTCCACTCATCATTTAAGCTCGATATGCATCGTTGGTGTTGGCTGCGCCACTACATGCCATGCCCCAAGACTATCAAACAAGACTTCCCAAGTTCGATGCAACAGGACCTTTAAATGCCCAACAACATGTTGACAAAATGAATGATTATTTTGACCTGGAAGAAGTTGATGAGGCTGACGTTCAAATGCGATTGTTTGCCAATAGTTTGATAGGTGACGTCAAGAAATGGTACAAAGATTTACCTGCCGCCTCAGTCCCTGACCTTGTCGCGTTCCAAAGGATTTTTCTTGACAGATGGGAGGTGAAGAAAAAACCTCTCTAGATATTGTCAAAATACAAGATTATAAGAAGAAATCAAGGTGAGACGGTACAAGATTACTGCACCCGTTTCAATAACCTGTACAATGCAATTCCAGCTAAAATCAAACCCCCATAAGGCCTGGCGTTGATAAAATTTCCTGATGGTTTTGATGCCGATATGTCATACCAACTAAGAGAAAGAAATTCTACCACCTTGGCAGACATGCAGAAAAGTGTTATAAGTGTGGAGGCCAATCTATTGGCAAAAAGGGCACGTCAGAGGTCAGAAAGGAGAGTCACAATTAAAGAAGAACCTTCCACATCGACCTTAGATTCCAAATTGTATTCTTTGACCAGAGCAGTGGAAATAATGATGGAAATATTTACTGTGTCAGATAGAAATCCTCCAAGAGACAACACACCTGCTCCTCAGGTTCAGAATCCTAACTTCAGGAGAAACCCTCCTCAAATAAGACAGAGAGATCCTAGGGATCAAAGTGAGAAGAGGGGTCCAGATCAGTAGATCAGACCTCCCCTACAAGAAAACTATGATGATGAAGGGGAGGAAGTGATTGAGGAATTGGAAGATACTCACATAAATCTCATGGGCATTCACGACAACGAAGCTATTTTCCTTACCCAAGAAGAGCAAGAACTTTTTCTTCTCAATCAAACAAAAGTAAAAGAAGAAGTTGAAGATGCAGAACACCAGGCATTCGAAAATGCCATTTTGGAGGTACACCGATAGTATAATCTGCCGTGTAAAAAGACAGAAGGTAGTTCCCCAAAAAAGACGATCGAAACAAAGAAGGTAGTCGAAACCAAAAAGACCTCTGAGCCATCTGTCGAGAAGATTCCTGAGAAGAGTACTGCTGAGAAGATTCCTGAGAAGAGTAATGCCGACGCTCCTATGAAGAAAAACCTTACCATTCTGAAAAGGTTGTCACAGCACGAGGTTTCACCTATTAATCCACCGAGTACTTCTGAGCAGAAGAATATGGTGGACAAACCAGAATTGATGAGCCAAGGCAGAGCCCCTACACCTTTCAAGCTTGAGGGGGAATTGGCCAAAGTAAAAATTCCCATCCCACTTACAGAGTTGATGAACAAAGATGGTTATCGTTCACCGGTGATTAAAGCACTGGCCATTGAACCTGACATAGGCACGAAATCCTTAACCATTGGATCAACAAATCATTCAGACACTGTGAACCTTACTGATGATCAACCCAAGCTTCTTTTCGGACCTAAAGTACATGGTCGAGATGATACTGGTGAGGTCACTCCTTTTTACATCAGTCTAAACATACATGACCTGATCTTGCATAACGCTATGCTTGACTCGGGTGCTTCCCACAATCTGATGCCCAAAGCATTAACGAAGAAACTGGGACTGGAGGTCACTAGACCTTACAAGGATTTACACTCAATTGAATCCAATAAAGTTAGATGTATTGGTTTGATCAAGGACCTATGCATCACCTTGGTTCAGATTCCTACAAAGAGCATGGTAATGGATGTGGTGGTTGCAAACATAATGCCAAAGTATGGAATGTTGCTATCCCGGTCTTGGGGAGCTAAGTTGAAAGGAACCCTGCAGCTAGACATGTCTTATGCCACTATCCCAGTTTTCGGGCAACAAAGAAGGCTATATAGAGAAACATTGATGAAGTACATGGTCAGTAGCCAAGAAAAACCGCACAACTATCCCCTCTACTCTGCACATTCTGATCTGGATTCTTTTATCTTGTACAATGATGGTGACACGGGAGAACAAGATACTCAGCTGATGGAAGACACATCTAGTCAAGACAAAGGCCAAGAAATCATTGAGGTAGCAAGGATGAAGAATGTGATAACTGAAGAGTTACCCGCTGATTTCTGGAGAATGGATTTTGATGGAGCAGTGAGTAAAGAAGGAGTTGGAGCAGGAGTATGGCTACATAATCAAAGAAACAGGTACTCAGAAAACCATTCTTACAAATTAAATTTCCAATGCACTAACAATATTGCTGAGTATGAAGCCTTGATGCTCAGTCTGAAGCTTTTGAAAAGAGTTGGTGCTAAACAGATTATGGTAAGAGGTGACTCTGAGTTGATAATCAAGAAAATCAAAGGTGAGTATGCTACGAAACACACACATCTTAGAGCTTATAGGAATGTTTTTCTTGATGCCCTTAGATGCTTCACTGAAGTTGACTTGAAGGTAATGCCGAGGGGACAGAATATTCTGGCAGATGGATTGGCTACGTCAGCAGCCACCTGTAAGATTCCTTTCCGCTCAACTCGCCCATACACCGTCGAGGTGAAATGCAGACCAATCATTCCCGACAATATCAGGTACTGGCAAGTGTTTGGTAATGATGATCAAATCGAAGACTTCATGCAGTGTAAAAACAATTTTGAATGTACAAATATAGATTTAGAGAACGACGATGAAAATGTAAATAGTTCTGATTTTGAAATTGATAGTGTAAATACCGTAGATTCGGGAGAATTAGGCGATGACGAATTGGATGTTGATGTTTTACAGTTGAAAAGCAATGTTTTTCCTAGAGGTCTAGTTCCTTTAGAGGACTTGTTTGACTTTAACGATGTAGACAAAAAACCGAAAATCGAAGCCCATGGACAAGAGGTAGAAGACTGTAATATAGGGACTGAAGAGAAACCTAGGATAGTCAAACTGTCTAAATCATTACCCCCTGAGCAAAAACTCAAATACATTGAGTTGTTCAAAGAATATTCGGATGTCTTTTCCTGGGGCTATGAAGATTTGAAATCCTATGATACCAACATCATACAACAGAGAATTCCGATAAAAGAAGACCAAAAACCGTTTAGGCAGAAACTTAGGAGGATAAATCCCAAGTTGCTCCCTCTGATAGAAAAGGAAATCAAGAAAATGTACGATGCCAAGATCATAGTTCCGTTGCGTTTTTCCAAGTGGGTCTCTAATTTGGTCCCTACATGTAAGAAAACTGGGGAAATCATACTCTGCATAGATTTCTGAAATTTGAATAATGTCTCCCTGAAGGATAATTACCCCTTGCCGAAAATGGACCACATCCTGCAAAGGGTGGTCAGGTCCAGTTGAATTTCTCTGCTGGACAGTTTCTCAGGTTACAATCAGGTCTTATTTCACCCAGACAACCAAGACAAAACCGCTTTCACCACACCATGGGGCACTTTCATGTATGTGAAAATGCCTTTTGGTCTGATGAACGCATGAGCCACATTCTAGAGGGCGATGGATATTGCCTTCGTGGAAGAATCGGGTAAGTTTATTGTCGTCTATTTAGACGACATAACTGTGTTTTCTCGATCTGATGATGAACACCTGCGACACCTTAGACGAGTCTTCGAGAAATATAGAAGGTTTGGGATTTCGTTAAATCCTAAGAAGAGCCTTTTTGGGTTAGAGGAAGGCAAACTGCTAGGACACATCATCTCCAAAGATGGAATCAAAATAGACCCCAGCAGAATCGAGGCTATACAAAAATTAGAACACCCAAGAAACCTCAAAGAACTACAGTCTTTTATCGGGAGAATTAACTTTCTACGAAGATTCGTTCCCAATCTGGCAGAACTCCTCGGAAACATCACAAATATGATTTAAAAAGATGTAAAAATAAAATGGGACTCTGAGTCCAGACAGTCTTTCGAACAAGTCAAACGAGCACTCACAGAAGCCCCTGTTTTGATCAGTTCAGATTTTACTAAGGATTTGTATCTCTTTTCTTTCACTTCCGAACATAATATGGTAGTTGTGTTACTACAAAAGAATAGCGAAGGGTATGAACAACCCATAGCTTTCTTTAGCAAAGTGTTAAGGGACGCTGCTCTGAATTACAAGATAATGGAGAAATAAGTTGTTGCTTTGGTAAAAGCCATAAAAGACTTTAGGGTCTACATTCTCCATTCCCACACCATAGCTTATGTTCCGAATGCGGTAGTTAAGGACATTTTGACACAGGACAATCCAGATGGAGGAAGGGGAAAATGGATTGATGTCATTTTAGAATACGATATAGAGATTAAGCCCATGAAACTAATCAAAGGTCAAGGCCTTGCTAAATTAATGGATGAATCTAACTTCCATGCTCTTGACATTAATTTTCTAGATGTGGCAGATGAACAGGGCGAGATGGTGACTCCAAACGTGAGAGAGGTATTTCTCAACTCTCCATGGTATGCGGACCTTATATTCGTTTTGAAAAATCTACAAGCTCCCCCTGGTTTGACTAAGACTAAAGATAGATTTTTAAAGTTAAAAGCCTTAAAATTCTGTATTCTAGAAGGAAATTTGTATTGGAAAGATCTTGGAGGCATTATGTTAAACTGTTTATTGAAAGATGAAGATGATAAAGTGTTACAAGAGTTTCATGCAGGAGAATGTGGTGGCCATCTGAACTGGAAGGTCACAGCCAACAAAATACTCAGAGCTGGATTTTATTGGCCCACCCTGTTCGTCGATGTGCATCAGAAGGTAACAACATGTCACCAATGTCAACTGTTTGAAGGCAAAATAAATCTTCTCCCTCTACCTCTGAAACTGATCTCAGTTGAGGCACCTTTCCAACAATGGGGACTCGACTTCATTGGAGAAATACACCCCCCTTCTTCAGGCCAGCACCGGTGGATTCTCACTGCCAGCGATTATTTCACCAAATGGATCGAAGCAGTACCAAGCAGGCAAGCCACTGACTCTGTTATTATCAAATTCCTTGAAAATAATATTTTTTCTCGCTTTGGATTCCCTAGAAAGATTATAACTGATAATGCAGCTGCCTTTGAGTCGAAGAAACTCATAGATTTCTGCAACCAGTATCACATTGGTTTGGGGCATTCCACAGCCTAATACCCTCAGGGGAATGGGTTAGTGGAATCTTCAAACAAAACCTTGGTAAATATCATCAAGAAAACATTGCAGGAAAAAAAGAAATCATGGCACAACAAGTTGGTGTTCGCTTTGTGGGCTGACAGACTGACCACCAAAAGGTCAATTGGTATGTCACCCTACCAGCTGGTCTATGTTACAGAGGCAATTTTCCCCACTTCTCTAGGAGTCCCTGTCATGAAGTTGTTTCAAGATGTTCAACCTAAGCCAAATGAATCACAGAGAAGAATCAACCAGATGATCAATTTGCAGCATTCTAGGGAGGATGTTTTCAATAAGACTCAGGTAATCCAAGAAAACATCAAGAAAATCTTCGACAAACGAACCAAGGAGGATGACTTTGAGCTTGGAGATTTGGTGTTGAGATGGGATGCCAGAAATGAAGACAAGGGAAAGCACGGAAAAATTGACAATCTATGGACAGGACCATACATGATCCAAGCTTTCAGGGGAAACAATGCTTTCTTGCTAAACAACGCTGATGGGACAGATCTTCCAGGAGAACCTTTGAATGGTAGAATGATGAAACATTATGTGCCACCTCGGTAGAAGATTCGAGTTTCCACTCTCCATTGTACATACCATTTTAAGTTTCATTTTTCACTTGCATTTTCTGAGTGAAGAACATTAGTCAGTTGTTTGAAGTCCGAAGAGAAGGCCCTAAGCTGCCGATCATTGTTTTTCCATTTTTGAGAATAAAACCAATGAAGGCTACTAGGAAGAAATGTTCAGAATGACAGGAACCAGGATTCTTGGCACTTCACAGAGAAAGTACCATCCCCAGGTGGAGCCACTGTTATCACCCTATAAGTTATAGGATCACCTGGTGACTAGGATATTATCTGTCTTTAGTGATTTTGTTGACAAATGATTTTTCATTCTGCAAATAATTTAAAAAGAAAAAGAAAAGAAAAAGAAAAAAGAAAAGAAAAAAGAAAAAAGGAAAAAGAAATGAAAAAAGAAAAAGAAAAGAAAAGAGGGCATAAAAGAATTGCAATAAAACCCATGCAATAATAGTAACTTGGTCCATACCTTTCAATCATGGCCAAGTTCTTTTTAAATTTGATGTTGATAGGGTAGTGAATGATTTGGCTAAACAGTTGAATCTTAGCCAAAGTGTCTAGGTTAGATTAGTGAATAAATATGGCCAGATTGTCTAATCCTGGTCAGATAGCCCCAGGGTAGAGTAATTTCTTAACCCAACAGTTTAATCTGGGTTAACTGTCATAGGAAGATAGGTTAGCATGTAGGTTAGTTTATTTATTGTTCAATTCCAATAAAAACAACTTGATGTAAATGGTGCACCATGTTTCAAAGGTTGAAAAGATAGTTTGGTCGAAGTCCCTTGGTGGTGTTTATTTGAAAATGTGGAGAAAAACCATAAAATGCATTTATCCTAAGTTTTTCTTAACGTGTGTATTCTCTGCTCCCCATTTATAATCTCCGCACATACCGATGGTCCTGATCACGGCACCCAGATCTACGGTGCACAAAGCATTCTGGACCCCCCCGACCGTTCTACTTTTAACCGAGGGGGGGGGGTCCGGAATCGCTAATANGGGGGGGGGGGGGGTCCGAAATGAGTAATAAAGAGTGCGCTTGGATCTGCGGCTCAGAAACAGGTGCGCAGATCAATGGCCCACGATGGATTTCGGACCCCCTCGGATGATCTTCTTTTAACTGTTGGTGGTCCGGAATGGTAATCTCCCTCTGGAGGGTCCCTTGTATTATGTGGCATAAATCTATTGGTCCCAAAGTCCTGTCACCATCTGTTATCTGACAGACCCCCATCACTTATGGACGTCATCTTCCACTAGTTCCACTTGTCCCACTTGTTCCCGAGTTATGTCCCATCCCATAACTGCTGTCAATACCCTACCCCCTTTCACTCATGACCAGCCCCTTATTGCGACTTTTACCTCCAATCCCTATCCACCACATCACTCGTCCATATTTTTCAGCCACCGTCACCTGCCATCTCAGCCCCAAGTGGCCCGTTGTCCATTTATTACTGGATAACACATCTGTTATCCAGCTGACCTGTCTCCCGCGCCCAACCGACCCCATTTTTAAATAAAACTACTATTTTTTCTCTACTTTCGTTGTTCACTCATCGCACCAGAGAAAATCATTGCTTGCTCCCCCGTTGCATCCCGTCACCTTCATCCATAGTTAGTCGACCCCACTAACTTTGTGTTTATTGTAGGTACCATTGCAGAAGTGGCACCAAAACCCAGACAAGCAGAAGGAGAAGAGAATTTGTTTCTCCCACCTCCTATCGACCTGGACAAGTTCCCACAAGTTGACAAAGACAGATTGATCACAGATACCAAATGCGATTTCGATTTTTCAGACCTCCAGTCATGGCTCAGGGAAGTTTTCCTGGACCAGAGCGATGAAATTGGACTCTGGGAGTCCAATTTTCCCCTTTACCTCTTTCCCCAGATCCACCATTTTCATGAGTTTGCGCTTAAATGTCAAGCTCACTATATTCCTTAACAAAGAGTCGTCATCTCCTCATCCGGACATACCCTGTTCCTCATTACACTCGAAGAAATTGACCAGATGATGAAAATTCCCCGTGCCAACTCTGCGTCTCCTTTCAACCTGGAAATCCTCACAGAGTTGTATCAAAAGATGAATTTCCCCCAAAGAGCTCAAATATTCAAGCTTTTTCTTCCCACCTCCGCTCAATCCCCTTCCACAAATCCCCCTTACCCGTCGTCCATGTTCTCCACTAAGGGAAACCAGATCAGTTCTTCACTTTGTGCTTTGCTAGGGTACTATTCCGACCAGTGGGTAGATGAGCCCATTCTCGGTTTTCTATCCATTTTCTCCACTGATGAAAATCCCACCACCCAGTTTGATTTCATCACTTTCTTGGCAAACAATATTCACACACAGTTCGTGAATTTTGGCATGGAAGGCATGTTCATATACTCGTCTATACTGGCCTACATGTTTGTTTTCTTTCAAGCAGATAAATTTAGTTTTTCCATGCAGAAGATGGACGCAGATGGAAGCCCTCAGTCAGTCACAGCATGGACCTCTTTGCTGAAGCATAACTCCACAGAGTATAGCTTCAAGGCGTTCATCAATCTTTTCTACCACCCTGGGGTAAGCATGTTGAGCGGCAGGTCCGAGCCTCGAATAAACAACGAAGTCCAGATAATCCTTCATCTCTCGGACAACACAAAGACCGGGGATTGGTACCTGTTTCAAAACCACACCGAGATCAGAGTATTCGGGTCTGAGTTGGCACCCTATAAGCTACCCAAATATTTTCCTGTCAGAATCTTTGCTTTAGAATACATACGGTAGATTGTGAATTCAGATGAGATCCATTTTGTATCATTGAAGAAAAAGCAGCAGCTTCGAATCAAGGGGCAGATTGGCTCCTTCATCTGCAATAGTCGGGGCATCGGGGAAGACGCTGACAGGATGTTGAAAGAAATGAAGTTATTTATGAGCTTCCCATGGCACTATGATCCTTATGGGATCATCTCAGAGATGAGGGTGAAGAATAAGAACATCCCGTATGTTCATGTGTCTAAGCCTGAGATTGAAAAATTCGCCAATCAGACAATGTGGGTGCCTGACACCTTGGTTGAAGTAGAATAGCAATTTCCCCCGACCACAGTACCACCAACGACCACACCACAGGTCCCTAAGGAAAAAAGGCATCGACAAGATTTATCTCAGCCTATCACGGAGGTATCGTCCGAAGAGTTCCAGTTGCACACTAAGAGGTCCAAGACAATTCCAGTTCCTAGTCCGACTAGGGAGAAAGAAGCCCTGCCTACCACAGTGACTAAGTCTGTGATTCCACCCTTCAGTTCGAGCATTCATAAGGACATCACCCCAGTAGTACTGAATAAATCCACAGACTCCCCACTGGACACTCAGCCAGGCAAGTCTGGGCCCAAGTTGAGCATTTTCGAGAAGTACGAGTAGATCAAGAAAAAGAACCAGACCCTTACCAGCAGTACTTACGCTCAGTTCCGGAAGCAGACGTCGACTGCGCAGCATAGGCTGTTGTTTGCATTTCACACAGAAAAGGGCAGAATGCACATGGCCTTTCTCCAGGCACAGGTACCAGAACCCAAGGTAATCACGGACTACAAGAGGGCCACCTTCGAATTCCAGACGAAGGACGTGCACCCAGTAGATCAGATGGATCTACACAAGAAGACAGGGGAGATGGTATTTCATACATTGGCACATGCTTCTGCTTCTGCAGCAAAATTACTGGTGTCACTAAACAATGCTCAGACACAACTCAAGCTGGAGAAGATATCGTCCTTTGCGAAAGACAATAGAATCAAAACTTTGGAGGAGTTGGTTCTCAAGATCGGCTATGACCCTTCAAACGTCAAAGAAACAGAGGAGATGATAAAGAAGAAGAATGCTGACATTGCCTCCTTGAGAAAATAGCTGAAACTCCTGCCCACAGAGCACTCGCAAGCGAAGGATATAGCAGAGAAAGAAGGCGAGAAGGATGAAATGCTTAAGCTGCTCATGGAGGAGAATGCACAAATCAAAGAAATGGAAGATGAAATGGAGAGATTATTAAAAGCGAAGGAGAATATGAAGCCAATGGAAGTCATTCCATTGAGTACCATTCTGATTTCAGGAGCAAGCACAGCAGCAGTGACAACAGTCCCATCCGCAACCCCATTGACGTCACAAGAGAGGACAACCGAGCTCGCCAAATCCATGAAAAATATGAACCTGCAGGAGACAGATATCATCAAGCTTAAAAAGGAAGTTGAGAACCTCCAGGAACTCAAAACTTCCTTCCAGACCAGTCTCTCCAATTAAAAGCAGGTAACAGAGCAGCTCAAGCAGGAGCTATAGCAACTCCAAAAGAAAACAGTGGCATGGAAGACTTTGGATGAGGTCAAAGAGAATGTATGGACAGACATCATAAAGTCCATAAATGAGATATGGCCTATGATCCAAATCATGTTTGAGCAGAACGAGTTGGTCCAGAGGAGAAAACAGGCCATTTAGAATATCAGAGTAGAATTGGGAGACATGCCAACACAGGCAAATGAGATCATCAAGTTCCTCAATTCTAAGACCAGGGAAGAGCTGGAAGAGATGAAG
This sequence comes from Picea engelmannii, assembly GCA_009831015.1. Classification (NCBI taxonomy): domain Eukaryota; kingdom Viridiplantae; phylum Streptophyta; class Pinopsida; order Pinales; family Pinaceae; genus Picea; species Picea engelmannii. The sequence goes on from ML797855.1 coordinate 314,172, forward strand.
ATTGAAGACAGAACAGAGACCATCCTTGAGGTCAAAAGAGTTCTGACCAAGAGAGGTCTAATGCTTCAGCTGGAAGAAAAGGTTCAGGTCATGGACCAGGGGGTACAAAGGTTCTTCAATAAGATTAAAGCTCTCCAAAAGAAAGGTCTACCTGGTCTGAGGGTTATTAATGATAAATTGATGACACTCCCATATTACAAGAAGAGATTGGCTGAGATGTCTAAGGACAGTTCAAAGTTTGCAGGCATACAAAGGAGCATCACTAGAAAAGCATTCATGGATGCCCTTCAATGGGACATTAGTATCCAGCATGATATTCGATACATATTCCTCACCAAGCCTACATTCGCCAAGTACACAGAAATAGACGAAGTGTATCGAAGACTGCTCAAAGTTAACGTGCCTAGTCATCTCAGATGGGAAGAACTCTGTGATCTTCTCGATTAGTAGATGAGCTATCCAGGTCCAGTCAGCTATCCAGTCAGATGAGGTCGTGCAAAGGCTTCATCAACGGTCTACCAAGAAATTAGCATGCAGTTACACCAAGTCATCAAGCAGTTCCTAGATTTAGGAATTTTGGTAAATTAGTTAGGCTAAAAATAGAATTAGCACGTCCTGGTCATTTATGACAGGAACGTTTGTAATTTGAGTTATATATACTTCACCTTTCGAAGTATTGAGGGTTGTTGATCTTCACACCCTGACGCTGTCAGACTGTAACATTTTTGAAGAGATCTTCCATTAATAAAGAGGAGGCACTTTTACAGGATTCTTGCGTGTATTCACTGGTGATGTTATTCTCTAAGTTGAATGTTATTCTTGCTTTGTGATCATATTGTTTTCTGAAACTAATCTTTAAGAGTAACAAATGTTGCAGGATTTATCTTGGATACCCTGTTTCTGACTCGAAAGATTTTAGTGTTTATCTTTTGGTGTTTTCAATTAAGAAATTCTTAACTGCTTCTTAGTTGAACTTATCTTTCTCATCTTTTCTTCTGCCCATCATTTAAGCTACTAAAATATCCAGTGAGTATATTATCTCGCCCTGTAGAAATCTCATTTTGCGTTTCTGGATGGTATCTCATATTTATTATAACACAGACCCCATAGCCCAATAGAGGTGTAGACTGTCTCAACCAATTAAAAAAAAACACGTTGTCAACAAAACCTACCTATTTCTTTACCTACCCTAATATCTAAAATTGGAAAAATAGCTAAATCATATAGAGAGATCCCTCTCTGAAGTTGGAAGGGCTAGATCCCAGCTTCAAAAGTGGTTGGATAAAGTTACCTTTGTAGATTTCTTCTGTTTCGACCTCTAGGAAATTTACCAAGTGCTAACAGCGTCAACACTGTGGAGGTGATGGAGAGGAAATGGGAGCTATGACATCAGCTGAGGAATTCCATGTGATTTGAATAGGAAAGAGGATGAAGGTGTATGGGGTGCTGGGGTATAGGTGGACACGGAGTTGAGAGGGCGATGAGCTGAGGAGGGGCCATGTGGATGGAGAGAGGGAAGTTGGATAGATGACGGGGGAAGAGGGTGGTGGTAGGTGGAGAACAAGTGGCAATGGGGAGGACGACTCAGACAGTGACACGACAGGAAGGGGGTCCACGTTAACATTCCACCATTCCGGACCCCCCCCACCTACATTAAAGGTAGAAAGGCAAGGGGGGTCCGTAATTTCTTGAGCGCCATTGATCTGGGTGCTCTGATCACGGCCGTCAGAGAGTTGCGCACTCGATTCCGGACCCCCCCCCTTTCTCTTAAAGGTAGAACGGTGGGGGGGGGCCCGCAATATGATTCCGACTATGGATCTGGGAACGTAGATCCTAGCTGCCCAGATCTGCTCGCTGCTTAACCACAGGCGCATTCGCGCCCCGAACTTAGGGTAAGTGGGTTTTTTACCCCATTTATTCCTATTTTCCCCCCTTTACAAGAAATGTTGCTAACATTAGGCTCCATGGGGGATAGAGTCATCCCTGTGATGCTCTAAGAAATCATTCTGCAGTTTCAGTGCCTTGCTTTTGGGCTATGGAGTCAAGCTCAAAATATCCTGCTGCTAAAAATACCGGCCAAAAAGTAAAGGAGAAACAAAACAAATAGATACATGCTCAAAGAGCTTATTTATGTACAGACCTAAACTAATAAAATCCTTTACATGGGGCTAGGTTAAAGAGAACTTCCACCATAGCCATTCAAACGACTTTCTAAATAGAAGCTCCTTCCTTCTATCGATGATCATGAACAGTTGGTGTAACCGTGACAACAGAATGGTTACGCTCTTCAACTTCTCCTCACAGGCTGAAGTTGATATGAAATAGGGCAGCTCCAAGGCATAAAGTAAATGCCACTCCATGTACTTGCTGACAGGGTCCTGGAATGAGTGGCGAATTTTGGAAAATTGGCGACATGCAGCCTCCTCTACTACACGGTTGTCCACCTGTGGCTGAATATTTATGATAAGCACAGATAGGAGGACAACTAACGTAGGCTCACTGATCTCAGGCGGTGGTTGTTCGTTGTCTGGCTCTGGATAAAACATGAAATGCACGCTCAACTTCCCTTCTGGTTCTTCCTCCTCTTCCTCGTGCACTTCCCCATCTTGTAAAAAGGGAACGGTCTCCCGATCCTTCTCTTCAATCCCAAATGTAAATACATCATGGGAAATCTCATGAAGGAAGAAAGAAAAATCCTCTTCCACAATGGCTTCTTCGTTTAAATTTGAGACAACAGGCTCATCAGGGGAAGATGCTAACGTATCTAAGAAATCTTCGATAATCTCTTCAAAAGAGTTGCTTAGATCATCTTCCTCGAAGAATGGAAAATCCACTTCGTTGCCATCAGATTCCAATTTTTCACGTTGGGCAGTGAGAGATATCGCTTGCTCCATGTCACTTAGAGCATCTTCCTCCAAGGCTGGAAACTCCTCTGCACAGTCTTCAAATTTCAATCTTTCTAATTGGGCAAAGAGATATTTCACCTGCTCCATCAGCTCACTCATGGCATCCCCTTCCTCCCCGGGATCTTCATCACTTTCATAACCTGCCTCTAATGCAGATGAATGGGGAGGAGAAAGGACTGAGTTCTGATCCAGGTCATCAGGATTATCCCCACAGCCTACGTCAGAAATAGCTTTATCCTGTATAGAGTTGCGGTATCCCTCACAACAGTTATGAAAAATCAACTCAGAAAGATACAGCTTCTGAAAATAGGCAGTGAAAGATGCATGGAATTCACTGAGTGAAGAAATGCTAGCAGGGGGTAAAGAATGATACTATTTACATGCATCCCCTGCTAACGAGAACATGAACATCTTCATAATACATCCTCATGATGTATCTCCCACTGACGCATGAGTTCATGAAACTCGTTGAGGTGCTGAGCAGGGTTGTCCCCTTCACATTTTCCAAATATGGGAAAATAATCGCCCCATTGATTCGGAGAGGGGACAACATTAAGAAAACCAGGAATAGCAGAAAAATTAAAAGGAGCAAACCTGCGAGCAAGGATTTTCTCCATATCGAACCAGTGGAGTCGCCAATTGATCCTTGAATCATGGAGTCGCCAGGTGAAAGATGCGGAGCTTCGAATGTGTCTGGTCCTTGTTCACCATCAAAGGCTATATCCTAATGTTGTTGTTACCCCAGGAAGCTTCTGAGGCTAAGAAAGCAGCTGCTGAAACCTTCTCGAGAAAGCTCCTTAGGGTCAGCTTTTAGGTGTGCTAACAGTAGCCACAGCTGAAATAGTGATGTGGAAACCTTGGAGTCACCACAGTGGAGTCACCAGGTGCATAGTAGAAATATTGAAGGGCTCTGATGTCTGATGCACCTTCAGAATTAGAGGCTCAATGTCGTTCTGCCCAGGGAAAATATTCAACTTCGTCCCCGGCAACAGCGCCAGAAATGTTAGTGTCAGAAGTCACTCCTGGATTGCACCAGGAGAAGAGCCCGACGCCCATCAGTTTTATGTCACGATTTTTTTAATGGGGTGATCGAATGGATAAAGACTCAAGAAGATATAGATTTAACTCAAGAAACTGGGCCTGGTGTGTAGAAGACAAGGGAGGTCTTGATCCATCTTTCGTCAGTAAGCTGAGTATAAGATGGATAGATGGAAGACTTAATCAGATGAGTGAGAAAGACTACCTCATGCATCATGCCTTCGGCAACTTGAGGAGGAAAAACTTAGAAGACAAGATCCTCTTGACCCTGAGTTTCAAAGAACTGAAAGGTGGCTCGACTGGATCCTCCAATTCCGAGCCATTCAGTGTTGAGAAAGCACAAGAAATTATTAGAAACCCTGCGACTATTACAGTGATCCAACCTACATCATCCTATAATAGCGCAACTCGATTGGATCCTCCAATTCTGAGCTGTTCTAACGCAGTGTAAACAAAGAGATGGAAAGATGCTGACATCCATAAAGTAAGAAGTCTCAAATGCCAATACATAACCATAGCGACCAACGCTTCATCAAAACTTTACAATCGGGATCCCAACTCAACCACACCCCCCCCCCTCTACAAAAATGGAGAAAACGCCTACATATACTCAAAACAACAACAACAACAAAAACAAGACATTGCATTAAAAATATTGCATTTTCATGTCTTCAGACAGTCTACGCATGCAGACTCTGGCCGATCGTGCACCCATGACATACGCTATCAGATTTTGGACTGTCCTGCTGCAGATGAATCGACCAGATTTAGTCCTTTGCTGGACTTTCTTTTTTATGGTGGAGATGATGCTCAACCACCAACAACAACCACAATAACTGCTTTCTTGGGACTGGGGACAGCCTCGGTCAAATCTGCCTTCAGGGACGTGGAGGTCTCCTAATGGTGCCACCTAGATCAGCTGAACAGCCTCTCTTTGGATGTTGTTTCGTTGGACTGTTGCGAGGGACCCCTACGGCGGATGTGAAAAAGGGTATGACGAGAGAGATGGTGTCAACACTGTGGAGGTGATGGAGAGGAAACAAGAGTTGTGACATCAGCTGAGGAATGCCATGCGGTCTAAATAGGGAAGAGGAGGAAGGTGTATGGAGTGCGGGGGTACAGGTGGACATGGAGTCAAGAGGGCGATGAGCTAAGGAGGGGCCATGTGGATGGAGAGAGGGAAGTTGGATAGATAACGGGGCAAGAGGGTCACGATAGGTGGAGAACATGTGGCAACGGGGAGGACGACTGAGATAGTGACACGACAGGAAGGGGGTCCACGTTAACATTCCACCATTCTGGACCCCCCCCCTGCATTAAAGGTAGAAATGCAAGGGGGGTCTGGAATCTCTTGAGCGTCGTTGATCCAGGCGCTCTGATCATGACTATTGGGAGAGTTGCGCGCTCGATTCCAGACCCCCCCCCTTCCCCTTAAAGGTAGAACGGTGGGCGGGGCTCGGAATATGATTCCGACCGTGGATCTAGGCGTGCAGATCCTGGCCGCCCAGATTTGCTCGCTGCTTAACCATAGGTGCATTCGCACCCCAAACTTAGGGTAAGTGGGGTTTTTACCCCATTTCTTCCTATTTGCCCCCCTTTACAAGAAATGTTACTAACAGGTCGACCTCCCACCCACTTCTGGTTCATCTTCCAAGTCAATTTGACATCCAAATCTTAGTTGGATCTAGCTAGGTGGCTGGTAAAAGACCTAAAGGTTCCCTAAACAACCCCTTTTCACACTAAAAGATGGTTGCACAATACCTCAAAGTGGTTCTATAAAACAAGGCCATGGGTGCACTACATCTTCAAGGAATTCATTTGCAAGGTTATGCTACTGCTATTCTCTTGGGGAAACCTCTTTTCTCATCAAGAGCATACTAGCACCATTACATTTGGGCAATCCACATCACCTTTTGAGTGGGTTAGCTTGGGATTCTTTCACCATTTCTTTCAAGTTTTCAAGTTGTAAGAAGAGCTCAATCTTGGGGGTCCAAGAGCCCTCCCTTGGAGGAAGAAGGGACCCAAATTCCCCTTTCTCTTTGGTGTTTTATTTTCACTAATACAATCCTTTCCATTGGTGACATGAGTCTTGTTTGTTTCTTGTTCTTATGTCCTTATGCACAATAGTTTAATTGTTTTTTTTCTTTCCTAGTTTAATTCTTAGCTTAGTCTTTTATGTTTATTCTTCTAACCCTTTCTTTTACTGTTGTCTTGCTTAGCTAACCCAACTAAGCTTATAAGAACCTTTGTTTTGCTCATTTAGGTGACAAAAGAGGCGTAACATATTGACGACTCCACTGGGGAAAGGTATCAATTTCCTACCCCATTTGGGTTATTTTAGCTCTTCTTTTTACTTATTTAACCTGCAGGTACCATAACCAACCCAAGTCGACCTGCAAAACATCAAATTCAAAGTTGAGTTGAGAGAATTCCATTTGGAATTTTCTTCACGGTCGTGTGATGGTTGTGCATGGGTTTATTGGCCCACAGTCGTGCATCGTACGCATGTGCGCCAAAATCACTGCATTACGCAGTGCCTTCTGCGCACCTATGCTCAAGATTCTTTTTCAGTTCACGCATTGGCGCTCAGAGCGCCTCTATCTAGTCTGAAACCGACGCACCTGTGCAAAAAATCACACATTGTAAGCCTTTTTATGATCTATTGAAGGCCCATAGCCTTCTTAAATATGATTCCATGCATGTTCTAATCTATACCACACTTACATTCCCTCTCATATAAAGGGATTAGTCAAAACACATAGGCACTTAGGGTTAAAAATCATTATTTTTCCTCTTTTTTCTTTTTATGTCACCACATGGATGGCTTGCTTTGACTAAAAGTTGGAATCATTCTACATCACATATAAAACTTATATTGGGACTAGAAATTGGATATCAAACGTTGAGTATGCTCTTCTCTTGTGCTCCAAAGCGATCTTGAGAATTAGAAAGAGGTTGAAAGACAATTTCATCTCCCTTAAAAAGATAAAATCTTTAGGAGAGGAGAATAGACCCCTCGGGAGTCCTCTTAGTTTAATTTTTGAACACATCTCAAGATTGTAATGGGCCCATACATGCCCACATTCTACAAAGATAGGATAGTGTTGAAATTTACTTTCTTAGATTAAATCACTATGGAAGTTTAAAGGTTTTGTAACGGGCCCATACTTGCCCACATGATCACAATCTAGGATAGTTTCAAATATTTCTTAGATTAAATCACATTAGGGAGTTAAAGGAATAGTAAAGGACCCACATTTCCACATGCTAGCTTCCTAGGGACTTTTGAATTCTGCAAGGTTGTACCAAATAACATTTAGTTAAATAGGTAATCAAAGACTTTTAAGGACCAAGTGAAGTCTACATGCAGCAAGGTGACACCTAATTCATTAAAAAATTGGCACACTTTCACTCATTCACACACAAAAGTCACTTCTCACTCACATAGTTTTCGTCACAAAATGTGGAGGTTGAAGTAAGTTTCCTCCAAAGGGATTCCAAAACACCCCACCCTTTTCTTGACGAAACTATCCACTCCCACTGAATTTCAACGAGATTGGATCACACCCCCCAATCTCTCAAACAAACACATCTAAATTTTTTCTAAAAAAACACTAAGTTTTCATCCACAGGAGGTGCCAAAAGAAATCTTTTAGTCTAGGTAGGATTTCGGGGATAGGCATCCAAATAACTCCTCGTTATCTGGTTATCACATTTTCAAAACAAAAGAAGTTGTCAAATAGGGAACTTTAAATCCTCCAAGTCAAGTGTTCCTAACACCATAAGGCAAGGAGATACCCATGAAGGGTTGAAGGCCAAGGTCCGGTTGTTCTGTGCATCCCCCCTTGAGGCACCCACCTCTTGGACGGGATCCAGCCTGTGATCCATTTCTTAGGCCGAAAATCTAAATGTCGCACTTTGACCGAGGTACCTAATGACCAAATTTTAGGACATCCACCCAGGTGGCAATTGTGGGATGCAATTGCACCTTGATCGGATTTTGTGTGGCTATTGGGAAATATCACCAGTTATTTCAGGATATGCCCCCTCTACCCCTCATTATAACTGATTCCTTCATCCTTCATTAGTTTCTCTTCCGGTGGCTTCATACCCCACTGTCAAGTGCTATTGGAAGGTCCAGTGTTATTTTGAGAGGAAGGACATTACATCTTTTAGGAAACAAGCATTTTTTTTCTTTATTCCCCCACACGGAAAAAATCCACCTATCCACATATATGCTTATTTATCAAAAAACATTATGTATGATGCCCTTCTGATTACATTTGATTTGGATATATATCGTGTAAAGTTCAAAAAAAAAAAATTGCAGCAAAGGCTCTTGTTTATTTATTTCTCTCACCACCATTCACACACATTCACTCAGCTAGTCGGACATCATAGGGGACCCACAAAACCCTTGTCATTCCAGATGCTTGCTAAATCTCTGTCCTATTCTAGGGGGAGTTCCTAGTCTTGCCAACTCATCGGCTCCACCTTCTCACACTCCTATGAGTGCCACTGTCTTGGGATTAGATTTGCTTGGTTCCACCTTACTTGGGTCCAATTCCTAAGGTCCACCTTCCACTCACTCTCCTTTACACAGAAGCAGGGGGCAACTTCCTCTCAAGGGGGAACTAAAAACCCACCTAGTTCCCTCCAAGGGTCAGGTAATCAGAACACTCACACTATGGCCAGAACTAATCCTACGCCACCACCCGATATGCCATATCTATCTTCCCTCAACATATCGGATATGACTAAACTCACCAATGATCCCATATTTCACAACCCCACGTGGCCTGCAATGCCTACCAAACTCCCTTTAGACATCCCCAAGTTTGAAGGAAAAGCAAGAGATGATCCTGCCAACCATATCATGACATTTCACCTATGGTGTTCTTCGAACAACATCATGGACGATTCCATCCGATTGAGGTTATTTCAACATACACTCATTGGCCCATCCACCAAATGGTATGTCGAAGAAAAATCTAGGTCCCACACGACTTTTGAATCCTTGGCCAAAGAATTTTTGACCTTCTTTCAATTACATGTTCGTCATGACAATGGCCTTGAACTACTCTCAGATTTCAAACAAACCGCCTCTACACATATTGCCAACCACTTCCATGAATGGCGTCGGTGACGTAGCCTCTGCAAAGATAATGCTACCCACCAACAGTGTCTCAATTGGTTCCTCAAATCACTTATTTCCCTCCTTGCCAAAGATGTGGCCGCCACCTTCCCCCAGACTGAAGAAGAATCCATTAGCAAGACCCAATAGTTCAAACTTATCTACGCCCAGTCCGGATACCTATACATGGTACTCCTTGACGCCCCAAGACCTGTGCCATTTGGCCAATACAAACCTGGGATGTCTCACTTAGCAGACGAATTTATTGGTAACACTACACACCACAACCCACTACCTCCACAACCACCCATTTATGGCACACCTCAATATCCGTCAGCATATGGAGGAATCCATTATTATCCTCCTCCCCCTTATCAACAACCATACCCTTTTTCCCTACCTCCACCCATAAGTGGACCCCCGTCGGCACCCCTAAACCACCCACCTATCCAACCAAGTGTCAGTACTCCCTCTACCTCGACCTATACTCTAAGCACTAGTGAAAGCGCCACTCCCTCATATGTACCTTATGGAGCATCTCCTCAACATAATCCGTACTTTCCATTTTCTGGCACCCCACATCCTATGGATCCACCACAAGGACCACCACACACTGGGGTTAATTTTGTTCAACCCTCTCCCATTCAACAATATCAAAATTTTGAATAGTTGAACATGGGAAATCCACCCCATCAATCGAACAATACTAGAAAGAAAGGAAAAAATCGGAACAATAATAATCCGGGACCAAGAGGAAAACAGAACTAGCCCCAACAGAACTAGTCTACCGGGGGAAACCAAAACCAGGGGAATCAAAACCCCCAAGGGGGTAAAAAACATAAACGTCAAGGAAGGAACAACAACAATGTTAGGACCACCTTGCCTTGTTCCCTTTTTAGTGAGATTGGTCACTATACTCACCATTTTTCCCAAATTGTTGACTCTAAGCAGATGAAAGATTCTGTGAATGGACCACGTCCCTCAACACTACCTGCACCTCAGCAAGCCCCACAACCATATATGCAACAACCCCACCAAGCTGTACTACAAAACCCCATCCCACACCAAGGGGTGATAAATACCCAACTAGACATGCAGTCTACCCCACCACAGTTGGGACAGTATCCCAATATGGGCACCTCTGTCGATCGCACTGTCCTCCTTACTAGTGAGGAAGAAGTCCTTCTACAAATGCGCAGTCGTCAATATAGCACACCCATGAATCTTCTGCCACCACCTCGGAAGCAATTCCATTCACAACCGGACCCCCTCTCATAATTCCTCTCCCTAATACTGAACCCCCCCTTCGTATTCCTCGCATCCCATTGTGCAGAAATGTCCACAATCCTCAAGCTCGGGTAGCTCATAATTACAGTTTGGTCGATGACTTGGCACAATCTCCACCTGTCATGTTAGTCTTAGAAGTCCTTAAAACTTGTCCCACCCAGTAGAAGACCTTACTTTCTTCCCTGGGATCAGTCGACCCTGCTGATACCCGACACATCACATTTGACCTCTATAGCAGAGAACCTTGCCTCCCCTCTCTTATTTCTTTTCAAATCCCTGTAAAAATTTGAAACATTACAGTTCACCGATGCATCATTGATGAAGGTGCATCCACCTGTATCATGTCCAAATCCGTATGGAAGAAGCTATCTATATGGAAGAAACTTGGTTCCCCCGAACTCATACCATCTACCATTACCTTAATAGCCTACGATGGCAGACCCTCATCCCCTGAAGGACTCTTGCAAAATGTCCCTGTCGAGCTCGGGGGAAAAACCGTTCTGATTGACATTGAGGTTATCGATGCCCCGCTCGACTACAATATCTTGTTTGGTTGTAGCTACATGTATGCTATGAAGGTCGTCGCCTCTTCTGTGTTCCGAACCATGATGTTTCCCCATAATGGAAATATCATTACCATTGATCAAGTATCACATTACGAGCCTAAACCTTCATCCAACATCGATAACATCCTCCCTTTTATCCACACTAATCTCGATGCCTATCCACTCATTGAGATGGGCCCCAAAATCTTCAAAGACCCATCCTTTCTAGGGACATACCACAAAGCACCACCGCTCCTCCATCCCTTAGCACAAGTATGTGTCGTATCCTCCAATGGAATGACAACTAAAACTAACCTCCCTCCCACTGAGGCCTCTTTCATCCCCGACATCCCACTAGTCGCAAAAATTCTCCCTCAAGAATCCCCTGGAACTAATTTATCTCGACCCATTCCTGATCTTCCTCCGGGCCAGATCCCGGTTTGGGAAACATTCCCCCAAGCCATTACCCAAATCCCTTTCTTTTACCCCCCACCAGGTGTACAAGATTTTCAGGTCACTGCAACGCTTACCCTTCCTAATATGGTGCTAGAAATCTCAGTTTGGTATTTACATCCACCTGAGATGGTTCCTCAACCATCCCTCCCTCCCCAAATAGAAGGAATCCTGATGCAGATTCCCATACTCACTCCCACCATACCCCCTAAACCCCCTGCTACAGATGGGGGCAGGTGAAACAAGAAGGAGCCCACAACTCCACTTCCCCCATGCGTCCAACCTCCTTGCACGCTATGTGAGAAAGACGAACACCCCACCAACAAATGCCCATCTCTCCCCGAGTTATGTAATCTCATCCAACCCCCTCGAGCACCACCACCACTTTTCGCTTCCTCCAGTATTGTCGCTATCTCATAGAACACAAGTAACAAAGGACTTTGAACCAAATTTGCATGCACCATCTGTTCAGAATATGGCCATTACACACACCATTGTCCAACGTTACCTCAATTCTGACAGACACTAACAGATGTATGCCAGAGCTTTCAGCAAACACCCACCCCAACTCCTATCACTGACATCCATTATGTCACAACCTCAGTCAACGAACGCATGAGATTTCCTTGCTCTCTATGCGAATCACTTGATCATTTCACATATCAATGTCCTATGATCATTGAATACAGACGTCGTCAACTAGCCCCTATTCAAAATCATACCCCCCCTCCTCCAACAAACTCGATAAATACCCTTACCCCATCAATTGATATGGTTCATATCTTCCCACCAGAACCTGAGGCACTCCCTTCTCCCCCATGGTTCCTAGATGATTTATATGAGGAGTTACCCCCAAATCCCCCCAATTCTCCAATTCATTTCCCCACGAACATTCTACGCTCGACTACCATTTTTAACCCACAATATCTGGATATTTGGTTTATGTCGAGCGAGCCATCGCAATCCCCCTCCATCAATACCCCTACATATTTATCAGAAGGAGACAATGCCACAGTGACAATCACCGAGGTCACTCCTCTCGATCCCCTTTATTCATGCCAGTTTCATTGTGATGAAGATATCCTCAAGGAGTTAACTACCCCCGATTGCCCATGGGATGCGCTCCACCATAGAGTGCTCTTTCTTTCACAGGAAGCCTTCATGCCTCCTAACCAACACCCCATATACGCAATCAAAACCAAATATTTTCTCCCATCAGGGCATATAGATTGGTTCAATAACCCTATCCCTGCCCCCGACACTTTTAGGGAAGGAAATATGGCCAATATATCCCCAACCATCAAAATAGATATTTCCATCAAATCTGGAATTATCGAGGAAATCACCATTGGCACTGCATGTTCTCCTAAATAACTCACCTCCTACAAAGCCCTCTTCCAGGAATACCGAGACATTTTCGCCTGGTCATACACAGAGATGACTGGCCTTGATCCCTCTATTGTCAAACATCGCATAGACACCTAGCCTAATATCACACCCGTCCACCAAAAACAACGACCACTACACCCATCCAAAGCAGCGGCCATCAAATCCGAGATTGACAAACTACATGCTGCAGGGTTCATTTACCCCATAGCCTATACATCATGGGTCTCCAACCCTATCCCTGTTAAAAAAAAAAGGGCACTATCCGTGTCTGTACAGACTTCCACGACCTTAATCACGCCTATTCCAAAGACAACTTTCCAACACCCTTCATCGACCAAATAATCGATGATTGCATAGGTTACGAGGCTTTGTCCTTCATGGATGGTTTCTATGGTTACAACCAAATCCAAATTCACCCAACTGATCAGTACAAAACTGCATTCATGACCCATTGGGGCACCTTTGCGTATCGTGTCATGCCATTTGGCCTCAAGAATGTCGGCGCCACTTTCCAATGGGCCATGACATACGTTTTTCACGATCTAGCTCATATCATCCTCGCATACTTAGACGACCTCACCACTCAATATAAGAAACGCACTCAGCATATCGATGATCTATGAATCATCTTCCACGGGTGTCGTTAGTACAATATCCACTTTAACCCCCTCAAGTGCGTATTCTGCGTCATTGTTGGGTGCCTTCTTGGGTTCATATTTTCCCAATGTGGCATTACTGTAGACCCCCTCAAAGTCCAATCCATCACAGAAATTCCACCCCCACGAAATTTATGCCAACTATAGAGCCTTCAAGACCAAGGCAACTTTTTACGATGATTTGTCCCAGATTACGCTACTCGCGCACATGGATTCCTTCACTTACTTCATCACAACATCCCATTTCAATGGGAAAAACATGCCCAAACCACTTTTGACGATCTCAAAGCGGCTCTCTCCAACACCTCGTTGATTAGTCCACCTAACTATAACCACAATTATCTCATCTACATATTAGCCTCATCCATTTCAGTAGCAAGAGTGCTCATCCAAATAGGAGATGACGCCCATGAGCATGTGATTTACTACATTAGTAAAAACCTTTCAGGAACACCCTTGAAGTACAATCATGAAGAAAATATAGCCCTCGTAGTTTTCCTCTCAGTCCAGAAACTGTGCCATTACATTCTACTTCAAAGTACCAAAGTAATCGCAGATTCCAACCCAATGAAATACTTGCTCAGTCGTCGAAAAATTAATGGTAAATTTTCTCGATGGATCGTCATCCTTGAGGAATACAATCTCAAATTTTCAACACCCAAGAGCAAGAAAGCTCTCATCCTCACCGAGCTTATCACATCTTTTCCCTCCAACACTACCAGTCCACCAGTCAATACCAACCTCTCTGATGAACATATTTTTTTTATCCCCTCAGATGACCCTTGGTATGGCGCTCTTCTTGTCTATCTCCGAACAAAAAAATTCGGAAACCACCTCTCCAGAGATGATCGTAGACATATTCGTCACTAGGCACCTCGCTACCGCCTCATCGAGGACATCTTATATTGGTGAGGAGTCGACACCATACTCCATTGATGCTTAACCATTGATGAGGTCGACAGAGTATTGAACGACTGCCACAATGGCGCTTGCGGAGGCCATCTCTCAGGGTTGTCCACTGCTCATAAAATCATCTGCGCAAGTTACTTTTGGCCTACATTATTTCATGACTGCATCCATGCCGTGAAACAATGTGATAAATGCCAACTTTATGCCAACAAAGAACGTACACCACCTGCTCTTCTACACCTAGTCATCACCGCTGGTACCTTTTGTAAATGGGGCATCAACTTCATGAATTTCAACCCTACATCCAGCAATGGACACAAATACATAGTCATTGCAGTTGATTACTTTACCAAGTGGGCTGAAGCCATGCCTACCTTCAACAACACCGCTGACACAACATCGTGTTTTTTCTTTAACCACGTCATATCCCACTTTGGAGTACCACTCCAACTAGTCTTTGATCACGGGAAACATTTCAAGAATGTGATTTTCATGGAACTCTCATCCCGGTTAGGCTTCTCCCATGAGTTTGCCTCACCATTCTACCCTCAGTCCAACGGAAAGGTATAAGTAGTTAAAAAGGTATTAAAAACCATGTTGCAACGCATGGTTAACAAACATAAAACCAATTGGCATCATATGTTATTTTCCGCACTCTGGGATTACCGCACAGTAGTAAAAATTTCCACTGGTTTCACACCTTTTCATCTAGTCCACGAGATTGAGGCCTCTCTTCCCATTGAGTGTCAAATTCCCACCTTACGCACCACTATTGAGCTATTACCCGACACTTCCCCAATAGAGAAGAGTTTGTTGAACTTAGAATCCCTGGATGAAGATCGTTGATCTTCATTATAGAACAATGAAGCATCCAAAAAATGATCAAAGGCCACCTTTGATCTCCATGTCAACCTTCACTCATTTAACAAAGGAGACCTCGTCCTCGCTTACGATATCGCTCACGATACCCTTGGCCATGGAAAATTCGAGTCCCTGTGGCATGGACCATACATCATCCAACATTGCCTCAATAAAGGTGCATACATCCTGGCCTCCCCTGAAGGCCATCCTCTCAAGGAACCCGTCAACGGGTTGTACTTAAAGAAATTTTACGCCTGAGCATAGCTATACTACACTAGGATTTTTCTTTTTTGTACGTATTTTGTAGAGTTTTTAGTCTTATTTTATCCATAACTCCCTTCTAATCTATCACTCGTGTTATTGATAGATGCCACCTCCATCGACCTACCACATCGGTTATGCCGATGGAACTAGCCGCTGGACACAGAATTTCACTTTGGCTGCTCGGGCCCTCTATCCGCCTTAACATGACCTGCTCCACACCAATGAAATATGTTTAGGCTCAGCCACCGACAATCAAGTAGAGTACATCGCCATCATTGGTCTCCCCGTTGAGGCCAATCATCACCATATTCATCACCTTTGCGTCTTATTATATTCCCAACTTGTCATCCTCCAGCTCAACAATATATACCATGTCTGTGATCCTTGCCTCTTTTGCAAACACCTGCAGGTTAGACTTTTATCTTGACATTTTGATTCCATCACATTTACACATATCCCAAGACAATTCAATCAAATAACAGATAACATGGCTAACATTATACTAGATTGTCATATATCACATCAAGACATCTTCACATACACATAAACCATCAGAAGTTTGTCACATCATATAGATTAGACATCATCCACTACATCAAAAAATCATCAACAACAAACACATCACACATGTACACAAAGCTCCAAAAATGTATATATATATATATATATATATATATATATATATATATATATATCGGTCCACATGTCATAAAGTGTTTACAAAAATAGTACATCGCCCGTAGGCAGCTGAATCACCTCATCCCTACCAATAAAAAATTGGATGTCACAACTATACAAAATGGGTTCACCAGCCTATATCAAATACACAACTACATATCTAGAAGCCCTCAGGGCGCCCCTAGTGCTCCAGCACCAGGTCCTCCCTCTGACGGAGGTACCCAACCAGCTCCAAGTCCCTTAGGTCCCAGAGGAAACCATCCAGTCATTGCAGCTCCAACTACTACTGCTCTACAGATAAAGGTCCGCGACTCCGTCAAAATCCCAATACACTGCTCCAGGATCGCCTCATCCTGGATCCGCACCCACATCCTCTCGGGAAATACCTATAGAACTGCCTCTAGTCGATGGAAAAAATCATCAAACTCTCCCCCGACCTCGGCCGGAGGAGCATGTGATGGCCCTGCCCCAGGGTCATGATAATGGTGTCTCTGAGCTGCTCTATCATCATCACCGGGCCTTTCCCCAAAATCCTCTTGATGTCGCCTCTCCCCTACTCGCAACTATCCCCACGGTGGTCTCACAGGCCCTTTGTGGGATGGCACTCTGATCATCTCAACCTCTCATCCATGCAGTCCCACATCTACACAAAAAAACACATGATAGCATGAGAATCCATACAAATATCAACCATATGCTATACTATCTAAAAAACAAATCAACAAAACTAGCAACCAACACATCATACCTCGACGATCGAATACCTCTCTCGGAGGTAATATCATCTCAGGGTCATCACATAAATCTATCCCACTATATGGAAACCTCAATATGATCTATGGCATCTGACGCCATGCTTGTGCAGCCTCAATCGTGAAGTAGTGGCCTCCCTCCCCACCTCCATAACAAACCAAAATCGTCGAGCATCGCTGTAGTCACGACCCTTGAGCTCCCGACAGGTCTAACAAAAATCTTGGGTGCAACATTGGCACCCTCTCTAAAAACCAACCCACCAGAATAGATCCATAGGCAAAATCACCTGAGTCAGCCGCTCAACACCTGGTGAGTTGTCCCACCATCTTGGTGTGCAACATCAAGCCCCAGGAAAAATTCTCACCCCCAATGCCCGCTTCATAATCCTCAGCTGACCACCACTGATATGTTGAGTCGTGAATGACCCATACACTCTCACAACCATCATTTCCATGCAACGATGTACCAGGGCATCCATCGCCCCAATCCTCCCCACTGACCCAGACATAAAATCCTCTCCCAAACAATATGTTTGGTCAACGGTATCCAACTACCCCTCTCAAACTACCACCGGCTTAGCCAGCAGCAGGGTTCCCCGAAAAGGGAGCCCAGTCAAAAAATATACATCCTCCTTAGCAGAGAATTCCAAGTGCTCCCCACGCACAATTAAACACTGCAACTTCAGACTCCACAGGAATTGCAGCAGATACTCCTATGCCCTCAATAGTGGGCACTCAAAAAACTTCAGCAGCCCACAGGCCACCAAAGCACCATGAACCGTTGACTCCTCATCCCTCACAGCCTCCCTCAGTTGGGCCCAGTCCCTCTCTCTCCAATGGATCGACATCGTCCCAAATGATCACTTTCATCCACATATACAATACTCGATCAACCATCACAAAAACACCAAAATATACCTTAAAAAAAAAAAAAAGGGAGATAAGTTTTCTCACCCTCATCTTTTCCTCAAAGGCGCGACTATTTTCCCCACAGGTGCTCACACATGCACACCTATTTAACCCATATGCGCACATTTATGCGAGCATGTTAAGCCCACAGGCGTTCATTTGGTGTGTGCTTGTTCACTACATAGTTGCGCACTCATGTGCAACTATCAGCAACACAGCCGTGCACCCCATGCACGCCTATTTTCCCAAATAGCGCACCCCCCTATGCAGCTATGCCCATTACAACCATGCATTCTTGCATGTGTCTCCATCGATCGCCTTGCACTTGGGGGGCCACAACCCTAAAAAACCACCATACGGTCAACCGTACGGTCCTACCCAAAAATTGACACCTAACTACTGTACAGGACGATGAGACCACTAACCTGACTCTCGCACCTTCTGGATCAGCTTCCTCACACTCCTGGAATCTCTGAATATTCTCTGCAATCTCCTCTCTAACGACTATAGCAGCAAGTACAAATGAGGTGGCAATGTGGGCCCCACAGCTATATATAGGCCTGTTTTGCCAAACTTCCAGACTCAATTCTGGGAGCTCTGAGTGTCCATTTTTCGATCCGTCTTCAGCCACAGGATCAACACCCTATCATCTACATCAAGATAGTCCCCAAGCCATTTTTCATCCTTAGCCCCTGGGGATCCATTTTTTGCATACCCCGTTCAGGTACGCATGATCATGTTCAAAATTATCAAATAAACGGTTATATGTTCGATTATCTTCAGATATTGTTCACGTCGGGTATTTGGTTGTCATGTGTGCAGGTACTTGGTGATCACACACCAGCGTGACCCCTTCAGGTATATAATTGACAATGGTATGTAATCATTCCCTCTGAATCTCAATTGCATCTCCAGTCACACCCTCTGAAATTTGCCTTTAGGGTCCCTATATCCGGCTCTGTAGTACTATCACCTCCAATGCATTTTGGGTACTGTCACCTGGTAGCACTCTCCCCCACATGAGTTGTCTCATTCATAGATCCCCTTGGCACTTTGAAACTCATGTTGTTTCAACCTTTAGGGATGGGAGTCCCGATAGTCTTACATCATGTCATGACTTAGCCACATACTCCTTCTCCTCATGTTGCTAGCCTACCCAACGGACTTCCAGGGCACTTCCTCATGGTTTTATTTTGACTGCACTCCCACAACATCATTTACCATCCATTTCATCCACCGTCGGTTTTCCCATCTTCAAATTTCCCTCCATACATTTCCCTACTACAGAAACCTACCTATGGGGCCCCAACCCCACACTTTTTTTTTAACCAACTTGTGCCATCCTCAGGCCAAGCCATATTACACTAGGGCACCCATTTATGTATCTGCATTATTATCCCCATTGATTTTTTAATTCTTTTTGTAATTAAGCCTTTGTTTCCATCATTTTACATAGCTTTTTGTCGTCACCTTTGGCGACCTTATTCCTTTTTGGCAAACGCAACCCATGTCTCCCTTGGTTGGGGCATTCCTTATCACCTACTCTTGTTGACATCGTCCATAAACTCTGAGTATCCCACAGGACACCTACCTATGCTCTCTGAGTTTGTTCACTTTGTCCCACCTCTGGCACAACTTATCCCACGTCTTGTTGTCCCCCTGACACTCGACCTAGTTGAACGGTTGTTGCCACTTATACTTCGCATATATACCCAACCAAGGGTAGTCTTGAGTCTCCACACATCTTGACTTCATTCATGTACCTCCTCAGTTCCTGACCTCACCTAGTGGATTTCACGAAGCTCGTTGCTTCTTGGAGTCACATCTCCCTCTTTGTCGACAGCAGTACAGTTTCTAGAAGGGGGACAGTATCTTGACTCTCATTACCTTTACAATGAGGAGTATCAGACGACACAGGGAGAACCATCATTGCTCTCTACTATCGTTGACCCCCAGAACATTTGACTTCAACACTTTCTCATGTTACAGTGGGTCTTACATTGCAACTATTCCAGTTGTTTTTTATATTTTCCGAAGACCTCTGAACTTTGTTGGGCTATCAATGCCCACATAATCCATGATACTTCTTACAGGTGTCATCGCCTACTATTCAGAGTATTGTTCCTCATCAGAATTGTCCTCTTCCTTTATCAAAACCGCCTCCGAGGGTGTTGCAATTGTCTACATCAACACATAGTTTCAGTTACTGTACAACACCCTTTTTTTTGAGTTACATGACACGAGCATGGGCATGTCTACCTCATTTGTACACAATTTACTTTACACACCTTGAAAAAGGTTGGGTCCTACAAGTTTCCTTCTCCCTCCAACGGGTCACTCTTTATACTCTCACTATCACTCTTTCTTACAACGATACTCTCAATAGAAGAAACATTGATGCATTTCGGCTATCCGTATGCTCCTAACCTCATCCATTAGGGGGCATCTGTTATCATTGAAATTTCATCCGCAAATGGTTACAGGAATCTATCATCTTCAAACAACTATTAGTTCACCCATGGACCAAAATTACCAAAAAGAATTTCTAAAAGGTCCAAAACTATACAACCGATTATAAAACCAGGATGCGCTATGACTATACAGGGCACGTGCACACAAGCGCCATCAAGAAATGCAGGAAAAGCGCACATGTGCACGATGTGCGACTATGGATGCTAAAAGCCGTGCACACCTGAGAACAATGCATTTATGATGTTGGTCGGCCTCCCACCCACTTCTAGTTCAGCTTCCAAGTCGATTTGACATCCAAATCTCGGCTAGATCTGGCTGGGTGGCTGGTCAAAGACCTAAAGGTGCCCTAAACAACCCATTTTCACACTAAAAGATGGTTGCACAATACCTCAAAGTGATGCTATAAAACAAGGCCATGGGTGTACTACATCTTCAAGGAATTCATTTGCAAGGTTATGTTGTTGTTATTCTCTTGGGGAAACCTCTTTTCTCATCAAGAGCATACTAGCACCATTCCATTTGGGCAATCCACATCACCTTTTGAGTGGGTTAGCTTGGGATTATTTCACCATTTCTTTCAAGTTTTCAAGTTGTAAAAAGAGCTTAATCTTGGGGGTCCAAGAGCCCTCCCTTGGAGGAAGAAGGGACCCAAAGTCCCCTTTCTCTTTGGTGTTTTATTTTCACTAATACAATCCTTTCCATTGGTAACATGAGTCTTGTTTGTTTCTTGTTCTTATATCCTTATGCACAATAGTTTAATTGTTTTTTTTCTTTCCTAGTTTAATTCTTAGCTTAGTATTTTATGTTTATTCTTCTAACCCTTTCCTTTACTGTTGACTTTCTTAGCTAACCCAACTAAGCTTGTAAGCACCTTTGTTTTTCTCATTTAGGTGACAAAATAGGCGCAACACCCCTGTAGGACCCCCAACCAAGAATTCCTTTGAAGCCCTTCAAACCCCATCAAATACCCCCTCCTCTTCTACCAACCCTATGACATCCTCTGCGATTGGCCAAAACTCAGCCAATCCCGACCCCCCTGCCCTAGCTTCTTCACAACCTCCAAACACAGAGACATCCCTTCCTATGAATCTTGGACCAAAAATGGGAGATCCACACACAGACCTGGAGGATGAGGAGCTAGCAGGTATATATATGGCACATCTAGAGCAAGCCTACCACAAGAAACAACTGTATACCATACCAATAGATTAGCTGCACAAAGTTCACAAAGTATTCCTCAACTCCTTGACAGGAGGATTAACTCGAGCTAGTATGAATCTAGGAATACAAAAAGGCACCTCGAAGGAATAGAAAAAACCCACAAAAGACGAGAAAAAGAGAGGCAGAAAACCAAAACACCAACTCATTCAAGATGTCGGTAATTTTCTCGTCAACTCGGGTCAAATACATTTGATCTCAGAAATTTTCCCTCCCCTCCAACCCCCATCTTCCTCATGAATATGCTATCTTGAAATATAAGGGGCATTAATGCAGAAAGAAAATAAGGTTTTCTCAAAGAAAGAATCAATAAGGAACAACCAGATATACTTCTTCTGTAGGAAATAGAGTGTGCAAGAGAGGAAGCTTCTTCTACTCTTCAAAAATGTTGGAAGCAATCCTAGTATGTTAGAGTGGATGCCAGGGGGGCATCGGGTGGTCTAGCGATGCTTTAGAATCCAACCACAGTGTTACTTGATGATTTTTTCACCTCTAAATGGACCATCACAACATCCTTTCGCCTAATTAGCTCAAACAAACAAGGCTACATCATACATGTCTATGGACCCCCTCGACCAGAAGACAAGGAAGCCTTCCTTCATCACTTGGACTGGATAGCCAACCACATCGGCTCTGAAATATGGATCCTCGAGGGAGACTTCAACATGATCACAGGTCTGGAGGAAAAAAAGGGGGGCACATGCACTTTGGGAAATGACAGTGAGATTTTCAATCGCACCATTGACCTACTAAAACTCATTGATGTGGGAATAGACAATGGGCCCTTCACGTGGTCCAACAAACGTTCGAGGACTCAGCACATCTCCATCAGACTAGATTGATTCCTCCTTTCTGAAGCCATAATGATGGATGGCCTCGCCTGTAATGCCAGTCATCGACACCCCAGGGTTAGACCACTGGACGATACTCTTGACTATTAACATCAGTGGCACCCCAAGAAGAAAACCCTTCCTCTTTGAAAAATTATGGTTGTCACACCCAAAATTCCAAGCCAACATCAAGTAATGGTGGGAAGAAGTGGAAATTCAAAAAGGGACCCCGATGTACTGATTCCAACAGAGGCTAAAAAACCTCAAAAAACATCTAAAGTGTTGGAATAATTCCACCTTTGGAAATATCTTTCAAGCACAGGAATGTCTCAATCAACAAATGAAAATTATCCAACAACATATCCACTCTCAAGGCCTTATGGAATCCCTAAGGAAGAAAGAAGCTCTACTTAGCAACCAGATCGCATAAATAAGGGTGCAGGAAGAGATACTCTGGAGAAGAAAATCCTGCATCCAATGGATAAAAGAGGGGGGAAAATCACCAAATTTTTCCACATATCCATTGGTCAGCGTCGCCAAATAAATCGAATCCCTCACCTAGTCTCATATCAAGGAACAAAAATTCAACAACACACAGATATCAAAACGGAAATTCTCTCCTACTACAAAAATATTCTTCCAGAACCCCCAATTGATTGATCGTAGACTATTGAATCTATCCTAAAGAACATTCCTAAGGAGTTCACCAAAGAGAAGAACTAGGCACTCATGAGACCAATCACTCAGGAGGAGGTCAACCAGTCTCTTAAGGATACCCCGTTGGGAAAGGATCCTGGGCTGGATGGGTTCACTTACGATTTATTTCACTACTGCTGGGGAATCATCCACGAACATGTCTAGGAAATCATCGATGAATATAGGATATTTGGGCAGGTTCTCCAAGCCATCAATGCAACCTTTCTCACCCTCATACCCAAAGAAAAAAACACCACCTCCCCCTCGCACTTCCGACCCATCGCTCTCTACAATGTCATCTACAAACTCCTAACGAAGATCATTGCAACACGCCTCAAACCTATTCTACCATTCATTATCGCTTCAGAATAATTTGGGTATGTGGAGGGCAGACAAATCTTGGATAGTGTCATCCTGGCTCACAAAGTAATCCATTCTCTACACTCAACCAAAACTCAAGGTATGCTCCTAAAATTCGATCTCTCTAAAGCCTTTTATAAATTAAGCTGGAGCTATTTAAAATCAACTCTCCTCTCCTTCGGCTTTGATCCTAATTGGGTCTCCTGGATTGTCAACCTCACCTCCTCAACCTTAATTTCCATCCTCATAAATGGTGTTCCCCCAAAACCATTCTCCCCCTCAAGAGGCCTAAGGCAAGGGGACCTGCTTTCACCCTTCCTTTTCATCCTTATGGAAGAGGGGTTGAGTCGCACTATCAAGGTAGCCATAATAGATAAATACCTCTCTGGCCTCACCCCTCATGGAATCTCTCCCCCCATCTCTCAAAGTCAATTCGTGGATGACATACTTCTAATGGGAATGTCTACAACCAAAGAATCCCTATGCTTCAGATCTATCATTGACCTCTTTTGCAAGGTCTCGAGCGTGGAAGTGAATATGACCAAATCCAAAGTATTCTTCTTCAACATGCCAATTGAGATCCAAAACCACCTCACTCAAATCCTGGGATTTACTCATAGCACTCTCCCCTCTGTTTACCTCAGTATCCCCCTTATTGATAACCCGCTAAGAAATACTTCATGAGACTCCTTGTTATCCAGCTTCCGCAAGAAACTCTCCCTTTGGACCTTTTGATCCCTCAATCTGCCTGGTAACCTCATCCTTCTCAAATCAATACTACAATCCCTCCCTGTCTATGCTTTATCATCCCTAGTGGCCCTAAATTTCATTCTCAACAACATAAGAAATATTCAATGAAGCTTTCTCTGGCAGGGTACCAAAGAAGGGTGCAAATTCACCCTAGTAAGCTAGAAAAAAGTTTGTAATCCAAATAAATTAGGGGGCCTCAACCTCAGAGATCCATCCATACTCAACAAGGTCCTCAGCGCTAAAATTTGGTGGAGATGGTTAAAGAGACCCCAAGGCCTATGGGCCCTTCTTTGGAGGAAAAAAAACACTCCCACAACGCCATAAAGAGATTTAATTGGGTGGAGTGGTCAAAGCCCATGATCACTCATCTGGAATGCAGCTAGGAATAATCGATGACTCATCATAGACCACTCTTTCTGGGAACTGGAGAGTGGGTCTTCAACGCTCTTTTGGAGTGACACATGGCAACAAATCCCATCCCTAAATACAAAACTGAATCTCAGTGCCTTCATCCCCTTCACTACTGAAGCAGGACTCCACAAAGTGAAGGACTTCTGGAACCCAAATGTTTGAGGGGAAATCTTCCACATCTGGAAGAACTGTCACAAGGACTTGAACATCCCCACAGATTTCAATCTCCAACGTCTGCAGGAACATCTCGATTCAAGGAAAATACTAAGTCAACAAGGGGAGGAGATCCTCACATGGGGAAAATCCACCATAGGAACTTTCAACATTCAAGAAGATTACCACCTAAGAGCAGGTCACAATCCCCTACCACAGGAAGAGGTTTGGAGAAATATTTGGGAAGCAAAATCCTGGGTGAAAATCAACACTTTCCTCTAGCTACTTGTGCACAACAACATTCTCACCTGGGACAACTTAAGGAAAAGTGGTTTCAACAATCTTTCCTGGTGTCATCTATGTGGCTCAGAGGAGGAAACTCAAAATCATCTACTAAACCTATGCTCCTATAGTTCATGCATCTGGGACCACAACACCTTCCTAATGAGAACCACAGACAGGAACCACACAGGACTCCGAGAAAATATAGCAGGATGGCGAAGCTCGACATTTCAATCCCCCATCCTCAACAGAATCTGGCAGTTGTTACTGGGATTCATTCTATGGAAAATATGGAAAGAAAGGAACAGACAAACCTTTAAATCAATCACCAGGACCTGGTAATAAGTCTGGACTACAATCCACTCCAACCTCACCAAAACAATCTCTTTTCATCCTTGGACAACCCAGGATTTAAACTACCCACTAAATGAACATCTCAGCCTTAGTGCCTGAAAACTCAACCTATGCCCCTCAATTTATACCGCAGTCAGTTGTAATCTTATCCCTACTCAATTGGAATCTCCGCCTACAAGGTGCTACAAACTAAATTTTGATGGGGCCTCCAAAGGGAATCTGGGACCTTCAGGCTATGGAATTTTCATCTGCAACAACAAAGGGGAAATGCTCCACATCATGGAAGGAAATATTGGGCACAACACCATCAATGCTACATAATTATGGGGATTCCTTCATGGTCTACAAGAGGCCACAACTCAAGAGATTTTTCCCATCATCTCAGAGGGTGACTCACAAATTTTCATAAATATCCTCTCCCATCTCCTCAACGGGGTTGACCCAAAGAAAATTTCTCCAAGCTGGAGACTCATGAATGGGCTTGTCAGAATCAAATCCACTCTCTAGACTCATTGGGTAATCCTTCCTTCTCATGTACAGATAACGAAAAATCAAGTTGCAGACCTACTCACAAATGTTATAGTCGAGATGGAGGAGGGAGTCTTCTTGTTCTCCCCCACCTCTAATCCTTCCCATCCGACAGTCATTGCCTGTAGGAACATAGCTAACACTAAGGATCGACCCCCAAATGGGGTGCTTCCGAGCTTACCGTGTGAACAAGACACGGGGAGGCCACCTGGCCAGGCAGATAGCCACCTAGCGTTCGATCAGTCTTGTCCCTCCAACTATGTCACCTCATGGATTTAAACTCACTACTGTCACCTTCTAAACCTCAGGCGATTCCACCCTCCCGCATGAATTGGAATCTCTGGTGTGTGGGAGTCTTCATGGCACTGCATGTGTTGCTTCCTCAGTCACATATTCTCATCCTTACATGATTTTCTAAAGACGATTTCAGGCACATAGATCTTCATTTTCCGCCTCCTAGTTTGCTCGACCATATTACCTTGTCTCTCCTCTACACTAGGCCTATGCCTCTCCTATGGTGTGACTTCCATTTGGTTCACAGGATTTCAAGCCTGTCCCTCCCCTCTGATGGGTTGTTGATCCTCAACATCTTCTCTCCCAAACCTCCATTTTATTTTATCATGCCCCACCTCAGAGGCAAGGCCAAAAGGGGAGCCTCCTGGTATGCGGCTAGGGGAAGGGAGCTGCCCACCCATGACCCCCCTCTTGAAGCCAAAAACCTCCTTGTCTTGGCTCCTGTCATTGTTCCCTTCCTCTCTCAGCCACTCCATGGGACCACCCCTGATCTCTCCCATATCTTGAACACCTACGGCTGTAGGGTCGAGTGGTTTGATGACCTCGAAAACTCTTTGGGTTATGCACCTCCCCCCCCTCCCCACCTCGACGTCCTCCACATCCTCCCTCCCCCTTTCGCCATCCCCCCACCACCTTCATCCCCTCCTTCTCTCTCTCTTCCCCTTAGGATTCCCCACCATCACCCCTTCTATTCCATGTATGTGATAGATGCGAGGAACAAGAAATGGTCATGGACACCTTGTGTGACCTCAAAAGGGACTTGGGGGATATTAAGTCAATTACGCTTGATTTACAGAATAGGGACGCGGACCGTTGAAGCCATGTGGACACGTTTATGTCCTTTCTTAAGGATTTTCGGCAAGCTATCACGAACCGAGACAAGGGAAAGTCACACCCACGACAATTCTACGTCAGGCCAAGGCTCGATCCAGGTTTCTAATTGCTTCCATGTTTCAGGGTTATGTCATCTTTCGTTTACTAGCAGTCAAGGAAGGTTGGCCTGAGTTTTTTTCTTCTCTTGTTTAAAACTAGTTATTCGCACTTGCTTTTCATGGCATCGACGTCTCTGTATGCATGGCACAATATTTGTTTTTGGACAAATGGCAGCGGAGGTTTCCCGAAAGGGAACCAGTGCCACGTATGTTTAGGAACCACATATTTTTTGGACAAATGGCAGTGGTGGTTTCCTAGAAGGGCACTACTGCCACTTATGATTATGACCAATATAAAATTGTAACTTTTTATCTAGATCCAATACAAACTCTAACTTACAAAAAAAAATTAACTACTTCTTAGTATTTTACTTACACTATAAATTAATACCTTGATTTATAACATACTATATACATTACCTACAATACTATTTAACATATCAATATACTATATACTAAGGCCTAATATTTTAAATACACTTACATTATTATTTATTAATAATTAATGTTTGATTATACTATATATCACTTACATTATTATTTAATATACTATACCTTATATACATTACCTACAATATTATTTAACATATCAATATACTATATACTAAGGCCTGATATTTTTAATACATTACATTACTTTAGGATATATTAGATATTATATTATTTAATACACAAATCCTTGTATATTATATAATGACATAGGATAAAAAAAAAAAAATTCTTTTCAAGTGAGTGTGAATTCCTGTATTACTGAAAGAAGTTATGATACAAAAAAGAAAAGGGGAATCCCCTGATCTGCAAAATAAGAAACCAGATTAGGGATCCCAAAGTTGCACTGTCTAAGATAGCAGGGGGAGGACTAGGCCGCCACCATGGGAAACTGACCTAGTCCTCCGAAAACCAATTTGAAAAACTAAACCACAACATATACATAAAACACATAACCATAAAATAGGGGTAGCTTCTACATTGAATACAACTTGACCAGGGGTTGATCCTGCGCTAGTCCAACATGACAGGATGTCTTTCATCTCCATCCTTTCTTGCCTCATTATCCTTCCTCTGCTCGAACGTGCACATATTTATAATACAAGTTGGTGTTCTACTCTGGTCTACTAGAGTGATGTCCATGTGGTGGACATAGCATAGGTAAAGGTGGAATTGTCTTGCCATTCGTTCCATTTTTTCCTTTTGGCTCCTCTGGTCCTCAACTAGTCTTTTTGCACTGGCCTCCAGGTTCCTGAGGTGACTCAGAATTTATGTGAGCACCTTCTTGTGGTTCCTAAAAACCTCCCTGCTGGTCTTTTTTCAGTCAGCGCTCATATTTCCTATCAACATTTTTGTTCGCTAGGCCTCCTCCACCGTTTTGTGGTAGAGGGTTGTTCTAGGCTATGTGGCCCCTGGGACCCTTATCCTATCCGCTTCTTGAATTAGTTTCGTCTAGTATTTTCTCTTTCGTGTGGTGTTGATTTCTCTCTCCCACCTGTTGATGATCACTTTTCCCTTTGGATCGACCTACATGAGAAAGGTACCCTTGGATTCTCTGGCCACTTGTTCCATCCTTGTAATCCTCTGGGCGCTCATTGTAATCTCTTTCCTCTGGGGGCCTCTCTTACTATGTGTTTTCTTCATTCTTACCATATCATCTTGTTTATGGTGGTTTTTGTCTTGGGTTCTTCTCCTGTTCTTATTCGCCCCTTTCTGGTATGTAATATGGCCTCTATAATTTCTTCTCTCCAATCTATGGCTATTTATGGTGTTTCTTTTGTTATGGGATTTCCCCGGCTGTGGGCTCATCCTGGAAATCATGGGCCACTCATAAAGGTGTACATTTTGGTCCTTTTTCACTGTTTTAGAGTGTGTGCTCTTGGGAGCCCAATCGTCATCCCTAGGCCAATCCTTTTCCCTACGCGCTATACGAAAATCATTACCACTCCTTGTATCTATGCTTGGGTGAGGTGTACCCATACTTGACCATGGAAAACCCTTTTGTCCTTCTTCCTTTTCTGCCTATTGATTATATTTTCTTCTTTCCCACGGACAACCCCTGTACTTCTTCCTATTGATAGGACCATGGTGTCGTACCTCCTCTTGTTGTGTAACCTAGATATGCATTGTAACTCATGTTTGAGTGGTGGGTTATCGGATTATTCCTGGATCCTACATGCCTCTCAGTTATTCCTGTGCCTCCATCCTCGATGTGGTCGTCCGTACTTCGATTGCCTTCACAGTATTTTTCCGCTAGTTGGATGTAGTCTGTTCGTAACTGACCATTCAGGATGTTACTCTAGATAGTGTCTAGTTCTGGTCCTTCCTTTTCGACCCCCTCGTTAGCGATTCTGTCCACCAGTCCATTTGCTGACCTCCATACCTAGCGCAACTCCACTGTGATCCCCATCTGCAAGTGCTCCTGAATTTTTTGCAGGGAATGTGCCAAGCACAAGTGCCTCTGAATTTTTCCCACTCTGGTACCATTTTGGAGTCTCCTTACTATGTTGATAACCAACATGGAATCTCCTTCCACTATGGAATTTTTCATCCCTTCCTGGCTTAGAATCTCGAGGTCAATCTCTAGGGCTCTGAATTCCGTGACATTATTGGTTGAGTTTTCCAGACTCCCAGCGTACAATCGGATGATATTTCCTTTACTGTCCCTGATTACTCCTCCCATTCTTGTCCATCCTGGGTTACCTTTTGATGTCCCGTTGAAATTCATCTTGAGGGAGCCTACAGGTGGTGGTTTCAAGTTGCGCTCACCTACTTGGAGTTGCGGTGGCCATCTTACCTGATTGGGGTTGCGTTCGTCTTTCAGGTGGAAGGATTCTAGGATTTGGGAGTCCTAGTCTGTGATTTGCACACTTCCTGTCTAGCAGTTGCGGCTCTGTACCATTTCTCTTGTCATGGGTATTATTGTTTCTTTGATCTTCCCTTCCGGCCATCTTTGGTTCCTAAAAATGTGTTGGTTCCTTTCCTTCCATATTTCCCATATGATCATTCTCGGGATGAGGGTCCAACAAAGATTCAATTCTTAATTTTCACTGTAGTTCTCTTTCCAGATATTGATAGTTGCAGAGATATTACCTCGGATCCTATTGGACTATCGGAAGATGCTCGTCGTCCAGTCCCAGATTTTTGTTGTGTAGGTGCATTCGTCAAGGAGATGGTTCATTGTTTCTTCCTTGGCTTGTAGAGGTGACATATAGAAGGACCTATGAATCCCCTTTTCCTTAGGTTTTCCCAAGTTAGAATTCGGTTGTCGAGTATTAACCATTGGAAATTTTTAATTTTTGGCCAATGGGGGTTGTTCCAAAGCTTATCCCATTGTTTCATCATGTCTTCTTGGTCCTAGTCTGAGATATAATGTCGAACTTATTTTAGATTGAATTACCCGCCATCTTGATGTCCCCATCTCAGCTGGTCATTTCCGTCCGTGACTGCAATTTTTCATCTCCCCAATTCCTCCTCCACCTCTTTTACTGTTGTTGCGGTTTGGTCTCTATTCTATGGGGTGAGAGTGTTCCAAATTCTCCATTTGTTGCGATCTGTTTCTTGTTTCCCGTAATGGCAGACTCTAGTTTTACCTTGCGCGATCAGGTCCTATTGGAGTTCCTCCCTGTCTGGTTTCTCCATTCTAGGATCCTGTTGCCAGGCGTCCTCCCAGAATCTGGTTGTTCTACCATTCCTTACTTCCCAAAAGTTGTGTGTCTGAATCCAGGCTTTGTTGCACCTGACTAGGTTCCAGATGGATGAACCTTCCCCGGTGCCTCTCAAGTGGATTCTTTCATGGTCGCATATGTCCGAGGCATACTTTTCCTTCCACAGGTTGACCCATGTTGTAGTAGTTTCTTTTACCCAACACCACCAGAGTTTCACCCCGTAGGCATCATTGGTCACTTGTGGGTCTTGTAACCCCATGCCTCCTTTGATTTTTGGTTTACAGACCTTCTCCCAAGCCACCAGGGCCCATTTTTTCCTTATTTCTGCTCCTCGCCATAGGAATTCTGTTTGGATGGTTCTTATTTTTTGTAGTATCCCCTTGGGGGTTAGGAAAACGGACATCATAAAGGTTGGAATTGCTTGCAAAACAGACTTGGTCAGAATAAGTCTTCAAGCTAGGTTGAGGCATTTGTACGTCCAATTTTTCACCTGCTCTTGTAACTCGTTGATTATTCCTTCCCAAGTTGAAAATTTGTAAGCTTTGATTATCAGCGGAATGCCCAAGTACTTAGTTCGGAGTGCTTTGCGTTCAAAGCCCAAAATGTTGGCCAAATTTCTTTGGATTGCGGGGTTGGTATTGAAGAAGAAGATCATAGATTTGGAATGGTTGATCTCTGTACCCGAGGCTTCCCCAAAATCTTCTAAGATTCGTTTATAGGCTTTTTCTTCCTTGACCGTGGGTATGCCATGAAGTAAGGTGTCATCCACGAACTGTTGGTGTGTCGAAGTAGGGCAATTTTTGAAGGGTTTGATACCTGTTATTTCACCTGTTGCAATTGCGCTTTTTATGCTTCGACTGAGACCTTCCATCATTAGAATGAATAGGAAGGGGGACAGTGGGTCTCCTTGTTTGATGCCTCTCGTTGGCCAGAAAGGTTTGGTAGGGGATCCATTTATTAGTAGCCAGTAGCTTGTTGTGGATATTAGGCTGACTATCCAGCTGATCCAGTGTTGGGTGAAGCCGAAGGCTTCCAAAGTTTTGACCATATAGTGATAGCTAATTTTGTCATAAGCTTTTCCTAGGTCTAGTTGTATTATCATTACCCCTCTCTTCTGAAGCTTCAGGGTGTGGATAAGCTCGTGGGCATGGATGATATTGTCCATTATTTGTCTTCCTTCCACAAAGCCTGCCTTTTCTTGTGAGACCAGTGTGGGTATGAGGGGTTTCAATATATTTTCTATAACTTTGGAGATTATCTTATAAACCACATTTCACAACATTATAGGTTTGTAACAATCAGGGTTTTTGGCTTCATTTTCATTGGGGATTAGTATAATCATTGTAGAATTTAGCTCTTTTAGAATGGAGGTTGACCTTATAGAGTCTTCCACTACCCTATAAACATCGTGTTTGAAACATTCCTAGCAGGCTTTGAACAACTCCATTGTGAATCCATCTGGACCACGATCTTTCCCATTGGGCATTTTCTGGAGTACTTGGTCAATTTCCTCCTCAACAATGGCTTTGTTCAAGTTGTTATTTTATTCCTCGATGACTAGGAGAGGGATATTCTGGATTATCCTTTGTATGGCCTTCGTTCTATCTTGGTTGGGTTCCTGGTCTATCACATGGAAGTAGTTTACCAATGTATTTTTGATTTCCTTATGTGACTCTCTCTCTATTCCATCCTGGTCCTTAATATTTAGAATTTTGTTATGGGATCTTCTGGCCATGGTTGTTCTATGAAAAAACTCGGTGTTCTGTTCTCCTTCCTTTAGGCATCTGATCTGAGACTTTTTTCGCCAAATTGTTTCTTCCTACTGGCGTCGAGCTTCCCATTCCTATGTCATCTGGATCTCTTCCCTTTTCTATTCCTTCGTATAGCCCTCCAAGATACAGGTTTCCCGGATTTTTTTCATTTTTTCTTCTATGTTGTTTTTCTCTTGATTTATATTCCCAAAAGTGTTCTTGTTCCACTCCTTGAGCCTATATTTGATGTACTTTAGTTTCTTATAGAGTTTGAACATCCTTGTCCCTTTCTCTAGTTTCTCCTCCTACCACCACTATTTGATTCTTTCCTTGAAAGTTGGGTGTTCAATCCAGAATTTCTCAAATCTAAAGGGTCTGTTCTTTGGTGTGGTCTGGAAGCCTACTTCCAGTTGCACTGACTAGTGATTAGATTCCCCCAGGGATGGATGTTGAAATCTAAGGTTATCCCCTACATAATGATTGACTCTGATACTAGGAATCTGTCGAGTCTTGTTGCTACCTAATACTAGGAATCTATCGAGTCTTGTTTCTACCTGATATTGTCTCATCCATTTATTGTTCCAGATGAACCATCAATTATTAGTTTTGAGGTATACCATCTCTGTCATGTCTATGAACTTTGAGAATTCTTCTGCATCTCTATCCAATATTCTTGTACCTCCTTTTTTCTCTGCAAGTGACATGATGATCTTGAAGTCCCCTACCAGGATCCATTGGAGGTTTTTGGATCAGGTTTTAAGATCTTCTAGGTCTCGTATCATTCCTCTCTTTTCCTTTGACACACGAGGCCCATACACATTAGTGCATAGAATCACCTCTGTGTTTCCAATGATTTGCATGTTGATCGTAAGGGTGTGCCTGGTCACTTTGACTAATATTAGGCTCAGTACTTGTGGGTTCCACAAGGTGAGAATACCTCTTGCCATTTGGTGGCCTCCGATAGCCACCATATTGTACTTGTACCATTGTTGTTTACTGATCACCTCCATTCTATCTGTATTTCAATTTGTCTCTTGAATAAAATAGAGATTTGGTTGTTCCTAATTTATTCTATTTCTAACAATTCTTTTCTTTCTCGAGTTGTTTAGGCCTCTTATATTCCAAGTTATAACCTTCATTTAAACATGTGGGGGGGATTTGGGGAAGATTTTCTTGATCTTACCCGCGTTTATCAGTAGCACTCCAAGATCCTGTAGGGCTATGCTATTTGATTTCCTGCCTTTTTTCCTCCGCATCTTCTTGGGTGAGAGTTGTGTTTTTCCCTCGCTGACTTTGACTCCTAGGTGTCCAATATCCACATGTGTGCGCTTTAGTCCTCTATATTTGGATTCCTCCCTTAGGAGAAATAGGTACTAAATGAAGTTAAGTTGCTATCTTGGTACATTGTCTACTCCCTGTCTTTTCCATTACTCTAGTATGTTAGAGAGATCTATCCCTTCCCTTTCCACTAGGTCTCTGAGTTCAGGATCTTTTGTGCTTACTTCGCTTGGGGTCATTTCCACATCTCCCTCTGCTTCTTGCATGGGGGTGTTGTCCTCTCTGGTTTCTCCATCCATCAGGGTTGTGCAACTCCCATGTTCCTTCTTGTTACTTGTTTGATCGGTGGGCTCATTTTTTTCTTCTTCTCTGACTTCTTGAGCTTTTACCAAATCCTTATCATCTTCTACCCCTTTATTTATTTTGTCCTATCCTTCCATTTTATTCTGGGTCTCCGGGTTATTTCCTACTGGGGTTTTACTCTTTGTTTTGTTTTCTCTGCTTCTGGGGTTCGGTTTTATAAACCCATCCTCATCCTACTACGGTTTGGGGTTCGGTTTTATAAACCCATCCTCATCCTACTACGGTTTGGGGTTTTCCGCGTCCTATTTTTTATTAAGAGGGAATTCTTTGATCGGGTGGCCATGTTCATGGAATATTCTACATATGAAGGGGATCTATTCATAATCTATGTTTTGGATCCATTCCTCATCCCTGAATTCTAGACTTATGGCTTCTGGGAGTGCTCCCAACACATCCATCTCTATGTAGTTTCTTGCATAATATGTATATCTCCCTTTTAGGGTGGCTTCTTCGGTTTTCACATATTTCCCCAGTTTGTTTCCTATTGCTTCGAAAGTAGAGGGTAACCAGTAGTCTAAAGGAAAGGAATAAAATCTCAGCCAAACCGACACCTTTTTGAAAGTCTCTTTTTCTAGGGAGAAATTTTCCTTCCATGGCCCCATGTACAGTCCTGCTGAGGCATGGAAGTATGGCCCTCCCTCAAAGACTCTATCCCTGTCCTCTAGGTTCATGAATACTGCTATGAAGAATCCTTTTGAGCCCAGGTGGAGCTCCACTTCTCCATTTGGCTTCCAGTGATATTTAATCCAGTTACACAACGTTCTTTCTGTGGGCCACAAACCCATGAACTTGTATATTAGTGAATGTGTCTTCATCTGATCCCTGTAGAGTTGCATTTGTGGATCCTCCAGTATCACCTTGGGTATCATTGTTGTTTTGGTTTTTCACGGGTTGTGCCCTTCTACCCCATTGGGATTCGCTATGTCTTGCACCTCACTCTAAGTTTCTTTAGATTCTTCTCCCATACACTCATTTTTTCCCTGATTCCTTTCCTGACCTTTTTCTGGTCTGATCTCGAGGTCCCTATCATTGGTGCCTTGAAATCTATGCCTCTTGACCCTTTCCCTCTGTCTACCACTACCTGTTTGTATGAGGGGGTACCCTTAACCCCCCCTTTGGTTCTCATGCTATCCTCTACTATGGTCGCAACTGCCAAACCCTAGCTTGCAGTTGCTCCAAACCCTAGCAGTCCAATTCAGTTACGACATAGGATAAATTATTTAATTAAATATTTTTCTAGTGTTTTATTATATATTATACATTAGAGAACATAACATGTATTATTAAAAATTAAATAATATAGGATGTTTTTAAACATTATAGTTTAGTTCTTCAATTATTATTTATATATTATTATTATATCTTACTTATAGGGGTTTTTTAAGGGTTTCTCTTTAGGGTTTCATTTCAGTCGACAAGTTTGGTTTCAATATGTCGTGTATCATGTACTTATTATTAATGTTTGTAGCTCATATGTTTGATGATTGGCCTTAAATATGAATCCAATTCCGGATTCGAAACATTGTTTACAATGGCTCTAACTGTGGACAATCCTGAAGATCTCTCACAAATAGGAATTATTGGTTCAGATATATTTTGAAGAGAACCCAAGGTTATGTAAAATAACTATATATGCTCAAGTAACTTCAAGTTATCTATAGCCATGTGATCACTCTCATATTCATCTTAATGGTATTCAAAGCAAGTAAAATGTAATGACCAGATATGTCTTTTGAATAATATTTGTGAGATTGTCCCCCTTTACATGAATATAAAGAATATGCCAAGATCTTCTGAGAGTTGTCCCATAAGGACAAATGTATTGATTTGTCTAGCATATCAAAGTAACTATTGTATCACCTCTCTTCATAAACACTTAAATTACAAAAGAAACACATATATTACAAATCTATAAGGGTGAAGTAAAATAATAATAGCAAGGAAGTTGAATAATAACACCATACGATTGTGTGGGAAGTACAAGTAAACCCGTCAAGGATATGGAAACTTGTTGGTAGAAGGGCTATGCTTGTATGATACCAAGTCTACTTCGTCGAGGATATGTATGTTCACTGGAAATGAAGCAATGTTGAGAAAAGAGAGATTAGGAGCACACATCGACCATAAAGATAGTCGAGATTACTCATTTGTGGTATCTTACTCTCCCAATATTTATGTGTATGAATTAAATTAATAAAATCAATCCCTTAATATCTCAAAGGGTTTATTCAAAGGATCGTATTGGCTATTATCATTTTCTCTTCTTTCAGTAAAAATCTTGATGATGTGGGTTCAAAAGTGTAGGAAGACCAATAAATATTTCAGATTAGGAACAAAACAAAACACTATAATTTGGAGGTGCATCCAAAAACATAGCTAACTAGTTCTTCTTATTAAGTCAACATTTGTTGTGGCCCCCACAACTACCCATTGAAATCCTTTTAGAGTATTTCAATGGGTCACTCTATTAAAATTTTAAGCAAGGAACTATATCACTACCAACATGAATTGATACTAATATAGGAAACTACTATTCTTCCTATGTTGTCTCAAGATTAACCAAATATATATCTATGGTGATATGAGGTATTACAAAGCTCTATCATACCTTTGTTATCCTTTTCCCTCAATAGACAAATTGTTATTCTTTTTTGGGATCCTTGTTGTAATTATAAAAAAGATCTTCAGTCAAGTGACTAAGCCCAAGGGATATCGAAGAACCCCTTGTCAAATCATCTCCACTTGGTATCAATCAACGTGAATTGATCAGATCCATTTTTGAGATACTAAATTCGATAGGCTATGAGAAAATTTCTGTTGGAACCCTATCATCATAAATGATGGTGTGTTATGTACACCTTCGATTTTGATGAAACCTTTTCAATGGGTTACTCCAGAAACTAAGGAACTGTTCTTTGTCATAAAACAATCACCCTGTGACCTCATGTAAAAATTGGATTCGCTTGAAGAAGCATATATGAGTAGCCTAAAGTTAAACACATGTAGTTGGGTCCCTCACATAACTTCTCATATTACATGATGGATGATAAATCATTGATTAATTTGACCTTATCCAAATGTTTATTATGATATATGAGTAAATGTCCTTCATATTATCACTATCTTTGAGACACACAATATTCTTTCAGGATACCTCCCATCATAACAATAACTAACCATGAACCATTATTCCTTCTGATGGACCCTCTCCGATAGAACTGTCGAGAATCCTTCTATCAGAGTTAGCTTTTCAACACACCCTCTTCTTAGATGGCTTATCCCAATGAGATTAATTTAAAGTGATAAAAGAATAATTGTTTAAAACTTGGGCTAGATGAATACTTAATGAACACTAAATAACACATAAATAACACATGTGATTGTACAACGTCTTGTTCTTGGCATGATTCCCAATACAAAAATTGAATATCGCTCGGGTAATATCCATCGAACCGTAGGAATACCTTGAAACATCATGCTAGAACATCCTGATAAGCTCCTTCCCAATAGCATTGTCGAAGGACGTTTTTCAAGCTAGAGAACCCAACCACTATGTTATGAGGCTTTGCATCTGATACACAAGTTTGGAGAAAATTTTCCTTTCGAGAGTATTAATGGAGATGTATTTATTCATCTAAATACACATTCTAACCCACTTCACATTAATTGCAGAAGTTTTGGGGGTAAATTATAAGTGCATAAAACATATTTTCTACCCTAGTTGATGCATTATTTGTCTTCTATAAGTCTGAAAGATTTGATTATACTATAGAAGCAAGCTATCCCAAGACATTCATGGAATTCAAGGAGTAAAAACTATGTGTATGACTTCATTTTAATCATTTTTGTTGATATTAATGATATGGTGGACTCATATTTGGTATTAATCATCACAGAGACTCAAAGAAACAACATGTTTCAACCACATACCAAGAGAGGAAAATTTCCTGTGGTGAATGTACTAGCACCCATTGTAAGTCTAGTAGATATTCTAGAAAAATACATGAATTTATTCAATGGGAGAGAAAATTTTCTACGGTATGATGAAATGTATAGTATCTTCAACACTAGAGAGATCCCACCTGAAGATGAAGACCTGGAAGCCTATCAGAAGCTACATCGGAAAAAGTGGTATACATCTCATTGTAGCTCTTATGATGATGTTATGATATAATGACGACATGAGATGGTGTTTCACACACCTTGACAAGGATACAACCACTACATTGAATGAATCAAATATTTCTATAGTGTCTATAAATCCAGAGGAAATAAAAGTTCGATACCACCTCTCGAAATCTACAATATCCATGAACGCGTCGTTTCTGTAGAATTTTGGGAAAGATTAAAAACACTTTGAGGAATTGATGGAAGATTGTTGGTGTGATAAACTGAGATGTTTCAAGAAGGGAGAATTCATGATCCCATCACAACACTTGAAAGAACCCTACAAATTGTTGAGTACTATGATTTTTTGATTGTATGGCGAAGAATAAAGCACCCAATTTTTGATGGAATGGTTTCCGATGGCATATACATTGGTAGAAATAGGGTAAGTCTTTAATGGTCAAATATACTAGCGTTCAACGTATTCAAGAAGGCTAAAGAAGCTCCAGGTATGAAAAAAAACATATTTTTTATGTCATCCTACCTTATATATGTAGTGTGCTCTATTGTTCATTTTCCTACTTTTGGATGGAATTGAAGTCCTAGCCGACCACATGTGCATATTTACTGCTCATAATTGTGGGATATCAACTACAATAAGTATATCTATGACATTGATGAATACTTCCTAGCTCCCCTAATAATCATGATTTTTGGGTATACGCCACATAAAATATCACAAAAGGCCATAGAAAACCTTAGGGACAATGGAGACTGGTACCTAGGTAAACACTATAATTATTTCTGTCTTTGGAATTTTTTAGGCCCCACATATCTTTCCCAAGTACATTCCTAATAGGTTTCTATCTAGAGAGGTATCTTACCAGACAATAGGGACAAGGATAACCTCATTCCTCTCAGGTAATAAAAATAAACTCCATCCCAAATTCCCAATGAGCATAGGAGGATATGTTTTATCCAATGGTCCTCATTCTTGGAAGGATGATGAATCCCTACAAGATATATTCCTATGTACAGGGGAACCAAAGAGACATGACGCAAAATATTAGATAATTGAACATGTCAAATATCTTGGACTAACCCACCATATAATTTATGAAGTGAATTTTGCAAAATAAATCTTCAAATGGGTTTTATTATTTGAATAGGTACTAAGAAGGTTTCTATATGAGCTATCTAAAGAAAAATGTCAAAGGGAAGAAGAAGAGAAAATGAAAATAGAAAGGGAACAAATTCTATTACTTCTAGATAAGGATAAAGAAAATCTGGAAGCAAAGGTGTTTTAGGATAAATCCGTAAGTGCGGACACGAACCGATCTCCCCAGATCCACCTGGATCTGGAACAAACAGTGACAGAATACTACTCTTTCCCTAGTTCTAAAGTATTGAATGGACAAGAGAAGAAGGATGATGTACT
>ML797855.1:374138-403879 GCA_009831015.1 Picea engelmannii
AAAAATATGAATAAGAGAGACAGATCATGATTACAGAAGAAGAACAGAAAAGAAAGAAGGAGGAAACAAAAAAGAAAAAGGTTGTTGATGTTGAGGAAAAAAATAAAGTTGAGGAAGAAGCAGGAAGATAAAGGCAAAGGAAATTAGATGATGTTAGAAATGGTTCAAAAGGACTAAGTGTTATTATAGTTAATATACTTGTTCAAGAGTGTACCCCTCTGATGCAAATACCAAGGATTTTCTCTTGTTCTTCTCTGTTTCTAGAATTGGAAGAAGTTGTAGTAGCAATTGGTGAATACTATTACAACAACAAGACTAAGGGAATTGATAAAATACCAAACAATAAGAAGAGGGGAGATACATATCTCATCCATTTGTCTTCCAAGAGGTCCATTGAATGGAAAGCAGGCCCAAACGCCAAGGAAAATTCTCTACAAATTTCTTTAGCTCTTAATGCATTTGCAGGAGAAAATGCAATGTCAGCATATGAATTAGTTGTTTCATTATACACCTCACAAGATAGAGTGTTCGAAATGGAAGAAATGTTGAAAACACAAAGAGACAATATTATTGATGAGTTCAAAAGAGAAGTTAGTACAACAAAGAATATTCACAAAGAAGATATGGAAACATTATTTCAAATTCAGACTGATACAATGAATGCAAAATTTGAGATATACACCCACATAGTTGAAGGTCTACACAAGGGATAACTATATTCCCTTAAGTTAACACATTCTCAAGAAATAGAGCAGTTAAAAGAAAACCATGCATAGGAGATATCAAATTTGCAGACACAATGTATGGAGGCATAAAATCTTAGGGATGGAAAAGGATAAAGATAAACTTTGAAAATATATGGAATAAGTTCAGACATGAGAACTTATCTTGGAAACTATAAAATAAGAATCCAAAGCTACCAGTAAAGAGTTGAGAATGGTACAAAAGGAGTGTTTTTTTGCACTAAATGATATTTAGAGAAACAATGATGATCAAATCAAGTTAGAAGACTGGATGGAAGAAATGAGGGACATATATTAGAAGGCTTAGGGTTCCTTTGACATATTTGTTAATTGGAAAAATGTATATCATAACCCATTAAAAACCTTGCCAATCTACAATGCCAGAAAAAATATAAAATACCAAGTCCTATTCGATACATGGAAACCCCTCTTGGAAGTCATTAAAATCATACAAAAGATAGTAACCAAATCTTGCAAGAGGTTATGGAATTCCTTAGATGCATTACTTGAATAATTTGTGATGGAACTTATGTTAAACCTCAATGATCCATCCCATGGTGAAATAAGGATAGCATAAGTTGAAAAAAAAAAAGATACCATCCAAGAAGCTATTGAGCAAAGTACAAAAGTGAACAAAGATGTCTTGAAAGAACAGTTGATGAAACCATCAAGACTGATCACATTGTCCAAATAATTTATAAAGAATACCAAGAAAGGTTTAAAACTGGAAGTGACAACTAATATTTACGATGGTGAGATGGATTTGGAGAATATGAAAATAAGAAGGATATAGACAATCATGAAAGATTATGAGTTGTGGAAACTATATAGGGATAAAATGGAACTTCATAAAGTCTCATGATTATTGTATATTTTAACAAACCCTTCTCATTTTTATTATTCTTAAAAGTGTAAAGTTCAAATAGGGAATATGAAATGATAGGTAATAACTATCATATATCATGATGAAAATTAACGAATGTAAACAATATCTCTTGTTTT
The DNA here is from genome assembly GCA_009831015.1 of Picea engelmannii. Taxonomy (NCBI): domain Eukaryota; kingdom Viridiplantae; phylum Streptophyta; class Pinopsida; order Pinales; family Pinaceae; genus Picea; species Picea engelmannii. The sequence continues at coordinate 375,884 of ML797855.1, forward strand.
ATAAAATATAGCACTTTGAGAAGATAAGGACTTTTTCCCATTGTATGTTTTGAACAATACTATTACAACTTAATGATAAAGAGCAAGATCCATTTTAGGAATTTATGATCCATATAAATGTGTATGGGATTATTCTTTATATATTTGTCTCATGTTTGAGTATTATGGAACTTTGTTATATGAATCAGTTATTCACTCTTCTCTTAATGCTTAAGTCGTCATTTATTTCCTTAAGAACACATAAATGATGCTATTGATATAGATTGCAATTAATTGTTAGTGTCTCTAACATTATTATTTTCATTTATTACTTGCATATATGAATTATTTATATTGTTGGTAATATCATTTTCTACTATGTTCATCCTCTTTTAGTTTTCTCATAATCGGGATAGAATAGGTCGTCATAGTATAGTTTAGTATAGTTTTAAACAACATTAGTTAAACATTTAATTTTATATTTTAATTCATCTGAGATCATTCTATTCTCATATTCGTAATTAAAATTATTTTAGAGTGGCAACCAAGCCCACATACTTGTCAGAAATGTTATCCAACACAAGAGTAGGTCTAATTGGGACTTGCCATCGAGCATTCTCCCTTAACTTCTTGAAATACCATTTGGAACCTTGAACACAACATCGTAGGGTGTAAGAAAAATATAATTGAGTAATTGTGTTTTTGGATTTTCAATATAACTAATGTAAACGTATTTCTTAATTCAAAATTTATTTTATAAAGTGGTTGGTTTCGTGTTTATTATTGGGGGGAAATGTCCATTCTTCTAATAAGAATTTGGTATAATTTTTTAACATATTAAATGAATTATGTTACTAATAGTATTGATGTAATGTTCAATATTTTTACAATAACGATTCTGATGATGAGCGTTCTCTACACCATCTACTGATGCACCCCCCTACAATGTCAAGTTGCAAGTTTATTAAAAAATATTGGAGAGGAAGCATATCGGGAATGGTTGAAACAACCACCTATTATATTCCCACTAGGTCATGAGTCACTAATTCAAAACCCCAACAATAACATTAGTTCTTCACATGTTGGGGATGAAGGAAATTATATAGAGGTTGGTATGGATGATTTATTGTGGGATACACAAGCCATGGAGAGACTATGATTAGATGCATTACAGAAAAATTGACTAAGGGATGATGTTGATGTCATAGATACCTTCTTCAAAATCTTGAAATATACTTCCACCACCCCTCGATTTGGTCGAGTATAGGGGTCTGCAAGGTCTACCCGGATAGGGACAACAATGTTGTTGTACAACTTGAAAGAAGTGTATGGTATGTGAGACGCGTGTTTCTCGACACTTTTGAGGTAAATAACCATTAAGTAACCTAAATATTTAATTAATTCTTTCACATAATTAAGGAAGAAAATGATTGATTTTATTTATGCTTAATGATAATATAAAAAACAAATTCCCACTAATTGTAGGTTACTTGATGCAAACCCCCACCCGTTCCCTAGGGTCTACACGACCTCCCAGTCTAGGATCATTTAACTTCGAGAGCTGAATTAGCTCTCGGGCCCCTGCTAAGCCCTCAAAATGATACACACAGATCCTATGCCTTTCTTCCAGAAAGTAAGATTCAAATGTCAAGGATATCTAAGCACCAAAAGAATCTTACAAGAGACCATGGGCCAAAACCGTGGGTTAAATCTTCAATCTTTGAAGAATTTGGGACTTTGGAGCTCCCGGACTTCGGGAGTTTCAACAAACATGCACCACATTCCTCCTAAACGTCAAAGTGGTGAATTTTGAAATCGATAATCAAAGATCAACGGTCTGCAAGACCCGTTGAAATCCACTATGTGGAATGGTTTTGGGATGTTGGGCTTCGATGATTTTTCCCACTTCAACATTGTATGCCCCCAGAGAGTCGAACTCTAAATCAAAACAAATATTCTTTGTTCCTTCACAGATTCATGGCTTATACCCGCTTCGCAACTCCAAGCTTCGGGGATTTTTTAATCACCACTTCACGAATCTCCTGGAATGTTGAATCTACAGATCTTGGGATCTCCTTCAACGCGTATTTCATTTATCAACAGTGAATGTCTACTCCACTCTTCAGAGCTTTGGGAGATTTTAAATATTCCATAAATACGTCCCTTTTCTCCTGGATGGTCGGTCTTCTAGACTAGACGATACACTGATAGATATCTACTGGAATCAATGTTTCAGATGAGCTTCAAACTTCGTAACTTCATGAGTTACGCCTCCTTTTCACTCCACACTCGAAATCTTCCAAACTTACAAAGTCTGAAGGACTTCTCCATTTAATTCATCTGCTACTTTCCCAGATTTAATGGCTAGGAAAGGCTTGGATTCTTTGCAAGTGGACCTCATCCTCTCATCCTCCAAATTAATACAACCCCTCCTTTTTTAAAGTATCTTGGTCACTATCCTTCCTAAGCTTAACCACGTGAAGTGATTCAAGCCGTTGGCACTATATTTTACACTACTTTGAACACTTTAGAAATTCATACTTAGAAATTTTCTAAGTCACTCCTATGCACCTATGGTGCCTATTCACCTCGAGACTTTGAATTTTCTCGAGAAAAAATTTCACTCACTCCTTGTGCTCTATATACTTAACTCCTCACCACTACAACTAAGTGTTGACCCAATGCACACCTTGCATGGGTCTTCTTCAAAGTTTTACACTACCTCTTCTGAGATTCTGAGTCAGACTTGACTCAACCTTTGCACACCTTGCGGGCACTATTCACTCCTTGCACCAGAGTTCTTAGAAGAGAAAAAATTGAAACTTAAAGAAACATTAGCAATTCCTCTATCTAACTAAGAAGTACATACATATGAGCATAATCAAACACAACAAGAAAATAACATAATAATCACTTAATGAACTTGGAAATAAGTAAAACCATGCATTTGGAATCAACCCTCTATGCTTATATTCATTCAACAAAGTATGTACAGGGACTCATACAGTTCTCAACTTCTCCTCAAAATTTCTCAACAACTGTCTACAACAATAGCCAACAACAATAACCATAAACTCATAAAAAAAAATACAATTGTCTTCAACAACCTCAGTTGGGCATAGATTACATATATTTATAAACGAGGAACTTCTTGAGCCTTTCCTCCAACCTACCTTAGTGCTATCCTACCATAATTAAAAAATTCATCTACTAAGACTTATTACATTGAATGAGCATTTACAAACTAGATAAGAGTGGATGCTTAGTATCTATACAATCTTATCTACATTAAAGAAAAAACAATATCCTCGATAATTTACAATGATTCCATCGTCAAAACATTAAAAATATATTTAATTACAATGTTTTCAAAAAAAATTAAGATGATGCACCCTCCTTGGGATCAAAATCTACTTTAAATGTGTGCATTGGACGTCGATCTGTCCTCCACTTGGCCTCTTTAAATGTTGATGGTGATGCTCCTGCATCATACTCCTCTGGAAAAAAAAATTCATGGACTCCTATCCATGAGTTCCTCCACTATTTTTCCATGTTTTTTAATTTCAGGTTCAGTTACCCAACTAGCATCCTTTACTTGGTGGTCTTTCCACTTTACTAGGTGTTCAAAATAATTTTTCCTCCTGGTCTTCTTACTAATTCTTTGATCTAGAATTTTCTCCATCTGTGGATTTTCTATTGTGGGAATCTTCTTTTCCCACTGGATCTCCTTCTGATCATTTGATTCTCCTGCATCATCCATGTTGTAAGGGTACATGTTTTCAACATTGAATATTAGTGATATTCCAATATTTTTTGGCAAATCAATGTCATAAGTGTTGGAAGCAAATTTTCTAAGGATTTTACATGGTCCTATTTTCTTCATCTTTAATTTGTTATATGTTCCCCTTAGGAACCTTTCCTTCCTCAGATGTGGTAAAACTTGATCTCCAACCTCGAAATGAACCTCTCTTATTCTTTGATCAATTCGACTCTTGTACTTTTGGTTTCTATCTTGTAACTATCCCTTTATCTGATCATGTAGCTTATGCATCTCTACAACAAAGTCTTCTGCTCCTGCACTTCGGAACTCATCATGTCCCAAAATTATTGACACTAAAATTCCCCTCGAATGTATCCTATACACTATTTGAAATGGGATTTTTCCAGTGCTCCTGTTCAATGAATCATTATAAGAAAAATCTTCCTAGGCCAGAATTTGATCCCATTGATTGTGATGTTTATTGACCAAACTCCTAATTTTTTTTCCTAAACTTTGATTTACTACCTCAGTCTATCAATATGCCTAAGGATGATATGTTGAACTAAAGGATAGATTTGTCCCCATCTTCTTCCATAGAGTTCTCCAAAAGTGTCCCACGAATTTGGTATCTCTGTGTGAGACTATACTTCTGGGAAATCCATGTAATCTCACAATCTCCTTGGAAAATAAATTTGGTGTGTGAGTAGCATTGCTGGTTTTCTGGCATGGTATAAAATGTGCCATATTTGAAAATATTTCAACCACTAAAAATATGGAATCACTCCCCCTCTGGTTTCTTAGAAATCCCAACACAAAACCCATGCTTATGGCATCCCACGATCTGTCTAGAATAGGAAATGTCTAATACAGACCACTGTTTTTCCATTTTCCCTTTGCATACTCGCAAACTCTACTTTTTTCCACAAATTTATTTACATAGGAACTCATACTTGTCCAATGGTATGAAGGACTTAGCTATTCACAATTATTGTCATGGCCAAAATGTCCATCCAACCCTCCACTATGTTTTTCTTTCAACAGGTTGTCTCTCATTGAGCATTTTGGAATACACAATTGACTCCCTTTGAACAATAGTCCATCCTATATCAAATACTCCATCCACTGAATTTTTTCCCTTATAAAAGGGTTTTCACATGCTTCGTAAGCCTCGAAATATGGATCTTCATGATACATCCCCGTAAGGTGTTCAAACCCTAAGGTCTCTACTTGAAATTCCTACATAATTAGACATCTTCTACTCAAAGCTTCAACACATTTGTTAGCTCTACCACTAATGTGCTTAGTAAAAAAAAGTAAAATTATTCATAAATTCTACCCATTTATCATGTCTTTGATTCAATTTCCCCTGTCTAGTTATGAACTGTAAAGCTTGATTGTCGCTATGCAAAAAAAACTCCTTTGGGATAAGATAATGCCTCCATTTTTTCAAGGCTTGCATTACAGCATAAAATTCCTTATCGTATGTGGAATACTTCCTCTTGGTTTCATTCATCTTCTCACTGAAATAAGAAACCAAATTATTGTCTTGGCTCAAGACCACGCCAATATCTATTCCACTTGCATCACATCTCACTTGAAATGTCTTTTCAAAATCTGGCAGAACCAGAATCAGTTGTTCTATTATCTTCTCTTTCAATACTCTGAAGCCTTTTTCATATTTTTCTATCCAATTAAAGGATGTGTGTTTTTTCTTTACAATGTTTCGTATGGGTGCACAAATGCTACTTCAATTCCTGATGAATTTCCTATAAAAACTTACTAACCCATGAAAACTTCTTACCTCGAACACACTTCTTAGAGAAGGCCATTCCTTGATATCCCTCACCTTCTCTGGATCCATCTCCAACTCATTCAAAGAGATCATAAAACCCAAGTATATGAGTTCTGTCTTCATAAAAGAGCATTTATTTAGATTTATCAACAACTTTTCCTACTGCAACCTCTTCAACACCAGGTTCAAGTGTCTCAAATGTTCACCTTCAATCTTACTGAAAACTAAAATATCATCCAAATACACAATTAAAAATTTACCAATAAAATCCTTGAGCACCTCATTCATCAATTGCATGAATGTGCTCGGGGCATTTGTTAAGCACAATGGCATAACAAGCCACTGATACAATCCTTCATTCGTTTTGACTGATGTCTTCAATTCATCTCCCTCTCTCATTATTATATGATGATAGCCACTTTTCAATTATATCTTGGAAAAATAATTTTCTCCATTTAAGCAATCCATCAAATCATCCATTTGAGGTAAAGGGAATCTATACCTGATGGTGATCTTATTGATGGCTCTTTCATCTGTACACATTCTCCATCCCCCATCTCTCTTTGGACTTAACACAGTTGCTACTGCGCATGGACTCAAACTTTCCCTAACTAAACCTTTATCCATTAGTTCTCTGAGTTGATTCTTGACCTCTTCATTCTCTTGAGGTGTCAACTTGTATGTTTCTTTATTTGGAAAAATCGCTCCTGGAATAAGGTCAACGTGATGACTAATACTCCTGATGGGTGGTAAAGAGTGAGGTAACTCATCCACCATGATATCAACAAAATTATCTAACAACTAATGAATCTCCATAGGAAAATCATCCACATAAGTGTTTGTAAGGATGACTCTATGATTTATTACCACACCAAACTGCATCTCTTGTTCCTTCTTGAATTCTTTCAAGATTTCCTTCCCACTCATGAGAAGTATGCTATGACTAGCTTCTTCCTTCACTCCTTTGTCCTCTATCGGCATCAACATATGCTTGCAACCATTCTTCTCAAGGGTGAAAGTATTATTTATTCCATCATGTATGACATTTCTATCATATTTCCACGGTCTTCCAAACAAAACATGGAAAACATCCATGGGTATAACATCACACAAAATCTCATCTTTATAACCACCTATTTTAAATTCGAATTTGCATTGTCGACTTACCATTACTTGGTGTCCTTTCTACAACCACAATACTTTGTATGGGTTTGGATTTGCAGTTGTCTCTAGCTCCATATTGTCCACCATTTATGTGGATACCATATTAGCGGTACTCCCATTGTCTATGATTACTGTGCATAATCTATCTTTGGTCTGCAAGCAGTCCTAAAAAAATTGTTCCTCTGGACTGGATCCTTTGCCTATTTCTCTATTTTTAGGAGAACCTTTCTCATCATGAGGGATCTCCCATATTTTTTTGTTTCTTCCTCCACATTCCTCTTCTGTCCTTCAGAAATGTGAGCTTCTCCTCCATATTTCTTCTTCTCAAGACATCCCCAAGACATATGCACTGTATTTTCACAGGAACATCATTTCACTTCTCCTCCTCTTCGTCTTCCTCTTCCTCAAGAAAAATATCTTTTGCCACCATATTGTCCCCCTCGAGAACTTCCTCCTTTTTTTGTTTGTCTGTGATACCTCCTAGCTTGAACTTTGGGTTTTTGGAATTTCTCTCAGACAATTCCTCTACCTCTACTCAGAGTCTTTCCTATGTTTCACTAGATTGTATTTCTGGCCAACTTTTCCTCCACTTTCAGTGCCACCTGATAAGCGTCTTCTACAATCCTCACTATCATCATGTTGATTTCATATTGAATTTCATATCTCATGCCATTTATATACCTGGCAGTTTTTTCTTCAGCATTCTCTCGATGACTTGCTCTGATGTTCATCCTGTAAAATTATTCAGTGTAATCTTTCATTGGCAAGCCCTTCTTTCTTAGGTTCTGTAATTTCCTAAACATATTTATCTAATAGTCTTTGGGTATGAATTTATCCTTTAATTTAGCTACCATTATATCCCATTTTTTTTTCTTTTCTTACCTTTGCTTCTTGTGCCAGCCGGTAGTTCATCCCACCATAGCATTGCATGTCCCTTCAATCGGGTCATAGAGTTCTTCACTTTCTTCTCCTCATCAATCTCCTCTTAATCGAAGTACTTGTCTAAAACACTTATCCAATCCAAAAAATCTTCAACTTCCAAGTTTCCTTCATACATTGGGACTTATATTTTTTCTCTAGCCCCCATTTTGATAACAAGTCTCATCAGTGAATCTTCTGCAACTTCTTCTCTTTTAACTCCTTCTTCTTCTACTTCTTCACTCACAACCTCACTGATGTCACCAACATTAGGTTATCTCCTCTTCATTTTCTCCATGGCATTCAATCTGGCACAGAGTTGCCTCATCTCTTCTTCCATTGTTGGATTTGCTACAGGTCTATTCCTGCATTTTCTTCGCGGCATGGTTCCAAGTTTTCATTTACACACATAGAGAAAAATTAGGGCTCTGATACCACTTGATGCAAACCCCCACCTGCTCCCTGGGTTTTGCATGACCTCCCGATCTAGGATCATTTAACTTCAGGAGATGAATTAGCTCTCGGGCTCCTGCTGAGCCCTCAAAATGATAAACATCAGTCCTATGCCTTTCTTCCCAAAAGTAAGATTCAAATTTGAAGGATCTCTAAGCACCAACAAATTATTACAAGAGACCATGGGCCAAACTGTGGGCTAAATCTCCAACCTCCGAAGAATTCGGGACTTCAGAGCTCCTGGAATTCGGGAGTTTCAACAAACTTGCACTTTGTTCCTCCCGAACGTCGAAGTGGTGAATTGCCAAATCGATAATCAAATATCAATAGTCTACAGGACTCGTTGAAATCCACGACGTGGAATGGTTTATGGATTTCAGGCTTCGGTGATTTTTCTCGCTTCAACACCATATGTTCCTGGAGATCCAAACTCTAAATTAGATCAAAGTATTCCCATTCCTTCATAGATCGACGAATTATACCTTCTTCACAACTACGGACTTTGGGGATTTTTGAAGCACCACTTCACGAATCTCCCGGAGTGTTTAATCTTGATATCTTGGGATCTACTTCCACGTGTCTTCTGTTTATCAACAACGGAGATCTACTCCTCTCTTCGGAGCTTCGGGAGATTGTCAATCTTCCATAAATATGTCCCTTTTCTCCTGGATGGTCGGTCTTTCGGACTTGACTATCTACTGACACATATCCACTAGAATCAACGCTTCATATGAGGTTCGAACTTCAGAACTTCGGGAGTTTCGCCTCCTTTTCACTCCACCCTCGAAATCTGTCAAACTTACAAAGTCTGAAGGACTTCTCAAGTTAATGCCTCTACTACTTTCCCATATTTAACAAATAGGAAAGTCTTGTATTCTCCGCGAGTGGACCTCATCCGCTGATCCTCCAAGTTAATACAAATCCTCCTTTTTAAAAGGATCTTGGTCGCTATCCTTCCCGAGATTAACCACTTGAAGTGATTCAAGACTTTGGTGCTCTATTTTGCGCCACTCTAAACACCTTATAACTTCAAAATTAGAAAATTTCTAAGTCACTCCTACACACCTCTGGTGCATGTTCACCTTTATACTTTGAAGTTTCTCGAGAAAACTTTTCATGCACTCCTTGTGCTCTCCAGACTTAACTCCTCACCACTCCAACTGAGTGTCAGCCCAGTGCACACCTAGCACAGGTCTTCTTCAAAGTTTCATGCTACCTCTTATGAGCTTCTGAGTGAGACTTGAATCGACCTTCGCACACATTGCAGACACTATGCACTCCTTGCACCTAAGTTCTCAGAAGAGAAACAATTGAAACTTAAAGAAACTTTAACATTTCCTCTATATAAATAAGAAGTACATACAAATGAGCATAATAAAACACAACAAGAAAATAACATAATACTCACTTAATGAATTCTGAAATAAGTAAGACCATGCATTTGCAATCAACCCTCTCTATTGATATTCATTCAACAAATTAAGTACAGGGACTCATACAGTTCTCAACTTCTCCTCAAAATTTCTCAATAACTCTCTACAACAATATCCAATAACAATACCCATAAAATCAATAGCAAAAATAAAATTGTCTTCGTCAGCCTCATTTGGGCATAGATTACATATATTTATACACAAGGAGCTTCTCGTGCCTTCCCTCCAACCTACCTTAGTGTTATCGTATCACAATTAAAAAATTCATCTACTAATACGTATTACATTGAATGAGCATTTACAAACTAGATAAGAGCGGATTCTCAATATTTGCACAATCTTATCTGCATTAAAGAAAATACAATCTCCTGGATTGTTTACAATGATTCCAACCTCAAAACATTAAAAAGATCTTTAATTACAATGTTTTAAAAAAAAAATTAAGATGGTTCTCCCTCCTTGGTATCAAAAATGACTTTAAATGTCCGCACTGGATGTCAATATGTCCTCCACTCGACCTCTTTAAATGTTGATGGTGATGCTCCTGCATCATTAATCAAAGATAAGGTACTTCTGAGTGATAATTTTTTGCTTGACAGTTGCGTAGAGGCAAAGAAAATGATGAAAATGTTGGGTATTGAGTACATATCATATCCCTCATGTATGAATGATTATATTCTATACATAAATGAATATGCAGACAAAGAGATATGTCGAGAATGTGGTCATGAGAGGTACCATAAAAAAAAAGGTTAAGGCACATGGTCCTCCTCATAATATATTGAGGCACATGCCTATAATTCCAAGGATTCAAAGGATGTTTTGTTGCAAACAATCAGCCATTTGCATAGGTGGTATGCCTCAAATAGAAGTGAGCTAGGAGTTATGTGAATCCTAACAGATTCAATAGCAATGAAGCATATATAGGATGCATGGCCCGATTAATTCAAGGATGAATTATGGAGCCTATGATTGAGCACATATATAAATGGATTTAACCCATATTCCCTCCAACGCACCAACTATTAAATTTGGCCAGTGTTATTGATCAATAACAATATCCCTCCATGGTTTTCCATGAATGAACATCTTATGATAGCTCTTATAGTCTCGGGTAGAAGACAAGTGAAGAGAATGGATGTCTACCTCCAACCATTGATCGATGAATTTAATAAATTATGGGAAGAGATACATGTATATGATGTATCAAGAGCCATCCCAATGGATATGTCTGTTACATTGTATAACATATGTGCATACACCATGCACAATTATCCACGACTAGGAGTTTTCTATGGTAATAATGTTCATTGATTTGTTTATATTTGTAATGTTATTTGGCATACTTCATTTGTTGCAACTATATTTTTGACACTAACATTCTTTGCATATGATAACATCATAGGTATTGTAACAAAAGGGTATCATGTATGTAAATTTTGTGGACCTTATATAAAGTCTAGGTGGTCCAGCCACCTACGAAAGCCGATGTATGACTATTCGAGGGTATTCCTGTGAGAAGGCCACCCTTATAGAAGAGTTTCATATGATTTCAATGGTAAACTATAGAGAAACTAGAGACGTGAAATAATGACGTTGACAAATTGGATTAGGGAATATGACATAGAGAAGGAGATGGAAATGGCATAATTGTTTGATTCAAATGGGGAACCTATGTTCGATTATCCTAAATTTTTGACACCTGTGTTGATAAAATACCCATTTGGGTGAAAAGGAAATATGCATTTTATGAGCTTACATATTGGGAGTATCTTAAGATTGACCATTTACTAGATCTGATGCATATATTAAAAGAAAAAACATTGTCTTTATGAAGGAACATATCAATGAATAAAACCAAAACATTGGATGTTAGGAGATATCTTATTGCTCCAAATACTAAAATGAGACATTGGACAAGAAAATAAAATGCAGGATAAGTTGGTCCCTCTTGGTATTTTAAAGAAGGTGATGTCCCATGGATTTTGAAGAAATGTGATCTTTCTATGGAGAAGGATGTTATATTAGGTTTGAAGGCACCTTGTTTAAATGGGTTGACTCTACAACGTTTCTTCATTGTAGAAGGGAATTTTTTGAGGTTGAATTCACATGAACATATGAACCTTATAAGGGTATCTATGTTGAATACATGATTCTTATTCTATATTGATGTCGGTAAAAATATGCTATGCATTCACAATTTTATGGAAATTAATGATGTGTGTGTCTATTTTGTAATGTCATTATACTTTGCTCATGCATGGTTGTGTGAACCAGGACTTCCCCTAAAACCTGGGACATGTCATATTGAAATTGTTTATATTTTTACATTGGATCACATCAAGGGATATTCATATTGATAACATTCCATGGTGATGTCGAGAGATAGTTGAGATTGTTTGCATGTTTTTGAAGGAACTAGCCACGAGTTTTATGGACTTGCATGTCCATATTATATTTCACCTACCCAATGAGGTCGAATTATTTGGGGTGTTCCCATGTCATTAGATGTTCTTCTTAGAGAGTTACATGAAAAAATTTAATGGGTTTGTTTGAAAAAGGGAAAAACTAGAAGGATCTATGGTAGAGGGGTACATAGTATATGAGTCATTCTATTAGACCAATGAATACATCAAGAAAAATAACAACAAAAAAATGAAGTCATTTTGGATGACAATCAAAATGAGGACAAAAGGGAAGGGGAGCTACTTCAAATGAATGGAAAAATTCACTTGATAAATATTAAGTCAGCTATATTTTTTCAATTTAGTACAGAGAAATTGTTTACATTTAAGTTGATAATATATATTTCATCACACATTATTTGTTTTGAATTCTTATATACATCAGTGAATTTATAAATTGATTCCATCAATACATTTGTTCTTTAAGTTGATAATATATATTTGATCTCATGCTATTTGTTTTGAATTTGTGTATACATTAGCGAATTTAGAAATTGATTCCATCAATAAATTCATTATTTACAATGCGGAGGAAACGCGACCATGGGTCACATTGTATGAAGAGAAAAGAAGGAAATGGAAAAATGATAGGAAATCACTCATATAGTTGAATGGTAGAAGCATGCCTTATCTTGATCATTTAAAATAAAACATGCCAAAAATATGTTCCAATAGTTGGGTGGCTTACCAAATACAAGAGAAATATGTGGTGTCTGATCGTAACCCATGTGGAGAATATATGAATACACTAAACATAGGGATCAGGTGAAGTAAATATATAATAACCTCTCTATGTACTACATTATATTTATAATATAGAACATTTGAATTGTAATGCATATTGTGTTTTTATTAATGCTTCGATTATTAGACATAGGACACTGTCCTTCATTTGTATTTTTACAAGTGCATTTGTTCCCATCTATGTGGGAATATGGACATCATTTTCACACTGAGTATGTTGATGATGGACACATCACACAAGATTGTGGAGTGGAGGTCAAGTTAGACCAATCTAGTCATGCTAGCCATTCTGATCAAAACCTAATAGAGGGGAATTTAGGTTACATTGGAAAGATACAAGAGATCTTGCAAGTGGAATTCTCATCGTTTCAATGTGTTATTTTTATTGCAAGTGGTGAGATAACTTCGATCAGATAAATGTAAAGGAACATCGTGATAGTGGGCTAATACATATTAACTCTAAAAAATGTGGGTTGCAAGTAAGGAGCCTTATGTTTTCCCAAAATAATGCAACCAAGTGTTTTTTACCCAGATGTGTTGGATGGGGATTGGTGGTATGTACTGAGACATGATCCAATATATAAACATATTTTTGAGATCAACAATGTTGCAATGCCAAGCGACAAAAATAATCAGGGTGATGACAATGAAGACTAATTTGTAAATGATTTGTTTGGACATTTATATTGTGGATGTGTCATTTTATTATGATTGTCTATAGTGGAAAATTACATTTTTTTTATTCATTTGATAATTATGTTGGATATGAAAAGTTAACAACCATTTACAACCACCATACCAAAAATACATTAAATAGTACAAGCATAAGATGTGGTTTTGATATATTTTTATTGTCATATTTATTGTTTATTATAGCAAATTTATGTTGTATTGTAGTAACATATGTTTATGTGAACTTTTGAATTACAAATCATTAATTGAAATATCACAAAGTCGGTGATGTACAATAGCAAATATTTACTTTAAATTATATTTTATTTAACAAAAAAATGAAGATATTAAAATAAAAATTCAAATAAATTTATAATTATCTAAAAGTATAGAAACCTTTGTCAATTTTACTAATCCTTAAAATACTAATTATTAAATGTTGGGTGATATTATTTTTTAATATAAGATTCATAAAGTTTGCATTAGAGTAAAAAAATGTGAAACCATTTCATTGAAAGTGTATATATCAAAATGTATTATTATTCTCTATATTTAGTATTTTAAATTTAATTGAATAAATTTCATATATTATAATAGTTCGATAATATAAATTAATAAAATCTTTGGAAAAATTAAATATTAATAAAATATAATAATTTTGATTTTAGTAAACAATTATATTATAACTTTGTCTTAAAAACTTTGAAAATAAAAATTAAAAAAATACATTATTATTACATCATCATTATTAATATTAATAGTGAATAATTATCTTGTAATATTTTTATTATAATATATGAAAAATACTTAAATATTCAAATCAAAATCATTTTCCTCGTGGTATTTAAGTATTTTTATTTTTAAACACATTTAATCAACATATTGTATATTGTTGGGCAAAAAACAGTTCACCTTGAAGAACAATTAAATATTATATGACATTAATGGTTATAACTTTTGCAATCACAATTTCCAAATTAAATGATTTCATAAAAGTAAATTTAAATATTGTACGACAACTATAAATTTAAATGAGTGATACATCTCAAATTTAACTTAAAAATAGAGAAATCATTAACAATGTTTGTCATTAGCATACTCATAATACATTTTATAAATTAAAAAACAACAACCATAATATTATATGAAAAAATAATATACATGAGTGATATACATATGAATATACATGTCAAACATAAATCTCAAAAAAATATGCAATAAATATGTCATATATATATCTCAAGTCAAATAAAAGACAATCAATATATATGTCAATCTATACCAATTCTAGCTAGGTCCACCACCAAAGCCAAATGCATCAGTGTATTTGCTACCAAAGATAGAGCCTCTATTAAGAGAAACTATGTCATAAATAAATGTCGACAAAAGCGCACTTTTAATTGTCTCTCTATCGATATCATCAATATAGGAAGTAGTAGACAATGTGAACATAGTGTCCAAATCATCAAAATACTGTGACACATGTGGAGGAAGAGGAGGACGAGGGGGAATGGTGGGTGATGAAACATGTGGAGGAGAAAGACAAGGATCAGTGGATGGTGACATAAATGGAGGAGGGGGAGGAGGAGGATCAGTGGAATATGCTTACACATGTGGAGGAGAAGAAGGAGGAGGAGGATCATAAATGGATTTAGGTTCAAAAACATGTGGAAGGGAAGTAGCAGCAGGATGAGGAGGAAGAGGAATCGGCATGGACGTTGGTTCAGACACATGTGGAGGGGAATCAAGTGGCTCGTTGGATGGTGCAATCGAATCATGTGGAGGAGAATAACAAGGAGGAGGATGACCATGTGGTGGAGTATAGTATGTGGATGGATCTATTAATGAGCTAGATGGAGTGGGATCATGTAACATACCCCATCTTAACTAGGGAAGATTACTAAGCAGAAACTCTTTAAATCAATAAGATTTACTACTAATTAATTTCTTGTATCTTACCAGCTACACATCACATACATATTTAACCATTTGACTGATAACATAGTTCTATATGCATTTAAAAACAAATATTAAAATTGAATGGAACTATTCAAGAAAACAAAAAACACACAAAATTAATATTAAACATTTACACAGTGGAATAACATAAGAACATAACATTAACACTTATCTGTTAGTAATTAACCAAATGGATGCATACGAAGGATGAACCTCCCAGCCATAGGAATTGTTGTTCATTTTCTCTCAACAACATGTCACCCTCGAGTTGGGGCTATGATTCCATAAGGATATCCAACCCACTAACTGTCCACTCTCCACACACACAAAAAACCTCAACGTGAGTTCTACTCCTACAACAGTTCCAATCCTCCAACTCCATATTTTCCCACAACCTGCACTACCCAAAGAATGTACCCCCTTCACTTCCATCTGTCCCTCAGGTTGTACCATTCATTTATCAAAGCTCCTATTGCACTCGGTTGGATAGGAACTATCATCTAGGGACCCTTGGGAACTCTCAACTTCCTAAGGAGTTTTCATAGCAGCCCTCATAAGGATTTTGAGTCATTTCCTCAATAGAAAAATGCAATATAGGATTACAACCCATTTTTACATGCACACATGCCTCTTTCTTGTGCATGCCTCTTTCTCAACACAAAACATAGTCAAACAATGGCTACCTTCAATATAACATGGTTGGTCCTCTTCCCAACCCTATGCTCTTCCTTTGCTGCCCAAAAACTGCATGTTAAAACTGTTCTCCATCCAAAAATGTAACTTTCCAAACAACTGCCCCTTTGGCCATACAAAATTTTATCTCTTTGTTTTCTTGCTTGAATTAACTTACACTCTTCCCCAAGTTTATTGTAATCAAGCCCATATTCTCCAATAACTATGGGACATAACTCCTCACACCCACCCTCTTACAGGAGTTAAATGATTGGCTTTCAACATAGTCCACATCAAATTAGAAGGTTATATATAATGATAATAATTCAGGAATGTGGGTTGGATTAATACCCATGAATTAAATTCCCCTTGGAACCCTCTCTCTTGTGGAATCATATCCCCCCCATCATTCTTCATCTCTTTCGTATTGCAGCCAATGATTATTACTTTTATTAATTCTTCAATGCACATAATATTCAATTCATCCCCCAACCATGTTAATCAATACAGGATCTTTTCCCTAAACGTACCATCTCACCAACCTAAATTACATTTATACAATTACATTTATACAATTACATTATAATTTGTGGGGATTAAAAACGGGGATGTTACATTCCCCTCTCCCTTATTTTTGCATTGTCATTAGTGCAAAACACCCTACAAGTGTAATTTCATTTTACAATTCTAGATCCCCAGCGATTACTCAACATATAGGATCTCTGGCCCAAAATCACATAGGCATTCCATCCTAAAAATATTACATAGGAACAGTGGCCCCACTACCACAAATACATAGGCACTCTAGCCCCCAAAATCATAAATACATAGGATTTATGACCTCAAAACATAGATATAAAAGCACCATGGCCTAGAAAATATACATAAACCATTGGCATTCTCCTACAACTATCCCGATTTCCACCACCTCTCTTCCTCTTGGAGTTTCCAACCCAAGGAATGTACCCCCTTCAATTCTCTCAGTCCATTAGGCTATACCATTTGTTTATCAGGGCCGACCCAAGGAATGTGCCCCCTTCATTGTTCTTAATCCATCGGGTTGCACCATTTTTTTATCAGGGTCTCTATGGCAGAGGTAACTAGGAATCTCACTATCGAGAACTAAAGGGACTCACAACTAGGAAAACTACTAGGAAATAACCAACAAAAACCTTATTGCTCCAGTACAACTCATGCAGGAGTTCACTTTTCAATTCTGACAACTTGGTTCTTCAACAATGCAACTCCCAAATAGGAGTTCACTCTTTAGGCCTGACAACCGAGTTCTTCTGTAATCCTAAAAACTTAATTTTTCTCTTCTCTTCTTGAGTTTTGATGTATTTATTTGCTCACCCTTTAGGCTCATGCATCCCTTTTGACTATTATATAGTTCCTCAAGTGATCCTTCATTTTACAAGGTGTTATTACGAAGACAAATTTCAAATTCTCGCTAGAATTCCACTAGAAATATGTAACATATGGAAATCATCACATCTGCATCATATGCACACAGATGATATGAGACATCATAAAATTTTCAATTCTAATCTTCAATTTATTTTTATACAGGAGAACAAAATTTCTAAACATGAGTTTTTTGCTCATTATATTTGGCTCTTGAAGTAGTATATATCATTCTTCTCTATGGGCTTACATCCTTTCCATATCAAAGACTAGTCTACTTGCAAATTTTCTTAATTTTTACTCAGCCAAAAAAATTGTTAGCATATCATAACAATTCCCAATTATTATTTTCCAAAACTATTTTATACAGGAAATAAAATTTCCCAAACATGATATTTGTGCTCATAATGTTTGGCTCTTGTAGCAGTATGCATTGGTCTCCTTTATGGGATTACATCCCTTCCATATCCAAGACCAATATCCCTGCAATTTTCTCAACTTTAGTACAACCAAATATATTTTTAGCTATTTTAAATTATAAATTTCAAAACTATTTTATACAGGAAAAATAAAATCTCCCAGGCATGAGATTTCATGACAATTATATTTGTCTCACACAACAACAACAATTAGTATTCTTTATGGGCTTACATCGATGCCATATCCAAGACTATTCTACATGTAATGTTCTCAACTTTCTTGCATCCAAACAAGTTGTTAGTATATCATGCACAATATTTGCATTGAGTCCACAAAGTGATTTTGAAAATTATATTAACCTAAAAATTCCAACACTTCTGGCTATTATTAAAAATTGAATTCAACCATTAGACACATTATCTAAAATGAAACCATCATTCATTGTACATGCATTATCAGCATACCAAACTTTTCATAATGCAATCAAACTTTACTAATAATAAAACCAATGTGTCAATACTCATGGCCACATACACACAATGAATCCCTGCATTGACTCTGGAATACCATATTTTCATGTCATGTATCCCACCATGTGATTTGGAAGGTATGGCCCATGTGCCTCAATAAATCATACAAGCTCTTCCCCACAACCCGTCTGATCCTTTGGATACCTTCCTCTTCAACCCATACACAGCACTTGGAACATCATCCCTTAGTGTCATTTAGTGTAGGAAAAAAGGTTGCAGTCCTAACATCAGTTACATAGGGGAAAACACATATTCACTTTGATGGCACTATATCCTTTCCACATCCAAACTCATCATGGCCTCATACATGACCATCTCTAATGGAATTCATTGTTAGAATAGGATTAATGTATTCTAACTTAACTTGGTTATGATATTATAACCAACATAACACAATCTGCAATTATATTTCCCAAAAATTCATTCAAGCGACAATTAATATTTGCATACTCAAGGCCTCCTTCCTTTACATCAAATCAAATATTGAGATTTGATTGAGGGAATTCTTACATCTATTCTCTTCGTCATTTATACATCATAACAACCCCAAACACATACCTGCATGGTTGTCATCAATTTACTTGATGCTACCTAATCAACTAGCACTTTGTAGAAGCTCACAAGCTCCCTTTACCAACCTCTTGATCAACATTCCCACCATCCTCTCTTTTTTTGCATATGTATGGATACCATAAGAAATGATATCATAATTCTATAATCATGTTTCCTAGATACACAATCAGTTATTATTTTTATTCAAATATCATATCATCATTATTTCATATATATATACTACTATTGGTCTATACTCATGCCACCAACATGTTCAGGCATGTTCACATGCACAAACACACATCAATATGCACCAAGCATTTGATCTTTCATGCATGTTTTATGCACATATAATTATTTATCTTTGTTGTTGTAGATGGTTAACCTTTAATTTAGGTAGAACCTTGTTGTCATGTGCATTTCCATTCTTCTCAATTGTGCACCACTATCCCCCATTATTAATATTTCATCCAAGCCCCACTTGGTCATTATTCATTTCCAGCCACTAAGTCCACTAGTGCTTCCATCTCACAACTAATTTATTTAGGCAGATAAAACTTGACCCAACATATTGGATAAAATTATCAATATCCATAGTGTTGTAACATGCACAATTCCAGTTGAATATTAGTACTACAATTAATTACCCATTCCCCATTTCCTTGACCAAACCGGTCTTGGCATTTAAACATTTTGAAATATTTCTGGTATGTCCTATTTCTAATAGTCCTTGTCATCCATGGCTTTGCCCAATTTTAGATATATCTCTTCACTTCATTGAGTGATTTAATGTAAAGCACTACTTGGCCATTCAATACCACTATTCTCCAAATGTAATGCTACACACTTCCATTTTCACATGTATCTTTCTTCCACTGCACACTTTGATAATAGAGATGACTTTCTTGCTTTGGGCTCTTTTAG
Source organism: Picea engelmannii (assembly GCA_009831015.1). Lineage (NCBI taxonomy): Eukaryota > Viridiplantae > Streptophyta > Pinopsida > Pinales > Pinaceae > Picea > Picea engelmannii. Next base: position 395,725 of record ML797855.1, read on the forward strand.
AAAGCAGTTGTTAGATCATATATAACAATCCCTCTTTCTAATTTCATGTATTTGTACATAGAGATGACTCATCAATTCCATGAGTCACACCTCATCTCATGACATCCTTTTTCCTTCTCTTGTAGGAAGATTGTAGCCTTCACTATATTTCTACCTTCAATGCTATGGAGTTCTTCCCAACTTCATGTTCTTGCAATGATATTTTTGACCTATTGGATTCATGATTTATGTGAGAGTTTATATTTATTTTCCTTTGCAACCCATTCAGACTCTATAGCAGTTGAATACTAATATTCCCCTTCTCTTCCTTAGACCTTTGTCAACCTTGCATCACCTGCTCTACATTATTTCACTTCCCTTTACATCTCCTGATGCTTCAACTAACTACACAAGATTTTCCCGCTTGCCCATTCTATGGACCCTATAATTAATCTAGAAAAAACCCACACAATGCTCAATTGTGGAATATTATCCTCATGCTAGAATTCCATCACCCAACATTCGTTGCTAGAGTGTTCTCCTCTACTTATTGATCAATGCCTTGTTAATAAACTCAACCACCTTTTTACCTTATTTGGTTGTTTCACTTCACGTGAGCCTCTATAATTATGCATAGGTATTATTATGAGTTTCAATACTTTTCCTTACCCAACAATCACCCTTGGCACTCAACTCTATTACTTGGAAACATTTCTCCAATTTTTGACATTATTTGGGAAAATATTCACATTGAGTAATTACATGGTTCATGGAATCTAATTCCACTTCCTCCTATGAATTTTTATGGAGAAAACCAATGCTCCCATGGAAAATTATGATTTATATTATGTTTTATTTGAAATTACGTTTCCAATGACTACTTTCTTTCTCAATTCTGAGCAACGAGTAGAAAGTTGTAGTCCATTGAATGTTGCCAATTTAACCCTTTGTACACCTTCTCCCAAGTGAAAAATAATATCAGAACTGACTTTTGTCACTTACATGGGTAAATATATCAATAACCAAGGAAATTGTTTCATGAGACATAGATAATGATACTAAAACTAAAATCATGACAACTCTTAGATTGTCAAACCGATGCTCTAGTCAAAATCCACAACAATCTGGAAATGACAATTTTTCCCCTTTGCACTTTCTCTTGGCTTAGCAATTTTAGCCTCTTTATTCATCCCTACAAAGCATCTCTTTTTATTTTGATAGAACATCAATCGGGTATGTCTATGACTATCTTCTAAGAAATATGTCATGTTTTCACCCTTAACCGGGCTCCAGACTGATAGTTACAACCCACAAATTTTTTTACTATTTTACATTTTTGGTCGTGTATGCTACAAGTGCCTTATTTCTCCTTCTGCACATTTTACATACCCATATTCTAAAATATGTGTCCAATAAGGACACATAATTTTGTACAAAATTGATTTTCTAAAAATGTTGTTTAGGCCCTCAAAAATGCCCTGCAAAATTAATACCTTGAAAAACTAGAATTTTTGTGGGAAAATTCACTAAATTACTGTTGTAACATCCTTTACATCTAAACCGTTCTCTCAAAATCAGATAAATCCCAATCATTGATCTTCTTGGCCTTTCCAAGCTGTATTTATACCTATGCAATTCTATCAGAATATCTTTCTCGGACACTTCCCATCGGAAGTCCAAATTGTTGGGTACGTGGATGTCTCTGAAATCCACAGTCTGAAACACTATAGGAATATTCTTGTTGAGAAACCTCCATTGAAAAGAAGATTTTTTTTCTTTTCAACCCTTCCAAACTATCAATTTCAATATCCTATCAGGATTTCTCTGTCGAACTTCATCCATTAGAAACCTCCTCCCCAAACGAACCTTCTGACAACCCTCTTTGAAGGCTCTCAGGAACCATTCTTTCAAAACCATTGGAACACTCCTTTTTGAATCCATCAGAAATATCTTTTCTAAAAGTTTGCACTCGACTTCTATGTGGCACTCAATAATTATCCCTCCCTTTCTATCATGTCCTCTGACATGGAACATTGACGCGGAAGCTTACATGGCATTCCTCGTCATGCTTATCCCTTTCAAGACAACATGCTTGTTCGATAGATCGGATGGTCAAAAACCATGCCACTCAATGACCACAACCAACTCAAGATCTTGAAACTACATACTAGTTTCCTAAATTAGATTAACTTCCTCATATGAAAAAACATGTCCATCCTTCCGAACTAGCTCTCGTGAAACACCTCCGACAAATCTAATGGCTAGGAAAATATCTAGACGATATAATGACACTTATCATTTTGGGCTTGCATCATCAGACTCCTCTCTTCTGACTCAACCTTATGTCTGACTCCAAAGTCTTTCTGAAACCTTCTTTCAAAAGGCTTGTCAGGAACACCCTATTCAAACCTCCTGGGACTGAATCTCAACCCCTAATTCTACAGGTCGAATTAATATGGGATGTCAATTATTAAACTTCATGACCTCCTTGAAACTTATAGGAGTTCAACCCTCTAGGCCAAAATGGACTCTACAACCTACAACTCAATGCCATAAATTCTCTTCGTCGACTAGTCTAAAGCATTTAAACTCAATATCTTCTCATAATTTGGTAATTTCACTTATGTTCACCATTTTTCCCCCAAATACGTGACGAGATCAAAAATATGCAACCACAAATTTTCTCAATCCTTTCTAGCTCTTGGCCCATACAAGCTTAGTGTTGAACCTTGAGCTTTGATACCAATATGTAACATCCCCCATCTTAACCAGGGAACATTACTACAAATAAAATCATTAAGTCAATAAGATTTACCACTAATTAATTTCTTGTAGCTTACCAGCTATAGATCACATACAGATTTAACCATTTGACTAATACCATAATTCTAGGTTCATCTAAAAACATATATTAAACTTGAAAGCATCTGTTCAAGAAAACAAAAAACACACAACATTCTTATTAACCATTTACACAACGAAATAACATGAGAACAAACTAGAAACACTTGTTTGTTAGTAATTAACCAACTGGTTTCATATGAACGATAAACCTCCCATCCACAATCGTTACTGTTCATTTCCTCTCAACATCAGGCCACCCCCGAGATGGGGCTATGAGTCCACAAGGATATCTATCCCATTTACTATCTACTCTCCACACACACAACAACCCCCAACCCAATTTCTACTCCTACATCAATTCCAATCCTCCAACTCTCTCTCTTTTCCCACAATTTGCACCACCCAAGTAATGCACCCCCTTCACTACTATCAAGCCCTTGGGCTGTACCATTCATTTTTATTAGGGCCCCTAGTGCACTCAGTTGGATAGGAAATATCAACTGGGGACCCTCAAAAACTCTCATTTTCTTAAGGAGATTTCACAATATCCTTGACAAGGCTTTTGATTCATTTACTCAACAAGAATATGTGATACATGATTACATCTCATTTTAACAGGCACATATGCCTATTTCTCAACATAAAACACAACCAAACAATGGCTACCTTCAATATACCATGTTTGGTCCTCTTCCTAGCCCTATTCTCTTTCTTTGCTTCCCAAACAATGCATGTAAAAACTATTCTCCATCCAAAAATGTGATTGTCCAAAAGCCTACCCCCTTGGAAATAAGAATTTTCCTCTTTTTGTTTGCTTGCTTGAATTGACTTACACTCTTACCCAAGGTGATTGTACTCACTACATTGTTATCCAATAACTATGGGATGTGACTCCTCACACCCACCCTTTTATAGGAGTTAAATGATTGGATTTTAGCACACTCCACAACAAATTACAAGGTTATATACAATGATAATAATTCAGGAATGTGGGTTGGATTAATTCCCATGAATAAAATCCCCCTTGGACCCCTCTCTCTTGTGGAATCATATCCCCTCCATCGTTCTTCATCTCTTTGATATTGTAACCGATGATTATTACTTGTATTAATTATACAATGCAGATACTATTCAATTCGGGCCCCATCCATATAGGCTCTTTTCCCCAAACATACCAACTCACCAACCTAAATGACATTTATACAAATACATTATAATTTGTGGGGATTAAAAATGAGGATGTTAAAAATCATGAGAGGCACCCCTCAACCTCTTGATGAGGTCGAAGACACCAACAATATGATACATAAACAATTCCATGTCATGAGGAAGATTTCTCCATATTGTAGAGAGATATTGTACCTGTAATGTATCTCTAATGGGTGTGAGTACCACTCTATGAGTAGTCATGACACCGCATAGATGATCCACCACCTCTATTTGGACTCTCTGATCTGTCTCATGTGGTATGTGGGGTCTTTGTAGTGGAGGTTTGTCCTCTTCCTCCTCCATCACCTCATCCTCATGTTTGGGAGGATCATCCCCAACATATGTTCCAATATACGCAAAACAATAGTTTGATAATAATAACAAGATAATTGAAACAAAATATTACAATAAATTACATGTGCATTAAATAAGACATAAACATATGCAACTAGATTTATCAAAACATAACAATAATGTTACCTCTCTCATCTACTATCTTCGATGCTATAAATCATATGTCTGGACATTCTCTCTAATCCAACCCCATGTGCATGTAATGTACAATATAGAGGACATGAATGTCCTCGTTATTCAATAAATCACATACATCCCTATCGACTAGAGAAATGGGAAAATTGATCTGGCCCTTCTTTGGCATCAACTTCCCCCACATGCACATATGTGCATCAAGCATAGGCCTAGTACGAAATAGGGGTACCACTAGACGAGTGGCATGAACCCTTTCAAAAAATAGTGTAAATAACTCTAACATGAATGGGAAGAATTTGATCCCAAGTAAAATGGTACATCAATGATCTAATGCATGACAAAACTGTGTCAAAAACATCTCTGACCGCCTAATCGATCGGGGCCTATGAAATAAACTATATACATAATAAAACAAAGAACAGATCATGTTTTTCCCACCGAAGCTATATTGTGAGAGTTCCAAGAGAATAAGACACAAGAACCTAATGTCCTCTCTGCCAAATGAACTTATCCACAACTGACCACCATGAACCTAGGAATCCAAAGAGGAATGAAGCTTTGGATGGACATATCTTTGCACATATGTCGTTGGTAGTGTCTTTGGAAACACCATGTAGTAGCGCAAGGAAATGGGGAAAACCATCCCCCCTCCTAGAAAACCTAGTGATGAAATAGACATCCTCCTCCGTGGGATGATACCATAGATTGGGACTGACCATGAACCCCTATCAATGATGATCCCAGCTATGGATAAAGTACTGTAACAACAAAGAGTCCCCCATAAGGGATGTACCCTCTTGATAAAAATTTAGGAGGCCAACATCCTTCAAAACGTCATGTGCTGGCTATGAAATAGGGTGAGGGAACAACTCCTTCTCCCTCTCCCTGGCCTCCCACTCATGCACAAATCTGTGTGTCTCAACATGTTTTTGATGTTGCTCCTCCTCTCATCATCTTTGGATCTAAGTCACATACAAATATTGTTAGGGACATACATATAAATAAAATAAATTTAAATTATAAAACTAACACATTAATGAATGATGTGTATTTAAAAATATATAAAATTATTATTTTTTTGCAAAAAATTATAAAAAAAAGTAATCAATGCACCTAAAATATAACATATGTCTCATTGTTGATGTGAAATATCATACAAATAGCATCGTCGTGCAGTGTTTTTACTAATACAAACTGGTTCCATGTTTCTTATTGCAACACCACATATTTTAGTGGTGTATCCCATAAGATGCACCATACAGATAAATTGTAAAATAATCAACCTGGTGTTGTGCTCTTTACATCACCAGTGCAATGTGTTAAATTGAATGCACTAATGCAACTGTGTCATTGTAGCATCGACATTAGGTTTTGTGGTATGTTGGCTTGTATAGAGCACTAGTAATAGAGCGCCCAATGAAATTCTCTAGCACGAAAAATCCTACAATATTTTCCCAATGCAATGATTTTAACCGCACAAGATCATTTCGTTAACAAATACACACTGCAATGCTAAAATGTATGGTGTGATGTCTAGCGGTGCATTGTATTACTAACAGATCGTGAACATGGCCTTATAGAAGGTTAACCATGATTTTAACCATGATGCTTACTTTTCAAATCATTTCACAGTGCATACTTCTATATTTTACATACCAATGCTCCACGCTTATTGTCACACCACCACAGATTGCAGTGGTGCGCCTATAAGTTACATAGATCTAACATATTATTGAAAATTTGGCCCAGTGTCATTCTCTTTACATCACGAGTGCATTTTTTGGACTGATGGGCACTTCTAGGTTTAATTTTTATATCACAACTGAAGCAGTGCAATGTTTTACTATTAACACATTGGTGCTACCATGATAATAGAGAACCAATGTTTTGTTCAGTGGTGCATTTTAAAGGATAGAGCACCAAGAATATGATGTCTAATGAGATGCGCCACTATGTCAAGTCAACAAATATTTGTCTCGGTGCAATTTTGTAAAGAACACCATTTCATTTGGTTAAAATTATTGCACCGCTATGTGAAATTTTATAAATCGTTAAGTTAGTGGTGAGGGTTTAATTAAGTGAACTGTACTAGTGCTAGTCAAAGCCAATTATGTGCCAGTTGTGGGGTGTTCCAAAGGACACACCATTTTGTTTTTTAAATTTATTGTAATTCTCTTGATTGAACAATAGTGGTGCGTATATGTATATTGCACGCCGGGGGCAGTGCTTACCATGAATTTTACATAGGACACACTGGTTTGGAGTGAGATGAAGTGTTCAGGCACACTACGAGGAATTGGAAAAAAAAAGTGAAAAAAAAATCCAAATTTCATGCTAAATTCAAAATTTAATTGGACGAAAATGAAAATAGGAAGGTGATAAACAATTTACTTGGCCTCTTCGATCTCAAGGAGGCATGGTTTCATTGTCATTAGGAAACAAAAATTTGTGGTAATTTCCAAAATTTGGAAATGTGTGGAATCTATCAATGTAGATATCCAATTCATTGTAGAGCACTGGAAACATGGTGTCTTTTGAAGGAGGGTGAGAATTTATGCTTGCTTGAGAGTTTGGAAGCATCAAATGCACTATAACAATGAAAATTGGTCAGGTAATTTGTTTTTATTTACCTTAACGTAGTGTGTCTGACGACAAAGAGGCACATTGGTGTGTAATGTTCAATGGCACTAGTGTTCTTTATTCGATCTGTGTATTTTTTCATTATAAAGTATGAAGGTGATTTTGAACATTGAAGCATCATTTATTTATTGTTTATGTATGCATTGGTGTGTATGTACCTTAAAGGTGCACTGATAAAAAAACCTCTACAAAAACCTTTGGTTGCTCACCTCCACTAACAACCTTTGTTATAAACAGAGGAGGGATATATTTTTCATGGAGATTCCATAAAACCCTCTGCAAGAAAGTGTTCTCATTGTAATGATCCCACTCTCTGTACCTCCCTTATATCTATATCTATCTCCCCCCCTCTATCTCTCTCTTCCCCTCTTCTCTTCTCTCCCTCCCTCCATCCCTCGATCAAGAGATAGGAAAAGAGAGCACAAGAGAGAGAGGGGGTAGAGAGAGATTGAGATTTAGAGAGAGAGAGAGAGAGTGGGGAGAGAGATAAAGAGAGAGAGAGAGGGAGAGAGAGAGAGAGGGAAAGAAGGAGACTAGAAGAGAGGGGAAGAGAGGGTGAGAGAGGAGGGAAGGGAGATATGCAGAGAGATCAAGAGAGTGAGTGAGTGAGAGAGAAAGAGAGAGAAGAGGGGGAGAGGAAGGGAGTGATAGAGTGGAATACTTAGAGAGAGAGGGAAAGACAGAATTAGGGAGGGAGGGAGGGAGGGTGGTAGAGAGATAGGGAGAGAGTGAGAGAGGGAGATAGAGGTAGTTACAACCAGAGAGAGAATGGTGGGGGGGAGAGAGGGAGAGGAAGAGATAGGTGGAGGGAGGGAGGAAGAGAGAGACTGTGAGGGGAGGGGAGGAAGAGAGAGAAATAGAGGGAGGGGGAGAGAGGGGGGAGAGTAGGGGAGATATTTAGAGAAAGAGTAAGAGAGATAGATAAGTGTATAGGAGGAGAGAAAGAGAGATAAGGGGAGAAAAAAAGTGAGTTAGAAAGTGAGAGATAGAGAGG
>ML797855.1:404606-421787 GCA_009831015.1 Picea engelmannii
GGATGGATAGGGGGAGAGATAGAGAAAGTGTGTGAGAGAGAGAGAGACAAAGATAAAATGAGTTAAAGAGAGAGGGGGGAGAAAGGGGAAGGGAGAGAGAGAGAGAGAGAAAGAGAGAATGTGGCAGTGGGGGTTGAGGGAGGGAGGGGAAGAGAGAGAGAAAAATAGAGAGTTGGGGTGGAAGAGTAGGGGAGAGATAGAGTGATGCAGACCCCCGACCCTCGGGACAAGATCCGCTACAGGATCGCTCCTCTCTCTCGAATCCCCAAAACCGAAATGGTTCTTTTGAGCTTTCACTGAAACCCAACGAACCCAATCCACAGGTCCTTTTGAAAACTCCACCTGCACCTCGTGCCTAGGTGCGAGTCGTCAACCTTCCCATGGCCATCAAATATGGCCTTCGACCAACCACGATCGAGCCTTGCACGATTTGAAAATTTGGGCTTCGCGATTTCCTAAAACCTGTTGTCGAGCCCTCTGATTCGTCGATCCCCTAATCTCCGAAGTGTCGAAATGGCTCAATCAACAATTATCCCTTTGCCAAACATCGGTCCATGTGACCACTTTCTCCTGTGACTGCAACCTACTCCGAGAGCGTGTCTCTTTTTAGGACTTTGGGACTTCCAAAATGTCGATCCCTAAAATGTCGTCTATGCCAAACCCCGAAAGGGCTGATGAATGACAAGCTCCCCCACTTGATCTGTCCATAAGACCCTGTCCCATGACCTGGCTCTATTCCTTCGAACACCCTCGGGATTTTTTGTTTTGGAACTTTGCGATTCCTGTTTCCATAATCGTTGACCCCTCGAACTTCCGATATCCAAAATACTGAAGTAATTCGCTGAGATATCAATGGCTTTGAGTCCTCCTCTGATCCAATAGCTCAAATCATTTTGGGATATCGCAGGTAAAGAATCCCGAATTATTTCCCTTTGCACTCCCGGTAGCCGGAATGTCGAAATCCTCCTTTCAGGGACTTCCTCGAAACCTCGACTGCTTTCCACGTATCCCCTTGATGGATGGTCCTGATCCCTCGTGAATTCTCCTTTCACAAATCTTTGGAGACTCTTCCCTCTCGATCCCCCTGGTGTCTGAATCCATGAAATGTGGATCCCTTGATACACATTCTCTATGATGGATGGTCCTGATGCCTTTCGAGATTTAGTGAGTCGGGAGTTTGTGATGCAGCGACTCCTCAACTCTGGTCCTTCAATATCCCGGTATTCGAAACCCCGATGGGTTTGGATCTCTGCCACATGTCCTCTCCAATGATGGAAGGTCCCGATCTCTCCAGTGTTTTGGTACTTTGTAGGTCTTCTCCTCTACATACAAGGGTTAAACCTCGTGGGGCTTCTCCTGGATCCGATGGCTATCGGTCCGTGTACCTAGATATGATGGCCCAGATCTATTATCCTTCCTTGTGCTTTCCTACCTGCACCTGGATGTAGATTTCAATGGTCTAGATCTCATCTTCTACCTGGTCCAACGGTAGTTGTGCTCTCCCTTGAGCCTGTGCTTCTTCCTGAATTGGAATATTTCCCAAGTATCAAAGGCCTCGGCCTTTGCTCAACTCTGTGAAGCCAGACTCCTCGACTCTCACCTTTATTCTAAGGACGTTGTCCCTCCTAATATTTTCCGAACTCTGACCCTCCAAAGGGTTCTCTTGGCCTTCTGCGAATCCTTGAAGCTACGACTCTGTGCAAAAAATCACTCTCCTCCTAAGCTTCTAGACTTGAAACAAAGTCCTCCTGCGCTAACTCCTTGAGCTTGACAAGCCTTCAGATGGCTGTCGATCAACACCTCAACTGAGTGTTGGCCTGGTGCACTCCTTGCACAATTCTTTGTCCTCAACTGAGCTTCTACTTCTCTGAGCCCTCCAAAGGGTCTTCTCAACCTCTGCACTCCTTGCAGGGTCCTGCACATAATCGTGTTGTCTCTTTTGGGCTTATCTGTGGCTTGGACCTCAAAGGGTATTTGTCCCTTTCTGTCCTTGAAGGGATGAAATTCCCCTCTTGGAAACTTCTTGCTCAAGCACTCCTTACTGAGCCTGCAGGGTGTTCAGTAACCCTGTGAAGGTCTTCTCTTGATGCTTCTTCTTCCCAAAACTCGAAATATTTCCTCCTGTGCACACTGGCACTTGCTCAATTCCCTCCTGGCAGAGCTCTACAAAACCTACAGTGGTTTTTTATTCTCTATGAACTCAAGATAGAGTTCTCCTCAATGCAACCTGTGCACCTGCTCAATGCCCTCCTGGCAGAGCTTTTGAAAAACCCTCAGTGATTTTGTCCTCTTAACGAACTCAAAATAGAGTCCTCCTTCCTTGATGCACCCTGTGCATATGCTCAATGCCCTCTTGGTAGAGCCTCACATAATCCCTCAGTGATTCTGATCTCTCAACGAAATTGAAAGAGAGTTCTCTTCTATGCACTCTTGCACTCGTTCAATGCCCTCCTAGAAGAGCTTTGATTATGGTCTGTCCTATGCTTACCTCTGCACAGTTATGCCTTGAAGGTGTTCAACAACCTTGAGGTTTCCTCCTTGATTCATTGACTTCCTCTGGTGCGCCCTCCTAGCACATCCTTGTCTGAAATTCCGCAAAATTTAGAAGTGCGCTCCTACACTGGCTTTCAGAACCCGCATCATTCTGTCATGCACTCTTGCATGAAGTCTCAAAGAACCTAGACCTAAAATCAGTTAACCCACAGATAGGAAAATATATCTATCGCTGCAAATGAACACTCACATACATCTACAACATACCATAACACACAAAGACATTCATTCACACACAGAATAACATGCAGGAAAAACTGCTTTTGTTTGTATTAACCATGAATGCCTCTTTACAATGTGATTTAGAGCGTATTGTAAAATATTCTCGGCTCCTTCTCTCCTCTATCTCTATTCAACTCGACCAACTAATCCTACATACAAAAGGATATTTTTTTACAAAAGGGGGCTCGTCGAGATCTTCCCTCCAAGCTACCTACCCTATTCAATTACATTGAATTTACAATAAATGAGTTGTCTAGTCCAGATCGGATCTAGATCCCAGCCTTACAACCATTAAGGTGGCCTTTAACTAAAGCATGCTCAAAGGGACGGCTTTGGCTCTACCAGCCTTACATTCATTTAATACATTTAATTCAAAATTTGAAATTTGAAAGTGAGAGGGTTGTGCCTCTCCTCCCATTGAATGCGCGTTGAGTTGGCTGGTTGGCGCATGGATGCATTTGGAGTGATTCTCCTGCATCATAGAGGGAAAGAGGGAGGGAGGGAGTCGAAGAGGAGAGGGAGGGAGAGAGGGAGACATAAATAAAGTGATAAAGTGAGTGAATGTGTGTGTGTGAGAGAGAGAGGGAGAGAGGAGGCGAGAGAGACAGATTTTTTGGGATAGAGAGAGAGAGGGATACAAATTGAGGGGCATATATGTGTATATGTGGGAGAGAGAGATAGGGAGTGGGGGAGAGAGAGGGAGATACATAGGGAGAGAGATAGAGTAGGGGAGAGGGGAAGAGGGAGAGATAGGGAGAAAATGAGAGAGAGGGATGGGGGAGAGAGAGGGAATTATAGAGATATATCAAGAGAGAGATAAAGAGAGAGAGGGGGAGGAAAATGGAGTGGAAGAGAGAGAGAGAGAGTGAGATAGAGAGAAAGAAGGAAGGAAATATAAAGTGAGAGATAATGAGAGATTGGGGATGGAGGGGGAGAGGGGGAAGGACGAGGAGAGGGAGGAAGGAGGGAGAGAGAGAAGGAGGGATGGGGGAGGAGAGAGAGGGGGGGATGGGGGGAGAGAGGGAATTAAGGATATAGGGACTAACACTTAGGAAGAAATTGTATCCATTATGTAGAGTTCCCCCATCAGGTGATAAAACTTATACTATATTTGGCCCTAGGTGAGACACTTGCCTTGGTGTAGGCATTGTCATGCCTTGAAAACCCGATAAAGCTGGATATGTTGTTGGTGAGTGCCCTTGACCTCTGTTTCCACTCTCTGATCAGTGGATGCTTGTTCCATGCAGTCAGGGTTGAGCTCTGTTGGTGTTAGTTTTTCAGTAATGTCAGAGGTGTCCAATAATGGTGGAAAATATGGCCGAAGGAGGTCCACATTGAATACTGGAGGCAGACCAAGGAAGGGTGGAGTGTTGAGATCAAAATAATTTCTACTCACAACCTTGGTGATAATGTGAGGCCCATAACGAATTGGGAAAAGATTCTGATGGGTCCCGATGAGACGCTCCTTCTACAAATGTAACCAGACTTAGTTTCCAACCTAAAACTGGTGTGGTACACTGTGTTGATCATGGCACTGCTTGTAATTAGCATTGGATTTCTAAAAAATCTCCTCGATGTGTTGGCAGAGGTGATGAATCCACTCAATGAATCTGGTGGCTTTGTTGATCATAGACTGATCATGGGAAGAACTTGTCTGTGCGGTGGCAAGAGGAAGTGAAACATCAATGGGTCCCAAGGATTGGAATCCCAGACCCACCTGAAATGGGCTATGGTCAGTGGAACTATGGAGAGCCCTGTTGTAACTCTATTGGACTTATGGGAGACTCTCGTCCCATGTATAGGTATTCTTATAATTTTACATGCGTAGGATGTGCACAATCATCCGATTGACGACCTCAGTTTGGCCATCATTTTGGGGGTGGAAAGTAGTGGATTTTGTGAGCTTGGTGTCCAACAGAGACCAGAGAGTCGACCAAAAGGTGTTGAGGAACCTGTTGTCTCGGTTGAAGATGATGGTCTGTGGTATCCCAAACTGGACCCAAACTCATTTGAAGAAGATCTTGGCAGTATCTTTCGTTGTGACATTCTTCTTATAGGATGTGAGGATGGCCATATTAGAACACCAATAAATGACCACAAACATGCAGTCATTTTCGTTCTTGGTGGATGGAAAACCAGACATATAATCCATGGAGATGGATCCCCACGGCTTCTCGAGAATAGGAAGATGGGTGTATAAGCCTTGATTCTTGATGGTTGGCTTGGAAATGGCGCAAGAAGAGCAAGATATGATATAATTTCTGATTTCATGTAGAAGTTTTGGCCAATAAAAATGTTTCTGAAGAATGGCCATAGTTTTCTCTATGCCAAAATGTCCTGCCACCCAATTGTAGTGGGATTCCGAAACCAACTTTGCATGCTCTCTTGTAGGAACACAAAGATGTCCCAAGTGGCATAAGAGTCCATATTGAATGTGAAAATCAGTGACAGTGGTGCCTGTACCCAAGAGATGATATGTGGTGGAGAAGTTCGGATCTTGTTGCTAAAGTACTTGGGGCCACTCTGATGTTTCATGTCCACAGGAATGGAGCACAGTGGTGAGTGCAACCACAGGAGGTCAACTGAGGCAGTCATCGACACGATTTAAGATACTTGTCTTATACTTGATGTTGATATGGAACTGTTGCAGGTAGGTGGACCACTTCTGATGGCAGTCGTTCTACAATTTACCTTGTGTCTGTATGAACTGCAGAGGATTGTGATCAATGTGTATGATCGTTTCTTTCCCTAGAATGTAATGTTTCATTAACAACAAGCTTGAACAATGGAATACATTTCCTTGTCATAGGTGGGGTATTTTCGGACAGTATCAGAGAGTGTATTACTATGGTATGCCACTGGATACCTGTGTTGAGTGAGAACTGCGCCCACAAATAGTCAGATGCATCAGTCTCAATATTGAATGGTTGTTGCAGATCGAGCAAGGAGAGTACTAGAGCTTAGCAAAAATGATGTTTCATATCATAGAATGCTCGTTGTTTCTCCTTCCCCCAAACTAAATTGTCCCTACCACCTACCTTGGTTACCTAGCTCAGGGCCCATGCAATATAGGAGAATACCAACACGAACCATCGGTAGAAATTGGCTAGTCCCAAGAAGCTTTGAAGCTCAGTCAGTGTGGTCAGGGCTGTCCAATCATGGATGAATTGGATCTTAGCTAGATTAACAGGTACCCCATGCTCATCAACAGTGTATCCCAGGTATTAGACTATGTTCATGCCAAAAGAGCATTTTTTCAAGTTGGCATAAATCTTGTGCTACCGCAGAGTGCTCAAAACCTGTTGAATATGCCACATGTGCTCCTCCCACGTTCTGGTAAAGATAAGGATGTCATCCAAATATACTAACAGAAAGTATTTGGTAAAGGGTCTCAATACATCGTCCATCAACCTCATGAAAGTGGTTTGTGCATTTTTTAAGCCAAAGGGCATGACTAGCCATTCATAGAGACCTTCTTTAGACTTGAAGGTTGTCTTCCAGACATCAGTTGGTTCAATGGGAACCTGGTGGTAGCCAAACTTCAGGTCAATCTTGTTGAAGAATGTTTCCCCCTTGATTTGGTCAAGAAGTTCATAAATCATAGGAATGGGGTAGCAATTCCTAACTGTGATTTTGTTTAAGGCTCTATAATCAATGCAGAGTCGCCAAGTCCCGTCCTTCTGCACCAGTACAATCAAGATTCCGTAAGGGGAGGAGTTGGGTCTAATGTGCCCCTTTTGAACAACATCTTGGATCTAACTCCTGATTTCATCACTCTCCATCAATGAGCACCAATATACTGGTCCATTAGGTAGAGGTGCATCGGGGGTCAAATGAATTGGATACTTGACTTGGTAGTGTGTTGATACCCCTATAGCTGAGGTGAAGATGTCTCTATATTATTCCACGATCTCATCCACTTTCTTCTTCTGCAAAGAGAGGAGTTGTGTAGAGTCCAGGGATGTGGCAGTGACCTTCTGCTTACTGTGATCATCGATCACAAAGAAGACGAACTTCTTAGTCTGTGAGATGACCTTACTTCATTGCTTATCATAGATTAAAGAAATAACAATAGGTGGTGCCACCTCTGGGATCTTGTACAATTGTCTACCCAAAGTAATAATAACACTGTGGGGTTTAGACTCATACAAAACATGACACTTCCACAAATATGGTTGTCCTAAAAGAACATCACAAAATTCAAGGGGAGAAATATCACACAGTACCTCATCTTTGAAATTCTTGATTCCATAGGGAAGATGACATTGTTGGCTGACACAAAGATCTCTTCCTTTATGAAGCAAGCCTATGGTGTAGGGTTGTGTGTGTGATTTCATTGACAGGTTTAGCTTCTTGAAGACCTCTGATGAAATTAGGTTCTTCTAACTACCGTTTTCGACAATGAAATGAATCGGAGCCCCCCTTGACCCACAATTATGAGTGAAAGAGGCATTCCCCTTCCTTTGTTTCTTATGGTTCTCTTGGCCAGAATTTTGTGGTAGCGACCATGGCACTGGGTTCAACATCGATAATCTGCATCCCTCCTTCAGGATTTGACTCATAATCAAAATTGACCTCTCACTCAGAATCCTGTAGCTCAGCCAGGAGGGATTGCTTGGATTGATATTCGTTGATGTTGTGCCAAGGAATTGTATGGTACTCACACCATTTTCTCGTTTCCTTCTTCATATTCTCGTTTCCCTTCTTGTGTTGCGACTTGGAAGGATTTTCTTGAGGTCATCCATGTCGACTTGGTCCCTTTCTCTGCTTCAGCTGTGAGGGGTTTGCAGATCCAAAATCTCATCATTTCTTCTTAAATTTATGCTCGATCTTGACAATGTATCTATAAGCCATGCCCAATGAGGTGGTGTCTAGGAAATCCATTTCGGTTTGAATTTATCTATGCAAACAACCATGGTATTTGAGCACCATATGACGCTCAGAATATTTAATACCCAATTTTGTGTGTAGGGTATGGAAAATATTGGTGAAGTCTGGTACTTTCTGGTCCCTTCCTTGAAGTAGGATGGTCCATCTAGTGTACTGGTCCTCGTATCTTCCAACGGGGTAGTATTTTTCTTTAATGGCATCCTGGAATGAATCCCATGTAGGGGCCACCACAAAAATTGCAGATTCCTCCACGACCCTTTGCTCAGATTAAGTTTCCCATCAGTCTTTAACATGGGGAATGCCCTTGAGGAGTGAAAAAGTGATCTTTTCCCTATCGGAAAAATTGTGGAATGAAAAATATCCTTCGAGCATATTCAACCATTAATTATCTACATCATCTGCATCTATCAGTCCTTCAAATAATGAAATATCAAAATTTAATTGTACGTTGAAGGGGGTTCCATGGCCGCTTGATGAAGATGCTTCTCCTGTGGGAAACCGTCAAAGGATATGTGGGATGTTTTCCATCATTTTGTTCCTTTTTAGTGTGAGGGATTCCTCGAGCAACATTTTAATAGGATCTCCTCCTCCATCATATTTATTTTTGTCTCCCATGGGTTGTTGTCAGACTCAGTGCAACCAATCTGGTAATTGATTGATTGTTTTGAGTCCCAACTTATTGTACCCAGACCTTGTCAAGGACATGCACGAAGAAAAATGAATGAAGAGAAGACCACTATGATACCACTGATCCAGATTTAGGAGTGGAAAAAAATGATTAACATACTAAATATAATAAACACAAAGATAGGAAGAATAATACAAATATCCAGTGAACAATATCTTCTATTAAATAATGAAATAGGATAAAATTATAAAAATGCAGAACTGAAACTTGCTTGAATGGTGGTAGTTATATCTGAGAAGAGATGTGGCTACTACGCACATCTGTCTGAGAAGAATGGAATACAATGATGCTCCAGAGGCCCTTTTCATATTACTCATGAATTCGAAATCCCTATACATCCAAGAACCTAACCCTAGAAGGTGAAACGCCAAATGTCATGTGGACCCTATGGGTAAGTTGGTGTAATTTGGTACCTCAACTTCCTAGGGTCGTAACGTTTACATACGACCTATGTTGTAGGCGAGTGATAGACCATTGGAAAGGTATTCTAGAGAACTACACATCCTGTTGTTAGATTCTGAATCCAACTACAGTCTGACTGTGGCGAGTAAAAAAGAAAATGATTAGGTCCCAAAAACATTCCTGGAAGTATAACAAGATGTGTTGACATGAAAACATACAAAATAAGCGAGTTGGATTATGCGATAGGCCACCTGTATCCATCTGGAGAATGTGTGAGGCTTCATACAGCCCCATAGGTGTAGAACTCACAATTATAAAGAAGTACATAAAGACGTGTTGAATAAAAAATGGACACGAGGAGCTAGTTGGAATAGGTGGGTGGCGACCAATATCCACGTGGATCACCCAAACCTTGAAACAAACCATGGAAAACCATGATAGGTTTCAACTATGTTACAACAAATATACATGGAAGCAATATAGTTCATCCAACAAAGGCATGTCAATTATTTGTAATAGAAGACCCAGACAGAAAATCACAATCAAATGGGAAAATTATAAATAGATGCAATTACTAGGGTGTCATAAAAGAAATATGACCTTCCCTCCTCTTCTTTATCCAATTCATATCCTTGTTACTAGGGTGGCATGGGGAGGTGGGTTAGTAGAAATAAAATGTGTTCCAAGAAAGAGGATTTGTTCCTTTACAATTCTAATGCATGGAAAACAAGGCTAGAGAAGGAATTCATTTAGTAAGCAGAATGAGAAGGAAAGGTGGGATTCTATCATAGAATTATAACCACATGAAAAAACATTCCATATTTAATTAGGTGAATCCAAGTGAATAAAAATCCAAACTTCTATTTGCAACCTAGCTTTTGATAGAAAGTATAAAGAAAAAAAAGGTGTTGAACAAGTTCAAGTGTTAAATGATATCATCAAACCATAAGCACACAACCATCATATCCAATCCTCAACACAACAACATGCATCAATAAATTTACTTAGGGAATTATAATATCATGGACGATGCTAAGAATTGCATGTGTTTCATCAGCCACTAGACATCTAGAAAGGGTTAGTGATCAACATTGCAGTTTATGGGTTCTTATAACAATGGATTTCAACAAAAAATTATAGGTATTCTAGATATCTATCCATCTTACAAAAATTGGTTGAGAAAGCAACATAAATTTGTAAGAAAACACTCTTATTTCTAAGGGGTAGGGGGGGTTGGGAGGTTCCATTGGGAAGAAGAGTATTTTTCTCTTGAAATTATGGTGCATGGTGAATCAAGGTATAGAAGACAATCATTCCCTAAAGAGAATTAAAATGATACAAAAACATGGTATCTAGAAATTATGAAAAAATGAACAAACATTCAAAATTTATCTAGGAAAAGTTTGAAGCAAAGAAAACTCAAAATAACTATTTAGGAAAAATTCATATGGAGCTTTCAAAACATTTTCCATGACCAAAATCTAAATATTTAAAGAATACCTATATTAGTAGAGACATTTTAACAATAATCGATTCAAGGAATCCTAGTGTCCTTGTTTATATTTGGCTACAACCAACATACAATAGAAGGCACATTAACAACCAACATAGACCTATGGAACCCTAGGATGAAAATATAAAATCCATTAGAAAAAAAATGAAACATACATTAACTTGCAAAACACTTCACTCAAATTAAAACTAGCATGGCTATGTACCAAGGTATTAAGAAGAGATCAAAACACCCTATAGCAAAAATAGTTTCACAATTTTGACAACTAGCACTAATGATTCCAAAAAATAACACCCATATCTTATTGCGCCCCCACAAATTGAGATGAAGCAACACTTTGCGTCAATATCTTATTCACTTTTGGTTAAACACTGAAAGTATTGATTGGAACTCCTAAGAGACTAGCCAACAAATGACATCAATGGCTAGGGAATCTGCACCAAAACATTAAAATTCTAGATCTCTAAGCAATAGCCAAAAGATGAAAAACAAAAATTAGGCAATAACCCAACTGCACAAACAAAATCTCATTATATCAAAGCAACATTTAAATGACATCAATCACAACACAACCCACAAGTCAACACAATGAGGGCATGGAGTGCATTATTCAAGCAACATGGCCTTTAATGCCCCTATGAATCACATAGAACTTAGAGACAAACCCAACTACAATCACAATGATAGTTGAATAAAATGACATGAAGAATGAATGGAGAAGACAAGACGAATTACTCCAAAGAAAATTCCACCTAGTCTCTATATACCCATACAATTGATCGACCACAAACAATTCCAAACAACCATTCCCACTACTCACCACACCCTAACTAATAAAAATGAATTGACAATGTGGTTTAATGGCCTTGAACTCATTTTCAGTAAATGTTGGAAGCAATGACATGAAAATCCAAGTCACCACTCTAGAAATGGTACTAATGACTAAGGAATTCACATGCAAACTTTAAGAAAACTAGAGCTTCAAACCAATAGCCACAAAAAAAAATATTGGGACACCCAAACCACCAAGCCACCATAGGTAATTCAAAACAAGCACATCCCTAGTGCACTACAACTTGAGTAAAGAAAATGAAGAGTAATGACATATGAATCCCCATGCAAGCTTTAAAAAAATAGAGCATGAAACCAATAGCCACAATAGCAATGCTAAAGACACCCACACAACGAAACTACTAAAGATAATTCCAAATGGCCACACCCCAACTTGATACTCAGAAAATCCAAGCCAACAATGTGCATATGGAATCAATGAATCAAGGATCAACATCCAAACATTAAAAATATGGATTTATGAACCAATACCCACAAGAACGATAACATAGATAATCCCACAACCTAGGTGCACAAGTGTAACCTTGACATCAAACAAATTAGTGATATATCTTCCTCCCAACAATGAGTTGGATATAAAATGAGTAAAAAAAATATGATGTATGGAGGATACCAAAAAAAAAAAGATACCTCTACATTCACATAGATAAAGATAATGGTGAACCCTCTTCATCCCAAAATACACACAAAAATGAATTGATATGCATATGCATGGAGTACATAGAGGAGGAGGAGGATGGAGGATGCCTCTGCATTTAATACAAGGCACCTTAATTTGGAAACAATTAAATGCATGTAAAAACTACTCTCCATCCAAAAATGTGACTGTCCAAAAAACTGCCCCCTTGGAAATATGAATTTTCCTCTCTTTGTTTGCTTGCTTGACTTGACTTACACTCTTCCCCAAGATGATTGTACTCATTCCATTGTTATCCGATAAATATGGGATGTGACTCCTCACACCCACCCTTTTACAGGAGTTAAATGATTGGCTTTCAACACACTCCACAACAAATTACAAGGTTATATACAATGATAATAATTCAATAATGTCGGTTGGATTAATACCCATGAATAAAATCCCCCTTGGATCCCTCTCTCTTGTGGAATCATATCCCCTCCATCGATATTCATCTCTTTGATATTTCAACTGATGATTATTACTTGTATTAATTATTCAATGCATATAATATTCAATTTGGGCCCCATCCATATTAATCAATATAGGCTCTTTTCCCCAAACATACCGGCTCACCAACCTAAATTACATTTATACAAGTACATTATAATTTGCGTGGATTAAAAATGAGGCACCCCTCAACCTCTTGATGAGGTTGAAAACACCAACAATATGATACATAATCAATTTCATGTCATGAGGAAGAGTCATCCATATTGTAGAGAGATATTTTACCTGTAATGTATCTCTAATGGGTGTGTGTACCACTATGTGACTAGTCATGACACCGCATAGATGATCTGCCACGTCTATTTGGATTCTCAGATTTGTCTCGTGTGGCATGTGGGGTCTCTGTAGTAGAGGCTAGTCCTCTTCCTCCTCCATCACCTCATCCTCATGTTGGGGAGGATCATCCCCAACATATGTTCCAATATATGAAAAACAATAGTCTGATAATAATAAAAAGACAATTGAAACAAAATGTTACAATAAATTACATGTGCATTAAACAAGACATAAAAATATGCAACTAGATTTATCAAAACATAACAATAATGTTACCTCTCTCATCTACTAGCTTGGATGCTATAAATCATATGTTTGGACATTCTCTCTAATCCAACCCCATGTATAGGTACTGTACAATATAGAGGACATGAATGTCCTCACTATTCAATGAATCACATACATCCCTACAGACTAGAGAAGTGGGAAACTTGAGCTGGCCCTTCTTTGGAATCAAGTTCCCCCACATGCACATATGTTCATTAAGCATAGGACTAGCAGGAAATAGGGGTACCACTGGACGCATGGCATGAACCCTCTCAAAAAATAGTATAAATAACTCTAACATGAATGGGAAGAACCTGATCCCAAGTAAAATGGTACATCAGTGATCTGATGCATGGAAAAACTGTCTCAAAAAAATATCAGACCACCTAATCAATCAGGGCCTATGCAATAAACTATATACATAATAAAACAAAGAAAAAATCATGTGTTTCCCATCGAATATATATTGTGAGAGTTCCAAGAGAATAAGAAACAAGCACCTAACGTCCTCTCTACCAAATGAACTTATCCACAAATGACCACCATGAACCTAGAAATCCAAAGAGGAATGAACCTCTATATGTACATATCGCTGCACATATGCCATTTGGTGGTCTCTCTGGAAACACCATGTAGTAGCACAAGGAAATGGGGAAAACCATCCCCCATCCTAGACAACCTAGTGATGAAATAGATATCCTCCTCTGTGGGATGATACCATAGATCAAGATAGACCATGAACCCCTATCACTGATGATCCCAACTACAGATCAACTACTGTAACAACAAAGAGTCCCACATAAGGGATGTACCCTCTTGATAAAAATTCAGGAGGCCAACATCGTTCAAAAGGTCATTTGTTGGCTATGAAATCGAGCAAGGGAACAACTCCTTCTCCCTCTCCCTGACCTCCCACTCATGCACAAATGTGTGTGTTTCAACATGTTTTTGTTAATGTTGCTCCTCCTCTCATAATATTCGGCTCTAATTCACATACAAATATTGTTAGGGGCATACATATAAACAAAATAAATTTAAATTATAAAACTAACACATATATGAATGATGTATATTTAAAAAAATCTAAAATTATTATTTTTTTGAAAAAAATTATAAAAAAAGTAATCAATGCACCTTAAATATAACATATGTCTCATTGTTGATGTGCAATATAATACAAATAGCATTGCCATGCAATGTTTTTACTAATACACACTGGTTCCATGTTTCTTATTGCAACACCACGTATTTTAGTGGTGTATCCCATAAGATGCACCATATAGATAAATTGTAAAATAATCAACCTGGTGTTGTGCTCTTTACATCACCAATGTATTTTTTATACCTAAAGGCACCGCTAGGTTAAATTGTTTCATCACAACCTAGGAAGTTCAATGTGTTAATATGAATGCACTGATGCAACCGTGTCATTGTAGCACCAGCATTAGGTTTTGCGGTATGTTGGCTTGTATAGAGCACTAGTAATAGAGTGCCCAATGAAATTCTCTAGCACGCAAAATCCTACAATATTTTCTTAATGCAGTGATATTAACTACACAGGCTCATTTCGTTAACAAATACACACTGCAACACTAAAATTTATGGTGTGAAAAATCATCAGTGCACTTTGTTAAACTGAAAACACCAGTGTGCCAGTTTTTCCATACCACTGGTGTGATGTCTAGCAGTGCATTGTATTACTAACACATAGTGAACATGGCCTTATAGAAGATGAACCATGATGCTTACTTTTCAAATCATGTCACAATGAATACTTTTATATTTTACATACCAATGCTCCACACTTATTGTTGCACCACCACAGATTGTAGTGGTGCGCCTATAAGTTACACCGCTCTAACAGATTATTGAAAATTTGGCCTGGTGTCACTCTCTTTACATCACGAGTGCATTTGTTGGACTGATGGGCACTACTAGGTTTAATTTTTATATCCCAAATGAAGCAGTGCAATGTGTTACTATTAACGCATTGGTGTTACCATGATAGTAGAACACTGATGTTTTGTTCAGTGGTGCATTGTAAAGGATAGAGCACAAAGAATAAGATGTCTAATGAGATGCGCCACTACGTCAAGTAAACAAATATGTGTCTCGGTGCAATTTTGTAAACAACACCATTTCATTTGGTTAAAATTCTTTCACCGCCATGTTAAATTTTATAAATTGTTAAGTTAGTGGTGTGGTTAATTAAGTGAAATGTCCTAGTGCTAGTCGAAGACAATTATGTGCTAGTTGTGGGGTGCTCTAAAGGACAAACCATTTTGTTTTTTAAATTTATTGTAGTGCTCTTGATTGAATGATAGTGGTTCATATATGTATATGACACACCGAGGGAATTTCTTACCATGAATTTAACATAGGACACACTGCTTTGGAGTGAGCTTAAGTGTTCAGGCACACTACGAGGAATTGGAAAAAAAAAAGTGAAAAAAAATCCAAATTTCAAGCTAAATTCAAAATTTAATTGGACGAAAATGAAAATAGGAAGGTGATAAACAATTTACCTGGCCTCTTCAATCTCAATTGAAAATCTCCAGTCAATGCCATCTCTGAGCTCAATTGAATTGAAAAGAGTTTCAATTGAAACTTATTCCTTCATACATATCTGGCCATAGTTGATTCTTGAAGTTAGGTTGTTCATCGATCTCTGCGGCAAGTGAGTATAAGAAGTTGGAATCGTGGGCCATGGACTAGGTAGGCATGAATCTTTCGGGACAAGGAGGCATGGTTTCATTGTCGATAGGAAACGAAAATTCATGGTAATTTCCAAAATTTGGAAATGTGTGGAATCTATCAATGGAGATATCCAAGTCATTGTAGAGCACTGGAAACATGGCGTCTTTTGAAGGAGGGTGAGAATTAATGCTTGCTTTAGAGTTTGGAAGCATGGGATGCACTATAACAATGAAAATTGGTCAGGTAATTTTTTTTTATTTACCTTAACACAGTGTGTCTGATGATAAAGAGGCACATTGGTGCATAATGTTCAATGGCACTAGTGCTCTTTATTCGATCTGTGTATTTTTTCATTATAAAGTATGAAGGTGATTTTGAACATTGAAGCACCATTTATTTATTTTTTATATATGCATTGGTGTGTATGAACCTTAAATGTGCACCAATAAAAAAAACCTCTGTAAAAACCTTTGGTCACTCGCCTCTACTAACAACCTCTGTTATTAACAGAGAATGGATATATTTTTCATGGAGATTCCATAAAATCCTCTGCAAGAAAGTGTTCTCATTGTAATGATCCCACTTTTTGTACCTCCCTTATCTCTATCTATCTCCCCCCCTCTATCTCTCTCTTCCCCTCTTCTCCTGTCTCCCTCCCTCCATCCCTCAATCGAGAGAGAGGAAAAGAGAGCACAAGAGAGAGAGGGGGTAGAGAGATATAGAGATTTAGAGAGAGAGAGTGGGGAGAGAGAGAGAGAGAGATTGAGAGAGAGAGAGAGAGAGAGGGTAGAGAGAGGGAAAGAGGGAGACTAGAAGAGAGGGGAAGAGAGGGTGAGAGAGGGGGAAGGGAGATATGCAGAGAGATAAAGAGAGTGAGTGAGTGAGAAAGAAAGAGAGAGAAGAGGGGGAGAGGGAGGGAGTGATAGATTGTAAGACATAGAGAGAGAGAGGGAAAGATAGCAGGAGGGAGGGAGGGAGGGAGGGAGGTAGAGAGATAGGGGGAGAGTGAAAGAGGTAGATAGAGGTAGTTACAACCAGAGAGAGAAGGGGGGGAAGAGAGGTGGAGGGAGGGAGGAAGAGAGAGAGTGTGAGGGAAGGGGAGGGAGAAAGAGAAATAGAGGGAGGGAGAGAGGGCAGAGAGTGGGGGAGATATTTAGAGAAAGAGTAAGAGTAAGAGAGATAGATAAGTGTATAGGAGGAGATAAAGGGAGATAAGGGGAGAAAAAAAGTGAGTTATAATGTGAGAGATGGAGAGGGGAATATGGAGGGAGGGATGTAGATAGCAGTAGAGTGAGAGAGAGAGAGAGAGAGAGAGAGAAAGAGGGAGATAGAGGAGTGATTGTAGGAGAGAGAGAAAGAGAGGTAGAGAGTGATATGGAGAGAGAGATAGAGATATATATATAGAGAGAGATGGAGGGAGATAGGGGTAAAGAGAGAGAGAAGGGTAAGATAAGGGGAGGGAGAGAGAGAGAGGAAAACAAGGAGAGGGAGAGAGAGGGGAAAAGGGATGGATAGGGGGAGATATCGAGAGAGAGAGAGAGAGAGAGAGAGATAAAAGGAGTTGGAGAGAGAGGGGGAGATAGGGGAAGGGAGAGAGAGAGAATGTGGCAGTGGGGGGTGAGGGAGGGAAGG
>ML797855.1:422854-455377 GCA_009831015.1 Picea engelmannii
GTGGAAAAAAGATAGAGAGAGTGATTGAGATAGATATATATATATAGAGAGAGAGAGAGATAAATGAGAGAGTGAGAGGGAGAGAGAGAGAATAAAAAGAACTAGAGGGAGAGAGCGAGAAACGGAGGGAGAGAATGAAATCAATAGATAGAGATAGAGAGGGGGCATAATGGAGGGATTGAGGGAGAGAGGGAATTAGAGGGTGGGAGAGGGAGGAAGGTGGAGAGAAGACAAAAAGAGTGAGAGAGACATAGAGAGAGAGAGAGAGAGAGAGAGAGAGAGAGAATGATAGGGAGAAAGAGAGAGAGGGGGGGTTGAGAGAGAGGGAAAAAGAAAGAGAGAGGGAGAGAGAATTTGGAGAGCTAGAGAGAGATATGATTTGTTAGTGAGAATGTATGCATGTTCCTATTCCTAATAATGCACATGTGCACGTTCCTAAAGAGTGCACACACTATTTTCATTTCAATTTTGTTGGAAACATGTGCTTCTCATGAATTCACATGTTCTCCTGAGCACATGTGTGCTCTTTCTCAATAGTGTGTTCGTGTTCATAAAAAATCCTAGTTGACAAGTGTGTGTGGCGATTAAGTGAGTATTGAGGCTATAGAATTAATAATGTGTGTGCATTTCTAAGAACACGTGCATGTTTCTAAGAATGTGCACGTGTTCCTTCGCACCCCATTGCCACTTTTTTTTCCATCAAATTCATGCGAGCACCCATATTGAAATGTATTTTTCTAAATTTTGTCCAAATTGCAACGCAATCCACAAAACACACGTAATTGTATTGTTAAAAACAAGATGACAACATTGAATTCAATTTTTAACAAGGTTGTCAAAAGCTATCAAATGTAGACCCAATGATCTGGATTTAGGAGCGAAACGAACTGATTAAAAGATTGAATACAATAAACACAGAGATAGGAATAATAACACAAATATCCAGTGAACAATATCTTCTATTAAATAATGAATTTGGTTGAAACTGTAAAACTACAGAACTGAAACTTGCTCGAATGGTGGTAGCTATCTCTGAGAAGAGATGTGGATACTACATTCATCCATCTAAGAATAATGGAATAAAATGAGGCTCCATAGGCCCTTTTCATATTACTCATGAATTCCAAAACCCTATACATCCAAAAACCTAACCCTAGAAGGTGAAACGCCAAAAATCATGTGGGCCCTATGGGTAAGTTGGTCTAATTTGGTACCTCAACTTCCTAGGGTCATAAATTTTTCATATGACCTCTATTTTAGGTGTGTGATAGCCCGTTGAAAAGGTCTTTTAGAGAGATACACATTCAGCCATTAGAATCTCACTCAGTCTACAACATGACTGTGGTGAGACAAAAAAACAATGTTTAGGGCCCCAAAACAACCCTGGAAGTACAACAAGATGTGTTGACATGAAAACATACAAAATAAGCCAGCTGGATTAGGAGAGAGGCCACCCATATCCACCTGGAGAATGTGTGAGGCTTCAGACAGCCCCAGAAGTGTAGAAATCACAATTATAAAGTAGTACAGAAAGACATGATGAATAAAAAACAAATACAAGGATACAGTTGGAATTGGTGAGTGGCCAACAATATCCACCTGGATCAATCCTCCCCTCTTAGGAAGAAACGGTATCCATTGCATTGATTTCCCCCATCAGGTGAGGAAATTTTTTCTTGATTTGGCCTCGGGTGAGCCAATTTTCTTGGCGTAGGAGTTTCCCTTCCTTGACAACCCGATAAAGTTGGATCCGTTGTTGGTCAATGCCCTTGACCTGTGTGTCCACTCTTTAATCGGTGGATGCTTGTTCCATGCAATCGGGGTTGAGATCTGTTGCTGTCATTTTTTCAACAATGCTAGAGGTGTCCAATAATGGTTAAAATATGGCCGAAGGAGCTCCACATTGAATATTGGATGCAGACAAGGGAAGGGTGGAGTGTTGATATCAAAATCATTGCTACCCACAACCTTGGTGATAGTGTAAGGCCCATAACGAAGTGGGTGAAGCTTCTTATGGGGCCCGGTGAGACGCTCCTTCTGCAAATGTAACCAGACTTTGTTTCCAACCTAAAACTGGTATGGTACCCTATGTTGATCATGGCATTTCTTGTACTTAGCATTGGACTTTTGAAAAATCTTCTGGACTTGTTGGCGGATGTGTTGAATCTAGTCAATGAATCTGGTATCTTTTTCGGTCACAGGCTGATCAGGGGAATATTTTGTTTATGCGGTGCGAAGAGGAAGTGAAACATCAATGGGTCCCAAGGGCTGGAATCCCAGACCCACCTGAAATGGGCTATGGTTGGTGGAACTATGGAGAGCCCTGTTGTAACTCTGTTGGACATATGGGAGACTCTCATTCCATGTACAAGGATGCTTAGAATTTAACATGCGTAGGATCTTCACAATCATCCGATTGACGACCTCGGTTTGGCCATCGGTTTGGGGGTGGAAAGCAGTGGATTTTGTGAGCTTGGTGTCCAAAATAGACTAGAGACTTGACTAAAAGGTGTTGAGCAACCTGTTGTCTCAGTCGGAGATGATGGTCTTTGGTATCCCAAACTGGACCCAAACTCATTCGAAGAATATCTTGGCAGTATCTTCCGCTATGACATTCTTCTTACAGTCTGTGAGGATGGCCATCTTATAAAATCGATCAACGACCACAAACATGCAGTCATTTTCTTGCTTGGTGGTTGGAAAACCAGACATGTAGTCCATGGATATGGATTCCCATGAATTCTTGGGAATAGGAAGAGTGGTGTATAAGCCTTTCTTCTTGATGGTTTGCTTGGAAATGGCACAGGCAGTGCAAGATTTGATATACTTGTTGATGTCTTGTCAAAGTTTTGGCCAATAAAAATGTTTTTGAAGGATGGCCATAGTTTTCTCTACGCCAAAATGTCATGCCACTCGACTATAGTGGGATTCCCAAATCATCTTTTCATGCTCACTTGTAGGAACACAGAGATGGCCCAGGTGGCATAAGAGTCCATATTGAATGTGAAAATAAGTGACAGGGGTGTCGATACCCAAGATATGATATGTGGTGGCAAATTTCATATCTTGTTGGTAAAGTTGGGGCTATTCTGATGCTTCCTGTCCAAAAGAATTGAGCACAGTGGTGAGTGCAGGCATGGGAGGTTGACTGAGGCAATCAATGACACGATTGGAGATACCTATCTTATACTTGATGATGAGATGGAACTGTTGCAGGTAGGTGGACCACTTCTGATGGCAGTCGTTCTGCAATTTCTCCTGTGTCTGTATGAACTGCAAAGGCTTGTGATCAATGTGTATGATCATCTCTTTCCCTAGAATGTAATGTTTCCTTGATGGCATACTTGTACAATGGAATAAATTTCCTTGTCATAGGTGGGGTATTTCCGGACAGTATCAGAGAGTGTCTCACTATGGTATGCCATCATATACCCATGTTCAGTGAGAACTATGCCTATAGCATAGTCATATGCAGATTGGGCAAGGAGAGTATTGGAGCTTAACACAAATGATGTTTCAAATCAATGAATGCTCATTGTTGCTCCTTTCCCCACACTAAATTGGTTCTACCACCTTCCTTGGTTACCTGGCTGAGGGCCCATGCAATATGGGAGAATCCCAACACGAACCGTCGGTAGAAATTGGCTAGTCCCAAGAAGCTTTGAAGCTCAGTCAGTTTGGTCGGGGTTGGACAGTCAAGGATGACTTCGATCTTAGTTGGATCAACATGTACCCCATGCTCATCAACAATGTATCCCAAGTATTGGAATTTGTTCATTCCAAAAGATAATTTTTCCAAGTTGGCATAAAGCTTGTGCTGTCACAGAGTGCTCAAAACCTGTTGAATATGCCGCATGTGCTCCTCCCACGTTCTGCTAAAGATGAGGATGTCATCCAAATATACTACCATAAAGGATTTGGTGAAGGGTTTCAATACATCGTCCATCAACCTCAGGAAAGTGGTTGGTTCATTTGTTAAGCCAAAGGGCATGACTAGCCATTCGTAGAGACCTTATTTAGACTTGAAGGTTGTCTTCGAGAAATCAACTGGTTCGATGGGAACCTAGTGGTATCCAGACTTCAGGTCAATCTTGCTAAAGAACGTTTCCCCCTTGATTTGGTCAAGAATATCATCATTCCTAGGAATGGGGTAGCGGTTCCTGACTATGATTTTCTTTAAGGATCTATAATCAATGCAAAGTCGCCAAGTCCCATCCTTCTTCTACACCAGTACAATCAGGCTTCCGCAAGGGGAGGAGTTGGGTCTGATGTGCTCCTTTTGAAGAATCTCTTGGATTTGACTCTTGATTTCTTCATTCTCCATCAACGAGTGCCAATAGACTGTTCCATTAGGTAGAGGTGCACTGGGGGTCAAATCAATTGGATGCTTGACTTGGTAGTGTGTAAGTACCTCTATAGGTGAGGTGAAGATGTCTCTATATTCTTCCATTATCTTGTCCACTTTATTCTTCTACAAAGAGCGGATTTGTGTAGAGGCCACGGATGTGGCAGTGACCTTCTTCTTACTGTGAACATGGATAACAAAGAAGATGAAATTCTCAGTCTGTGAAATGACCTTACTGCATTGCTTAGCAGAGATTAAAGAAATAGCAGTGGGCAATGCCACCTCTGGGATCCTATACAATTGTCTACCCAAAGTAATAATAACACTATGGAGTTTAGACTCATACACAACATGATGCTTCCACAAATATGGTTGTCCTAAAAGAACATCACAAAATTCAAGGGGAGCAATATCACACAGTACCTCATCTTTGAAAGGCTTCATGTCATAGGGAAGACAACATTGTTGGCTGACACAAAGATCTCTTCCTTAACGAAGCCAACCAATGGTGTAGGGTTGTAGGTGTAATGTCGTTGGCAGGTTCAGCTGCTTTACGACCTCTGCTGAAATTAGGTTCTTCTGACTACCATTGTCGACAATGAAATGAATCAGAGCCCCCTTGACCCACATATGTGAGTGAAAGAGGCATTCCCCTTCCTCTGTTTTTTATGGTTCTCTTGGCTGGACTTTTGTGGTAGAGACCATGGCACTGGGTTCAACATTGATAATCCACTTCCCTCCTTCACGATTTGACTCAGAATTAGAATCAACCTCTCACTCGAAATCCTTCATCTCAGCCATGAGGGATTGCTTGGAGCGAAATTCGTTGGTGTTGTGCCAAGGAATTTTATGGTACTCGCACCATTTTCCCGTGTCCTTCTTCATCTTCTCATTTCCCTTCTTGTGTTGTGGCTTGGACGGATTTTCCTGAGGGTAGCTGTTGAAATAATGTAACTGCAAAGAGTATTCTAATTATTATTGATGTATTATTTGTTAGATCAATCCCATTTTGTGGATTTGTCATGTTGGCTATTGTAAATGACTAAATCTGTTTTTGCAGATTGGTCAAAACATAATTGTAATAGGCAGAATAAGAATTCGGCCCTAGAATATATATTAAAGGTGGTTACAACCATCGAGAAGAAGAAGTCGGCCCTGCCAGTGAAAAGACACCTCCACATGTGCCAGAATTGTATAAATAAGGAGGCTAGCACCTCATTTAGTCACACACTCACTTGTCCATCAAGAAGCAAGTTCGGAGCTGCAGTTGGCGAAGGAAGAAGAGAGAGAGAGGCACACTCTTGGGAGAGGAATTTTTGTGTTTGTTTGAGTTATCTCTTGGCATTGTATTGGCTATCTATATTAAGGAAGTTTTGTTGGGTTTTCTCCCCCATGAGGGTTTCCCAGGATAAATATTGTGTTTCTTGTGATTGTGTATTTCTTAGTGATCCTATTTATGCTATTTTTATCAAGTGAAATGAAAAGAACTCTAATAATAGATTAAACCTTAACATGGTATAAGTGCTAAGCTAAAAAGAGCATCTTTCACAAGAGAAAGTGAAAAATGTCATTGTTGTCGTACATGCAAATTAGGGATTTTTGTTGAAGAAGTATTTCAGACCCAAAACCATATAGAAAATTGCACCCTTCCTCAAGGATCACTTTGGCATCCTCAGCACAACTTTTCAGTGGCTAGATATCCCAGAAAGTGAAACCTAGTTTTCACAAAGTACCAAAAGTACCAGAAAACCAGAGTACCAGAAGTACCAGAAAACTAGAAGCACCAGTCCATAAATCCGCAGATCAAGTTTGGAGGGGTAAAATTTGGATTTTATGAAATCCAAACAAACCAGGCTACTCACCTCAGCCAAGCACACCTCCTGGTAAGATCAGAATTTAATTTTGAGCATTTTTATTTTTGACATTTTCCTAGCTCTAGGTAAAAGATGTCTGGAAGCACTAAGCTTGTTGACAAGATGGAAGGTGTGGAAAACTTCAATTCCTGGAAGTATAGGATTAGTCTCATTCTTGAAGATAATGACCTAGCAAGATTCATCAAATAAGAAGTGTCAGAACCCGACGATGCTGCAGATAAAGAAAAGCACCAAAAGGATATGATCAAGGCCAAAAGAATCATTGCAGATTCAATCAAATATCACCTGATTCCTTATGTGTCATTAAAGAAGACTCTGAAAAAAATGTTTGATTCCCTAAATAGAATATATGAAGGAAAGAACATAAACCAGAAGATGAATCTAAGAACTCAACTCAAGAATACAAAGATGCAGAGAGGAGAGTCAATTCAAGAATATTTCTCCATAATATCCCAATTCAAAGAATAACTAGAAGTGATATGAGATACTATAGACGAAGACAAAACTATAATGACGACCCTTAATGGTCTCTCAAGACCTTGGGATGCATTCATCCAAACCATTTGTGCAAGAAAGGATAAACTAAAATTTGGCAGTCTTTGGGAAGAATGCATTCAAGAAGAATCAAGAGTAGCTAATCGAGAGGCTTTACTATCAAGAGATGAATATCAAGCCCTATCCACTCACACTAAAGGAGGAATAAAGAAGTCTTACTTCCAGAAATAAAATCATAAAGAGTCTCACCCCCAAAACAAATTCATTCATAAAGAATCTCAACCAAAGAGATTCCAGAAGAAAGGACAAAGAAAAGAAAGAGATTACTCATCTGTCCAATTCTACTATTGTGACAAGATGGTACATATTGCGAGACATTGTCTAGCTAGACGAGAAGAATACAAGAGGAAAAATAAGAGGCACCATGCCCATGTAGTTGAAGATGAAGATCCACCTGCAAAGATGTTAAGAGAACAAATTAAAGACTATGTCTTAATCTCGGCCCTCTCAGGATCGGTAACACTTGGAGAGGACACTTGACTCATTGATAGTGGTTCTTCCAAGAACATGAAAGGTCAAAGAGATATTCTCTCTTGTATTTCAGAAAATAAGTTTTCTCAGAAAGATACACTTGGAGATGATTATCAATACCCTATCAAGGGAGTGGGAGAATCAAACTACAAGCTGAACTCAGGGAATTCAATGAAGATGAAGGACGTACTCTATGTACCAGGTTTGACAAAGAACCTACTATCCATATAAGAGTTAGAACATAATGTCTTCAGAGTTTCCTTTATAGATGGAGAAGTTATTATGTGGGCTAAAGGAGAAACCATGAAAGAAGCAATCGTCATTGGAAAAGAAGAAGGTGGCTTGTATAAGCCAAAGGGTCACTCAGAAGTAGCCATGACCCACACCATTGAGAATTCATGTGAGCTATGGCATAGAATATTATCCCACATCAACTACAAGGCATTACCGTATGTATGTAAAGAAATCACAGGTATACCAGAACTCAAGGTTGACCATGAAGGCGTGTGTAATGGATGTGCACAAGGGAAGAACATCAAGAACCCTTTTTCGAGGAGAGACAACAAAGCAGAAGTATTCTTAGAACTCATTCATTTATATGTATGTGGCCCGATGCCATCATTCTCCATTAGTGGGTATGTATACTATGTATCTTTTATTCATGATTATTCTCGTAAGACCTGGGTTTACTTTTTGAAATCAAAAGATGAAGTGTTCAATAAATTCAAGGAATTGAAAGCCTTGATAGGGAATATTTCTGAAAGAAAGATCAAGATACTCAGGTTAGATAATGGAGGAGAATACACCTCAAAAGATTTTTTGAACTTCTGCAAAGATGTCAAGATAAAGAGGGAGCTCACCACTCCCTACAATCCTCAACAAAAAGGTGTAGTAGAAAGAAAGAACCGAACAATAATGGAAGCAGTGAAGACCATGATCCATGATCAAGATCTTCCAATGTGCTTATGGGCAGAAGCACCAAAAACAATAGTTTATGTGAAAAACTGATTGTCCCATAGTGCACTTGGGTTCAAGACCCCAGAAGAGATGTTCTTTGGAAAGAATCGAGAGGTAAGCCATCTCAAAATATTTGGCTGCCCAATATTCATACATTTTCTAAAAGAGAAGAGAAACAAGATGGACCCCTTAGAAAAGAAGGGAATATTTGTGGGATACTGTGAGGCCTCTAAGTCCTTTAGGATTTATATACCAGGTCACCATCACATTGAGCTTAGAAAGGATGTGACCTTTGATGAAGATGCAACACTCAATAAATCAAGAACATGACAGCTTGAAGAAGTATATGAAGAAGAACTTGTAGCTCCCAGAGTTGCAGAATCAGTGAGGGAGGTTCCCAGAGTTGCAGAACAAGTGAGGGAAGTCATATCTTCCCCTGATAAGGAAATTATAGAAGATCATGACATAGTATAATTTCAAGAACCTCCTCAGATGACGATCTCCCATAAGATAAATCTTGCTTGGGCTAGGGATTTTATTCAATATGGAGGGAAATATGGTGTTCTTGAAGGAACCACGAGACAGGTGAAGAGACCTAAGCCATTATCCAGTTATATCACTTTGATGTGTGATCTCCTAGAGAAGGAGCCTACCTACTTTGAAGAAGCCATTCATAATAAAGAATGGGTAGATGACATGACAGACGAATATCAATCCATAATAAAGAATAATGTATGGGAAATAGTTACCAAGCCGAAGAGCAAGGATGTGGTATCTTCCAAATGGATCTTCAAAATAAAACATGCTTCTAGTGAAGTATTGAGAAGTATAAAGCAAGGTTTTTCACTCATGGATTTTCTCAAAAGGAAGGCATTGACTATGAATAGACATTTTCTCATGTAGCCAGATACACTTCGATCAGAACCATCATAGCCCTTGCAGCTAAGATGAAGTAGAAGTTACACCAGTTGGACGTAAAGACAACTTTCCTAAATGGTGTCATTGAAGAACAAGTGTATATAGAACAACCTCAAGGATTTGAAGTTGAAGATAGGAAGAATCATGTCTGAAAGTTGAAGAAATCTCTGTATGGGTTGAAGAAATCTCCTAGAGCTTGGTATGGCAGGATAAACAGTTTTCTGACAAGCTTGGGCTTTACCAAGAGTAAAGCAGATTCTAACCTCTACTTCAAGGTTATGAATGATGAGTTGGTGATATTGCTACTGTATGTGGATGACTTATTATTAAATGGAGAAGAAAATCTCATCACTGAATGTAATAAGAAGCCCGCTTCATAATTTGAGATGAAATACCTTGGCATAATGAATTATTTATTAGGTCTTGAGGTATGGCAGAGCGTAGAGAGAATCTTCCTTAACCAAGGGAACTATGCAGTTGAAATCCTGAAGAGATTTGACATGTTAGAGTGCAAGTCCATGAATACACCCATGGAAGCGAAGATGAAGCTACTGGTCGACACTTCGTCAGAATTGATTTATGCCACACTGTATAGATAGATCATTAGATTGTTGATGTACTTGATGAACACCAGACTAGATATATGTTTTTCCGTGAACACCTTGAGTCAGTTTCTGGTAGAACCCAGACATGTTCACCTAGTTACTGCAAAACATGTGATGAGGTACCTTAAGGGTACATTATATTGTGGTCTCAGCTATGATGGAGATCATGATTTCACATTGAGTGGGTACACTGATTTAGATTGGGATGGAAGTGTCTCTGAAAAGAAGAGCACTTCAGGATGTTGTTTTAGTTTGGGATCAACCATGATCTCATGGCAGAGTAGGAAGCAATCAAGTATTTCTCTCAGTACAACGGAAGCAGAGTACATTGATGCGTGTTCTTCCAGCTATGAAGTTATATGGCTTTGAAAGTTGTTGACAGGTCTATTCGACCTACATATGGAAGAAACCACGATTCTATGTGATAACCAAAGCTGCATAAATATGACAGAGATTCTTGTATTTCATGATAAGTCGAAAGACATGGAGATCTGATACCATTACATCTGTGACATGGTGCAGAGAAGAGCCATAAAGCTCCAATACGTTAGCACAGATGAACAGGTTGTCGATGTGTTGACGAAGCCTCTATCTCGTGTAAAGTTTGATAACTTTCAAGATAATCTCGGTATAGTCTGAAAGGACCTCCCTTGATAGGGGGAGTAGTGTTGTGATATCCCAGCCTAGTGCTATACCTCCAGCATAATTGTTGTGTCAAGATGCCAACCGAGTGTTGTTCTTCCAGCTTAATTGTTGTGTCAAGATGCCAACCTAGTGTTGTGCTTCCAACTTAATTGTTGTGTCGAGATGCCAACCGAGTGTTGTGCTTTCATCTTAATTGTTGTGTCGATATGCCATCCTGGTGTTGTGATTCCAACTTAATTGCTATGTTGATATTCCATCTTAATTGTTGTGTTGTGATTCCATGTTAATTGTTGTGTTGTGATTCCATCTTAATTTTTGTGTTGTGCTTCCAACTTAATTGTTGTGTTGTGATTCCAGCTTAATTTTTGTGTTGTGATTCTAGCTTAATTGTTGTGTTGTGATTCCATCTTAATTGTTGTGTAGTGTGCCAGCCATGTGCTGTGATGATGTACCAGCCTTGTGTTGTGACGATGTGCCAGCCCCGTGTTGTGATGATGTGACCAAACTCGTGTTGCGGTGATGATGATGTATTAGTTTTATACTAATCAATATTGATGCAGATGATGATTTCATTCCATTGTGAATGACGATGTTGCTGATGAGAAAAACTTCCAATGATTTATAGATATGCCAGTCAGTGTTCCAAGATGTTGTTGATAATGTTGTCCTCTCACTCACCTAATGTTGTTGATGATGATGTCCTCTCTCTCGCCTGATGATTTTGTAGAATACCCTTCTTGTTAAGGGGGAGTGTTGAAATAATGTAACTGCAAAGAGTATTCTAATTATTATTGATGTATTATTCATTAGATCAATCCCCTTTTGTGGATTGATCATGTCATCTATTGTAAATGACCAAATCCCCTTTTGTGGATTGGTCAAAACATAATTGTAATAGGCATAATAAGAATTCGGCCCCAGAATATATATTAAAGGTGGTTGTAACCACTGAGAAGAAGAATTCATCCCTGCCAGTGAAATGACACCTCCACATGTGCCAGAATTGTATGAATAAGGAGGCTAGCGCCTCATTTAGACACAAACTCACTTGTTCATCAAGAAGAAAGTTTAGAGATACAATTGGAGAAGGAAGAAGAGAGAGAGAGGCACATTCTTGGGAGAGGACTTTATGTATTTGTTTGAGTTATCTCTTGGCATTGTATTGGCTATATATATATATATATATATATATTAAGGAAGTTTTGATGGGTTTTCTCCTCCATGAGGGTTTCCCAGGATAAATGATGTGTCTCTTGTGATTGTGTATTTCTCAGTGATCCTATTTATGCTCTTGTTATCTAGTGAAATGAAAAGAACTCTAATAATAGCTTAAACCTTAACAACAACCATCTCGAGTTGGTCCCTTGCTACATGGGTTAGGGTTGCCTTTTCCCTGCTTCGGCTGTGAGGGGTTTGCAGATCCAAAATATCATTGTTTCTTCTTAAATTTCTACTCGATCTTGAGAACGTATCTATAAGCCGTTCCCAATGAGGCAGTGTCCAAGAACTCCATTTCGATTTGAATTTATCTATGAAAATAACCATGGTATTTGAGCACCATATGATGCTCAGAATATTTGATACCCAATTTGGTGCATAGGGTATGGAAAATATTGGTGAAGTCTGGTACTGTCTGGTCCCTTTCTTGAAGTAGGGTTGTCCATTTGGTGTACTGGTCCTCGTAGCTTCCAACGAGATAATATTGTTCTTTAATGGTGTCCCAGAAGGAATCCCATGTAGGGTCCACCACAAAAATTATAGATTCCTCCATTGCCCTTTGCTCAGAGTAAGTTTCCCACCAGTCTTTAACATGGGGAATTCCCTTGAGGAGTGAAAAAGCAATCTTTTCCCTATCAGAAAAATTGTGGACTGAAAAATATCCTTCGAGCAGATTCAACCATTTATCTACATCATCTGCATCTATCAGTCCTTCAAATAATGGAATATAAAAATTTAATTGTACCTTGAAGGGGGTTGCATGGCCTCTTGATGAATATTCTTCTCCCTTGGGCAACCGTCAAAGGATCTGCGCAATGTTCTCCATCATTTGTTCCTTTGTTGCGCGAGGGATTCCTCAAGCAACATTTTAATAGGATCTCCTGATCCATCATCTTTATTTTAATCTCCCATGGGTTGTTTTCAGACTCGGCGCAACCGATCTGGTAATGGATCGATTGGTTCGAGTCCCAACTTCTTGTACCCAGACCTTGTCAGGGACATGCATGAAGAAAAATCAATGAAGAGTAGACCACTCTGATACCACTGATACGGATTTAGGAGTAGAATGAAATGATTAACAGACTGAATACAATAAACAAAAATATAGGAAGAATAATACAAATATCCAGTGAACAATATCTTCTATTAAATAATGAAATAGGCTAAAACTTTAAAACTGCATAACTGAAACTTGCTTGAATGGTGGTAGCTATATCTAAGAAGAGATGTGGATGCTACACACATCTTTCTGAGCAGAATGAAATACAATGAGGCTCCAGAGACCCTTTTCATATTACTCATGAATGTCAAATCCCTAGATATCCAAATACCTAACCCTAGAAGGTGAAATGCCAAAAGTCATGTGGGCCCTATGGGTAAGTTGGTGTAATTTTGTACCTCAACTTCCTAGGGTCGTAAATTTTGCATACGACCTCTGTTTTAGGCACATGATAGACCGTTGGAAAGGTCTTTCAAAGAACTACACATTATGTCGTTAGACCCTGACTCCATTTACAGTCTAATTGTGGTGAGTAAAAACACACGTTTAGGGCCACAAAACACCTTGGAAGTACAACAAGATGTGCTCACATGAAAACATTCAAAATAAGCTAGTTGGATTAGGCGATAGGCCACCCGTATCCACCTAGAGAATGTGTGGGGCTTCAGACAACCCCATAAGTGTAGAAATCACAATTATAAAGAAGTACATAAAGACGTGCTGAATAAAAAATGAACATGAGGAGCCAGTTGGAATAGGTGGGTCGCCAACAATATCCACTTAGATCACTCAAACCTTGAGAAAAACCATGGACAACCATGAGAGGTTGCAACTATGTTGCAACAAATATGCATGGAAGCAATATAAGTCATCCAACAAAGGCATGCCAATTATTTGTAATAGAATACCTAGACAAAAAATCACAATCAAATGGGAAAATTATAAATAGATGCAATTACTAGGGTGTCATAAAAGAAATATGACCTTCCTTCCTCTTGTTTCTCCAATTCATATCCTTGTTTCTAGGGTGGCATGGGGAGGTGGGTTAGTATAAAGACACTATGTTCCAAGAAAGAGGAATTGTTCCTTTACAATTTTAATGCATGGAAAACCAGGCTAGAGAAGGAATTCATTTAGTAAGTAGAATGAGAAGGAAAAGTGGGCTTCTATCATATAATTATAACCACAAGAACAAACATTCCATATTTAATTAGGTGCATCCAAGTGAATAAAAATTCAAACATCTATTTGCAACCTAGCTTTTGATAAAAAGTATAAAGACCAAAAAGGTGTTGAACAAGTTCAAGAGTTAATTGAAATCATCAAACCATAAGCACACAACCATCATAGCCAATCCTCAACACAACAACATGCATCAACAAATTTACTTAGGGAATTATAATATCATGGACAATGTTAAGAATTGCATGTGTTTCAATGACATTAGCCACTAGACATATAGAAAGGGTCAATGATCAACATTGTAGTTTATGGGTTCTTATAACAATGGATTTCAACAAAAAATTATAGGTATTCTAGATATTTATCCATCTTACAAAAAATGGTTGAGAAAGCAACATAAATTTGTAAGAAAACACTCTTGTTTCTAGGGGGTAGGAGGGGTTGGGAGGTTCCATTGGGAATAAGAGTATTTTTCTCTTGAAATTATGGTGCATGGTGAATCAAGGTATAGAAGAAAATCATTCCCTAAAGAGAATTAAAATGATAAAGAAACATGGTATCTAGGAATTATGACAAAATGAACAAACATTCTCAATTTATTTATGAAAATTTTGAAGCAAAGGAAAATCAAAATAAATATTTAGGAAAAATGCATATGGAGCTATCAAAAAATTTCCACGACCAAAATCTATAAATTTAAAGAACACCTATATTAGTAGAGACATTTTAACAATAATCTATTCAAGGAATCCTAGTGTCCTTGTTTATATCTAGCTACAACCAACATACAATAGAAGGAACATTAGCAACCAACATAGACCTATGGAACCCTAGGATGAAAATATAAAATCCATTAGAAAACAAAAATGAAACATACATTAACTTGCAAAACACTTCACTCAAATTAAAACTAGCATGGCTATCTACCAGGGTATTAAGAAGAGATCAAAACAACCTACAACAAAAATAGTTTCACAATTTTGACAGCTAGCACTAATGATTCCACAAAATCACACCCATAGCTTATTGTTCCCCCACAAATTGAGATGAAGCAACACTTTGCGTCAATATGTTAATCATTTTTGGTTAAAAAATGAAAGTATTGATTGGGACTCCTAAGAGACTAACCTACAAATGGAATCAATGGCTAGGGAATATGCACCAAAACATTAAAATTATAGATCTCTAAGAAATAACCAAAAGATGAACAACAAAAATTAGGCAATAACCCAAGTGCACAAACAAAATCTCATTATATCAAAGAAACAATTAAATGACATCAATCACAACACAACCCACAACACAGCGAGGGCATGGAGTGCATTGTTCAAGCAACATGGCCTTTAATGCACCTATGAATCACATAGAACTTAGAGACAAACCCAAATACAATCACAATTATAGTTGAATAAAATGACATGACAAATGAATGGAGAAGACAAGACGAATTACTCCAAAGAAAATTCCACCTAGTCTCTATATAACCATACAGTTGATCCACCACTAACAATTCCAAACAACCATTCTGATGCAGGGGCATCGCCAACTCATCAAGGAGCATCGCCCAAGACAAGCGAGCTAGCATGAAAGACAACGAACAGCTGGACAAGGCCAGCCGAAACTTTTTGAAATTTCATTTAAGATGATGTGCCAATGTATAAACGAACCATTTATGGAAATCACCTTTGTATATTATAGCGAACCTTGAGCCTTTAAGCTCTCGTCCTTAGGTAGCTAAGGCATTTAATAGATTTAATGCGGGTAGATAGGATTTTATTTCCAGATTAGACAGTTTTAGAGTTCGAGAGGGAAAATGGATATAGACACCCTCCTTTGTACATTGTAACATTATTCAGCAGCATTCAAGAGAGAAGAGCAAGCAGAGAAGCTCGTGAAGAACACCCATGTACAAATGTTTTTGAATTAATAGAATGAAGTTTTGATTCAAATTCATGGCTGGTGTTGGTTTCTCTGGGTTGATGTTGTGCTCATGAATGTTTGTTCTCTGGTTATGCATTTGTTTTGTTTATGCTGTGCATGTGATTTGAAGTTTCAAATGAAGTCTGAGAGAAGAGAATAAGTTTCAATTGTTTCTCTGTCTGAGCCAGGAGATTCCTGCATAGAGTGCAGTTGAATTCATCCGCATAGAGTGCGTTGATGAAGGCTCAATAGTTAAACACTTATTCTCATTCAACCAGAGTTATAGGGTTGTTGTGGGAGCTGTGTGAAGAGAGAACAGGCGAAGTTAGGAGTCTTAGTAGTAAATCTGAGCAGAAGAAGGCAGAGACTGATGTTGCCAGAAGTGCACAGAGTCTGAAAGACTCAACACTTTGGGAGTTGTTGAAGGTCGAAAATGAAGAATGTGCACAAAGTCTCTGAAGGAATCAGATTTGACAAGCTCAGGAGGGATAGATCCTTCATGATACCGTGGAGGAGAACTCAGGAGATGATTCAAAGAAAGTTCGAGCAGGAAGGAGCTTTAGATCGGGAGGAGTCCTTGAAGGGGAGGAATCAACGGTCAGGATTCGCAGAGGAGCCTTGCAAAATCCCGCTAGCCGTTAGATCTTGAGGAGATGCACATGGGTTAAACTTAAGCGTACTGAGGAGGAGCCCAAGAGCATCGGGATTTGGTTCATCGGGGTTTGCGAAGATAGGAGTTTTGTGCCTGCTGAAATCGCGATTAGCGAATTTTCGACGCGAGCAGAACCGTTGATCTGAGGAAAAGGGAGTCGTTGGATCTGCACGTGACCTCGCATATCGGGTAATCGTGAGTTGAAGACCCAAGATGGCGTAGAAAATATCGCGATACCATGAGAGGCGATATCCCGATAGGTTCAGAACCGTCGATCATGTGAGACGCGTGTCAGGAGATCTCGAGGAGTCGGGGATCGGAGAATCGGGGTTCTCAACGATAGAGAACACTTTCCTATTGGATTCATGATCCACGATATCCCGACGGTGATGTGGCAGTGTGGGACCACAGGTGCTGGTGGAGTACAGGTGGCATCATATCGGGAATCGGGGAAAAGCGAGTCCCGAGTCCATCGACATCAAGACTCGTGAAATCGCGAATTTCGATTTCCTGATTGGTAAGGGAGATCAGTGGAGAGTTGTTGTGGGTAAAGAATTTCTGACAGGGAATTAGAGGAGCATTTACGCTCTTCGGGCCAAAGTCAGAGAAGGTCCTGGTGATCGTGGACAAGGCCGAGGTGGTGAATCCGCACCAAGTGGTATCAGAGCGGGAGAAGAGTTCTCTTTGTTTTCGGTAGCAGAGAGAAGAATAATTCACCATGCCACCCAGAAGAGAAAGACAATCACTTGACCCAGAGGACAGGGAGGTGAGAAGAAGAGATAGGTTGGCAGGGAATCCAGAGATGGAAAGATAGATATGAGATCTCAGAGCGAGACTCGACGAGATGGAAACAACTCAGAGACGCACAACTGGTGCAGGGGATCTTAGTGATTCCGATAATGAGGTTGAAGCTGAACCACAAGGAGAAGTTGCAGCCGAGGATGCAGAAAATGAGCGATTAATAAAAGCTATCACCCGAATGAGTTCAAAGATGAAAATGGATATTCCAGTCTATGAAGGAAGTCTGGATGCAGAAGAGCTATTGGACTGGATCAGGGCTCTTGACACCTACTTCGATTATGAGGATATCGAAGAGGATAAAAACGTTAGGCATGTTGTCACAAAGTTGAAGGGACACACAGCATTGTGGTGGGACGAGCTATAGGTAGATAGACG
Source organism: Picea engelmannii (assembly GCA_009831015.1). NCBI lineage: Eukaryota > Viridiplantae > Streptophyta > Pinopsida > Pinales > Pinaceae > Picea > Picea engelmannii. The sequence goes on from ML797855.1 coordinate 440,373, forward strand.
TTCCAAGGGAAAATAGAAAATTAAAAGCTGGGATCGAATGATTGCTAAGATGAAAGCAACGTTCATCCCAAGGGACTACCAAATTAATCTGTTCAGGAGGATGCAGAACCTGAGGCAGAAGTTGATGACGGTGAAGGAATACACCGAAGAGTTTTACAAGCTCAATATTCGAGCAGGTCATCGGGAGAGCGATGATGAGAAGGTTGTCAGATACCTGAATGGTCTGAGATACGACATTTAGGACGAATTAAGCATGACGACCATCAAAACGGTTGAGGACGCTTACCAGATGGCTCTGAAAGACGAGGAGAAGCTGGACCGTAAGCAAGGACAGCGAGGGCGAGGAAGAAGTTAGTCTAGAGGCAAGGCAGTTGCCCAGGAGAAATATCAGAAGCCCAAGGAGGAATGGAAGAAACCTCAGGGTAAGATTGAGAGAGGTGGAACCTCACAGCAAAGACAACAATATGCTGAGCTGAGGAGATAGCATAGTGAACAGAGAGGGGATTATGCTGATGAAAACACTTTTCCTCATACCAGAAGAAGGGGAAGAGGTCGAGGTGGAGTGATCACATGCTTCACGTGTGGAAAGGATGGACACAAAGCAGTTGACTGTCCAGACAGGAAAAAGGACCGAGGAGAAGCTCACATCGCTGAAGCACAGAGGTGAGATGATGAAGCAGAAGGCGCAGAAAGCGGAAGCTCACTTCTGATGCGAAAAGTCCTTTTGACACCTGAGAAAGAGGCGCAGAAAAGTTCAGCCCAAAGGACCAGACTATTCAGGACATCTTGCAAAACTAAGGATAGGAAATTCAAGGTTATTGTGGACAGTGGAAGCACCGACAATCTCGTTTCAACCGAGATGGTGGAAAAATTAGAGCTGGAAACGACTGATCACTCGAGTCCATATAAAGTCTCATGGCTATAGAAAGGACATCAGGTGAGTGTCACTAAATAGTGTTTAGTTGAATTCAAGATAGGGGGTTATAATGATAAAATTCTCTGTGATGTTATCCCCATGGATGTATGTCATTTATTGCTGGGTAGACCATGGCAATATGACCGAAATGTGGTTCATGATGGGAGGATGAACACATATACTTTAGAGAAGGATGGGAGGACACACAGATTGCTTCCGATAAAAGATAAAGAAATAAAACCGGAAGTAAGCAACACCATACTTCTCATGAGTGGGAAGGAGCTTCTCACATAGATGGAGAAGAAGGAAGATCCACAATTCTTTGTGGTCAGGAAACCGAGAATTGTCCTGACTAGCACGAGAGTGGATGACTTACCAGTTGAGATTCAAGAACTGCTGGAAGAGTTCACTGATATCATCGTGGACGAATTACCTCGTTCATTGCCACCGATGAGGAGTGTGAGTCTCCACATTGATCTCATACTAGGAGCCAATTTGCCGAATAAGGCTGCGTACAGATTGACACCACAGGAAAATGAGGAGGTCAAAAAGCAGGTCCAGGAGCTACTGGATAAGGGACTGGTCAGAGAAAGTCTGAGTCTGTGCACTGTTCCAACCGTGCTTAGTCCGAAGAAAGATGGAGTCTGGAGAATGTGTACAGACTCTAGAGAGATCAACAAAATCACCATCAGGTACAGATTCCCATTGCCGAGAATGGATGATCTAATGGATTGCCTGAGTGGGGAAAATTATTTTTCAAAACTTGATCTGAAGAGTGGATATCACCAGATTCGCATGAGGGAAGGTGACGAATGGAAGACAACATTCAAGACGAACGAAGGTTTGTATGAATGGTTGGTCATACAGTTTGGCTTGACAAACGCGCCGAGCACGTTCATGAGACTGATGAATGAAGTCCTGAGGGAATTCATCGGAAAATTTGTAGTTGTATATATGGATGATATACTGGTCTTTAGTAAAACAAAGACTGAACATTTGAAACATTTGGCGATTGTGATGAGGAAGCTACAGCAGGAGAAGATGTTGATCAACATGAAAAAGTCATCATTCATGAAGACAGAGCTCATTTACTTGGGGTTCGTCATTTCGGCGAATGAATTGAAAATGGATCCGAGTAAGGTGGAAGTGATCAAGAATTGGCCATCACCGAGAAATGTTTTCGAGGTGAGGCGTTTCCATGGGTTGGCTAGTTTCTATCGAAAATTCATTAGGAATTTCAGTGGAATTAGCGCAGCAATGATGGACACGGTGAAGAAATGACATAAGTATTTTCATTGGACAGCAGAGGCTAAGAAGAGATTCAATTTGTTGAAGCGGAAGATAACAGAACAACCAGTGTTGGTGTTGCCGAACTTCAAGAAGACATTTCAAGTGAAATGTGATGCGAGCGGATATGCCATAGGAGCGGTCTTGAGTCAGGAGGATAGGCCCGTTGCATATTTCAGTGAGAAGCTAGATGACGCAAAGCTGAAATACTCCACGTATGATAAAGAGTTTTATGCCATCATCCAGGCATTAAAGAAGTGGAGGCATTACTTGATCCCAAAAGAATTTGTATTGTACAGCGATAATCATGCATTGCAGTTTGTGAGTCAATAGGATAAGTTGAATCAGAAGCATGCAAAATGGGTAGAGTATATGCATAATTTCACGTTTGTAATCAAACATATATCAGGGACTGCTAACAAAGTGGCTGATGCTTTGAGCAGGAAATGTTTGATCTTGCAGGAGTTCCGAGTCAAAACCTTAGGTTTTGAAAACCTCAAGGACATGTATGCAGGTGATGCAGATTTTGTTGAAGCATATGAAGCAGCTGAGAATCCCATTCTTAGGGATCAGAGCCCATGGATAGACTACATGATCCAGGAGGGATTGTTGTTCAAAGGCAATCAACTATGTATTCCAAATTGCTCCATAAGAGAGAATTTGCTAAAGGAAAAACACAGCGGAGGCTTAGCAGGACATTTTGGCCACGACAAGACATTCGCAAAGCTGAGCGAATCACATTTTTGGCCAAGCATGCGAGCAGATGTCAAAAGGTTTGTTGACAAGTGTCGAATTTGTCAACATTCGAAGGGCTGGAAACAGAATGCAGGTCTTTACCAGCCATTGCCCATACTAGAGAGGCTGTGGGAGGCGATCAGCATGGATTTCGTACTAGGATTGTCGAGAACACAGAGAGGGGTTGATTCCATCTTTGTGGTGGTAGACAAGTTTTCAAAAATGGCACATTTTATTCCGTGCCAGAAGACCAGCGATGCGACCCACATCACAAACTTGTTTTTCAAGGAGATCATTCAACTCCATGGATTGCTGAGAAGCATAGTATCGGACAGGGACACCAAATTCATTGGACATTTCTGGAGGACACTCTGGAAGAAGCTAGGAACTGATCTGGCATTTAGTTATGCCTATCATCCACAGACGGATGGGCAAACAGAGGTTGTAAACAGGAGTCTGGGAGATTTGTTAAGGAGCCTGGTGACAGAGCACCACAACAGCTGGGACAATGTGTTGCCACAGGTAGAGTTCGCATACAACGATTCAGTGAACATGAGCACAGGTAAAAGCCCATTTAAAATTGTATATGGCAGGAAGCCGAGAGGAGTATCTGAACTACGGGATTCAGAACAGACTGCCACTAGCAGCGCAAGCGCTGAAGAATTTGCAGAGGCAATGAGGGAACTTCACAGTAAGGTGAAGCAGCGACTGATTGATTCAAATCAGGAATACAAGCGTAGAGAAGATCAGCATCGGAGACAGATTCAGTTTGAATTTGGTGATCTGGTTCTGGCACACTTGAGAAAGGAAAGGTTCCCAAAGGGAACATATAACAAATTAAAAATGAAGAAAATTGGGCCATGCAGGGTCCTGAAGAAATTTGGAGAGAATGCTTATGAGATTGAGTTATCGGATGGCATCGGGATATCTCCGATATTTAATGTTTCGGATTTATACCCATACAGGGCTGGAGAAGCAGAAACTGGAACTGAGAAACCAGTGGTTAAGTGGACAAAGAAATTACCAGTAGCAGAGAAGCCATAGATGGAGTGCATACTGGACAAGCGAGCGGGTAAGAAAACCAGGCGAAAGAAGTATTTCGAGTATCTGGTCAAGTGGAAAAATCACCCAGTCGAGGATGCTAGCTGGGAGAATGAAGCAGTGATACAAAAGCATGGGCAGACCGTGTGGGAGCTCATGGACAGGAGCCCATGAAATTTTTCAAGCCGAGGAGTATGATGCAGGGGCATCGCCAACTCATCAAGGAGCATCGCCCAAGACAAGCGAGCCAGCATGAAAGACAACGAACAGCTGGACAAGGCCAGCCAAAACTTTTTGAAATTTCATTTAAGATGATGCACCAATGTATAAATGAACCATTTATGGAAAGCACCTTTGTATATTATAGCGGACCTTGAGCCTTTAAGCTCTCGTCCTTAGGTAGCTAAGGCATTTAATAGATTTAATGCGGGTAGATAGGATTTTATTTCCAGATTAGACAGTTTTAGAGTTCGAGAGGGAAAACGGATATAGACACCCTCCTTTGTACATTGTAACATTATTCAGCAGCATTCAAGAGAGAAAAGCAAGCAGAGAAGCTCGTGAAGAACACCCATGTACATATGTTTTTGAATTAATAGAATGAAGTTTTGATTCAAATTCATGGTTGGTGTTGGTTTCTCTGGGTTGATGTTATGCTCATGAATGTTTGTTCTCTGGTTATGAATTTGTTTTTTTTATGCTGTGCATGTGATTTGAAGTTTCAAATGAAGTCTAAGAGAAGAGATTAAGTTTCAATTGTTTCTCTGTCTGAGCCAGGAGATTCCTTCATAGAGTGCAGTTGAATTCATCCGCATAGAGTGCGTTGATGAAGGCTCAATAGTTAAACACTTATTCTCATTCAACCAGAGTTATAGGGTTGTCGTGGGAGTTGTGTGAAGAGAGCACAGGCGAAGTTAGGAGTCTCAGTAGTAAATCTGAGCAGAAGAAGGCAGAGACTACTGTTGCCAGAAGTGCACAGAGTCTGAAAGACTCAACACTTTGGGAGTTGTTGAAGGTCGAGCACGAAGAGTGTGCACAAAGTCTCTGAAGGAATCAGAGTTGACAAGCTTAGGAGGGATAGATCCTTCGTGATACCGTGGAGGAGAAATCAGGAGACAATTTGAAGAAAGTTCGAGCAGGAAGGAGCTTTATATCAGGAGGAGTCCTTGAAGGGGACGAATCAACGGTCAGGATTCGCAGAGGAGCCTTGCGAAATCCTGCTAGCCGTTAGATCTTGAGGAGATGCACACGGGTTAAACTTAAGTGTAATGAGGAGGAGCCCAAGAGCATCGGGATTTGGTTCATCGGGGTTTGCGAAGACAAGAGTTTTGTGCCTGCTGAAATCGTGATTAGCGAATTTTCGACCCGAGTAGAACCGTTGATCCAAGGAAAAGGGAGTCGTTGGATCTGCACGTGACCTCGCGTATCGGGTAATCGTGAGTTGAAGACCCAAGCTGGTGTAGCAAATATCGCGATACCGCGAGAGGCGATATCCCAATAGGTTCAGAACCGTCGATCATGTGAGATGCGTGTCAGGAGATCTTGAGGAGTCGAGGATTGGAGAATCGGGGTTCTCAACGACAGAGAACACTTGCCTGTTGGATTCACGATCCGCGATATCCCGATGGTGACGTGGCAGTGTGGGACCACAGGTGCTGGTGGAGTACAGGTGGCATCATATCGGGAATCGGGGAAAAGCAAGTCCCGAGTCCATCGACATCAGGACTCGCGAAATCGCTAATTCTGATTTCCCGATTGGTAAGGGAGATTAGTGGAGAGTTGTTGTGGGTAAAGAATTTCTGACAGGGAATTAGAAGAGCATTTACGCTCTTCGGGCCAAAGTCATAGAAGGTCCTGGTGATCACGGACGAGGCCGAGGTGGTGACTCCGCACCACATTCCCACTACTCACCACACCCTAAATAATAAAAAGGAATTGACAATGTGGTTTAATGGCCTTGAACTCATTTTCAGTAAATTTTGGAAGCAATGACATGAAATTCCAAGTCACCACTCTAGAAATGGTGTTGATGACTAAGGAATTCACATGCAAACTTTAAGAAAACTAAAGCTCCAAACCAATAGCCACAAAAATAAATATTGAGACACCCAAACCACCAAGCCACCATAGGTAATTCAAAACAAACACATCCCTAGTGCACTACAACTTGAGTAAAGAAAATGAAAAGTAATGACATATAAATCCCCATGTAAGCATTAAAAAAATAGAGCATGAAACCAATAGCCACAATAACAATGCTAAAGACACCCTCACAATGAAACTACTAAAAATAATTCCAAATTGCCACACCCCAACTTGATACTCAGAAAATCCAAGCCAACAATGTGCATATGGAATCAATGAATCAAGGATCAACATCCAAACATTAAAAATATAGATTTATGAACCAATACCCACAGGAACGATAACATAGATAAGCCCACAACCTAGGTGCACAAGTGTAACCTTAACATCAAACAAATTAGTGATCTATCTTCCTCCCAACAATGAGTTGGATAGAAAAATGAGTTGGATAGAAAATGAATAAAAAAATATAATACATGGAGGATACCAAAAAAAAAAAAGATACCTCTACATTCACATAGATAAAGACAATAGTGAACCCTCTTCATCCCAAAATCCACACAAAAATGAGTTGAGATGCATATGCATGGAGTACGAGAGGAGGATGGAGGATGCCTCTGCATTTAATACAAGGCACCTTAATTTGGAAAGAATTAAATGCCTATTACCACCTCCGTTCCCCACCAATCTCCACATAAATTTGTTTTAATTTTTGGTGGGTTTAAATAATCACATTAATGATATTACCGAATTAAAAGAATAAAAAAACATAACTTTTAATTAAAAAAAATGAAACTCAGAAAAATAATGGAGAAAAAATATTTAAAACTTAAGCAAATAATTTTCAAAATTATTGTAATGAAAAAAAAACTTGGAAAACAATTTTCAAAATTATTGTGAAATCATTGAGAGAAAAGTGATTTCAATCCTCCATACTTAAGAAAGACTCGTAATTGAGAATGATGGTCTCAGCGAGCATATGAAAAAGGTTTACTTCTTCCCTAATTGAGAATGATGTAATCGTCCAGTTTTAAAAAACAATATTAATAAAAATAAATTACTCAATATATTTGTTTATATATAATCAATATTTTCAAATATTTTTTTTTAACAATTTTTTTTAAAACATATCATAAGTTATTGTTTTCTTCTTAATTTTACTATACTATATATATAATAGTTTGAGGAAGGATTTTTTAATATTGGATATTTCACTTTTCCTTTTAAAGATTTTCTTTCCTATAAAAAAAATAAAATTGATTATAAATTAAAACATCTGATTAATTTTGATTATATTTCCCATGTTGAGATTTGATTTGTAGCCTTTACAAGTATCTTATGAGCTAATAATCTAGATTAGATTTTTCAAAATTTTCAATTCCAATTATTATAGTTAAATTGTAAAATCTATAAAATGCATAATTAAAAATAATTTTTTTTAATTAATTAAAAATTTCATGCTATGAACTAATTTTATCTAAATCGTTCAAACATTTCATTTCATGTCATGATCAATAACTAAGGGTGGTTTTCATCTAGAAAATCCACACCACTCATTAATCTAGAATCTAAACCAAATCTATCACTAGAAGCAATGTTGAACAAAATGCCCAAATCATATTCAAATTGTACACTATTTTTAAGAGAATTGACATCTTTGAAAATTATATGAACACAAATTTCAATGTAATGTAAAGAAAATTTAATCCACTCTTTGTGGCTCACCAGTACATCAATGCCCCATCTATAGTGGTAAACATTATCTACTTGGATATACATTTTTGGATTTGAAATGCACCATGAAATATACCTTAGACCAAAAAATGTGTATCTTAAAATGTACACCATTTATTACTTTATTATTGGATGTTTCATGATAATTCCATACAACATAGGTCCCAAGATAATTACATACAACATGGGTTACAAGACAAGACTCTTGATAGCCTCTTCTATCAAATTTGAGACTGAATTGAATTACAAGCTATAGTATAGCACCGTAAGACTCTATCAAAATTTGAAGCACTTGACCTAAATTACATGTCTTAGATCCTACAATGATGGTGAGTTTTCCAATAAGATAAAGCAATTGGTGGATCATTTCAAGCATGTATCATTAAGGCATGGCCTCTTCCTAGTAATCTTGCTTTATAAGTAAAATTCAATTTTTTTTCAAAATATATAAAATAACTAACTACTCTCCACACGTATGGAAAAGTCATGTCTATTGTGCATCAACGACAATGACAATAAAACATTTAGACAAAATTATTAAAATTTACATGACAATAACATAATTAATTATTCCAATAACAGAGACCCTAAGAATGTAGTGGTAAGAATCAAAAGAAATAAAAATACAGTCCCTAAGACACTGAAAGATGCTCCCATAAAGGGTTCCATGAGTCCTTTGAAGTGCTAGAGTGATCTTCCTTATTAACTTACAGTCCAATGAAACATCGCCTAAACAAAAAACATACTTAAGACTATCTATCGATAAATTCTAATTCAGTCTTCGCCTTTATCATCAGATTTGCAATCTGTGCTTTATCTACTTAGTGATATCTATATCGATATTTATATTGTACAAAAATTACTAATATTCAAAACATATGCAGAATATTCTAGACAATATAAATATCTTTTAATGATGGAAATAAAATTAATGTTATATGAAAATAGGTAAAATCATATATATATATATATATATATTAAGGTCGAGGAGACATCAAATTGGCGTATAAGAGCTCCTTGTTTGTGAGATAAGGGACCCCTCTCCTTAGCGATTTGACACTAAAATCTTCGAGATATACATACCCTACCCCCTTGTGACATACCTCTCTTGCACGCACTGAGAAAACTTATTCTTTGAGGACACTTACTTGGAAGTGATCCGGGTTATTATATCTATTCGTCTTTTTTATTATGATTATGAGATATTATGGATTTGATGATATGTTATTTGTTTGTATTTACATAGATAGGTGCTATTGACTGGGTTCTCCTGAGTGTGCAGAACTTTGGACCTCAAGGATGCAGAGGCATGGATGAAACCCCTTGGACTCTGGATCGAGTTAGAGAGTGGACTATTGGGTTTGAATGTAGTTGATGTGACATATGTACATATGATTAGAAGCTATGATGATTGATTATTATTGCTGGCATGATTCGCTGATGGATGCAGGCTGACGATAGCTTACCGATCAGACTCACATATGGATTAGAGCAGTCACACACAAAAACCAGAGACATTAAGGGAGAGGTGTGGCAGCAGCCCTACCATAGCCTACTAGCACTCTCGTCGTGGCTCGAACCGTATGTTAATGATTATCTAGTTCAAGAAGACCCACGATTCTGTGAGGGAAAACTATGACAATCTCTGACGATGATGCTAAGGGGCGTGCAATAAGGCAGGGGCCTTATTCTTTAGAGGCCCTTAGTCTCCCACAAGATCCCCTGGTGGAGTATTTACTCCAGCGGTTTGACGTCTACCAAATTCAGTCAAGAGACGAGTGACACCCTTGGAGCACATAGTGCTCCTTGAAGGGCACGTCAGGCAAAGAAAATTGAAAGAGGTGAGTGGCACCCTTGGAGCATGTAGTGTGTCTTGAAGGGCATATCATGCAAAGAAAACGGAAAGAGGCGAGTGGCACCCTTGGAGTACGTAGTACGTCTTGAAGGGCACGTTGCGCAAATAAAACGAAAAGAGGCGAGTGGCAGCCTTGGAGCACATAGTACGTCCTGAAGGGAACGTCACAATTTTAACTGGTAAGGGAATAAACCTAGTGGCCAGAAAATTGTGCCTCCTTAGGACCTAGTCGACCTTAAAATGAATTATATGATAAGCAAAGTTTAAAAAAAAAATTTCCCTTAAAAATGTCGCCTATCCTAGTGAATTTAAAACCTAGGTCTAAGTAGAACCTATGAACAAAATAATTAGACATATAACAAGAACGAGGTAAAAAAATTCAAACTTTAATTATTAAAGTAAAAATTCTAATGAAGGATTAAATTTTTAGAAAAGGGGTAACGGTTGTTTTTATCTACATTTGCTAACTTAATTTTTAGTTAAAACGCAAAAAGGGTAAATGGTTGTTTTTTTCTACATTTGCTAAATTAGTTTTTAGTTAAAAAGAAAATAGTGTAAATGGTTATTTTATCAACACTTGCTAAATTGATTTTTAGTTAAATACGAAAAAGGGGGGAACTTAAAAGAAAAAGGAAACTTAAGGAAAAAGGGAAACTTAAAGAAAACGGAAGACTTAAAGAAAAACCAGAATGTCTAACTTGGTAAGGAATCTAGCCTTTGGGACTTTCTATTTATGAACTCAACTAGTAATTAAGTAAGGCGTAAGTCATTTAAGAATTGTAAGGGAATATTGGGATACCGAGGAGCGCTTTTAGGAATAATCTTGGTGGGTGAGGGAGATAGGAATAATTAATTAATTAATAAAATTTATTTTCTAGTGCAACTAGTAGATCGGGCGACATATATGGAATTTAATGAGAATTTCGGAAACTAATTACTCAAAAAATATATAAAAAGGATGGAGGAGGAGGAGTATGGATATCATCTTTTTGCGTAATGTTACGCTGCTGAAATTTTATCTTGAATGAACTTTCTCTTGTGGGAGTTGGGATACCCAGCTTGAGTAACGAGTGGTAGCTCGACCTTGCGAGGTGATATGGGTGCTAGAATTCTATGGTATTGTGTGCATGGACCCTTTGTGGCCCGAGGGGCTCAGGGGGAAGAAAAGTACCCCTAGCGTTGGTTGGGAGGTATTGATGAGGTCACATCGATCAACAAGCGGGAGATGGACAGAGCGCACGAGCGACAACGACTCGGAGATTTCTCTTTTGGCTACAATACACATGTGTATATTTGTAGAATGGTAGTTTAAATATTGTTCCTGCACCTTCAGTAATCTACTTCTACTGTGTTAAATTTTACGTTTTATTCAGCAAACACTATCCACCGATTTCATTTTTATCCTTCAACAAATTGTCTTCATGAGCCCAACATTTTATGATCAGAGAACTTAAACTCATCCCAGCCTTATGCTCACAGTTTTTTTTTTATTTATTTCCATGGAGAACCCAATCTCTGATTGCAATGACTTCTCTGCGTTTGTTTTTATTGGTTTAATACGAAGCAAAACTGTGTTTTTATCTTTTTTTCCTTATCCTTAAGTTATTAGTCTTTGCCTAAGAAGTCGGCTAGGAGCCTAATCGACTGTCTTCACTCCAGTGTTTAAGATTGAGATTTAAATGTCCTTCTTTCATGTGCATGGATAATGAGTGAAGGATAAGTTTTTCCCAGCTATCTATCCCTTACTTATCTCTACGTTTGAACGATAAATATCTGCACTTGAATGATACATCTCTACGACTTCTTGAATGATAAATCTTCGTTCTTGAATGATACATCTCTATGTCCTTGAATGATAAATCTATGTGTTTCTTTTTGAATGATTGTCTCTTCATTTTATCTGTTGTGCTCTGCGTTTTGTTGTTCTGATGCCCAATGTCTTACCTCTCTCACTGGACAATTTACTTCCCTTGTTTTTCAGAGTTTAACACGGAAACCCCAGGCATTATAGAACTGATCTTGTTAACTTTTAATCCAGAGTTATTGCACCCAGATTTTGAATTCATTTTACTGTTGAAATAACCATTATAGGCATCCAGACTGAAATCGTTTTTACTATTGAAACAAACCTTTATATGCATCCATATTCGAATTCATTTTCATTGTCAAATAAATCCTTATAGGCATCCAGATTGAATTCATTTTTATTGATGGAATAAACCATTATAAGCGTCTAGTTGGAATTCATTTTTACTGTTGAAACAAACCTTTATAGGAATCCATATTCGAATTCGTTTTCATTGTTAAATAAATCGTTATAGGCATGCAGATTTGAATTCTTTTTATTGATGGAATAAACCATTATAAGCATCTAGTTGGAAATCGTTTTTACTGTTGTAATGTATTTTTGACAGCGAATTTAATGTTGCAATGTATTTTGAAAACTAATTTAAATGTTGTAGTGTATTTTTGACAGCGAATTTAAATGTTGCAGTGTATTTTTGACAACAAATTTAAATGTTACAGTGTCTTTTCGACATTGAATTTAATGGTTGTAGTGTATAGATATTTTACAACAAATATATTACATAGCGAATCTAGAGTTATCCAACGAATCCCTTTTTGGTTGATTAACTGGTCATAACCGTGCGTTATTTAAACTGACATATTAGGATGTTATTATTTAAAGTTAGACAGAGATATATTGTTTCAGTTTTATATTTAAAAGACAATGATATACGGTTTTGATCGGAAAAGCCACAATGTAGTCAATAGATTGTCGACGTTTCGGATCCAGATCAAGATCCATCTTCAGGACAAAGAGCCTGGGTTTTAAGAGAAAGAGAAGAGTTGGTATAAATACTGGAAGTGGGGAAGTATCTTAGTGTCGGCTAAGTGGCATTATTTAACAAATTTAATTATTTTGTAAGATATTACTAGGGTTTATTAAATTTTGTTTATTTAAAGGTTATGATAGCTTATTAATAATTTAGGGTTTCTTATTTAATTATTTAATGTTCTAGGGTTTAGTTTATAAGTAATTTAAATTTTAGGGTTTCTTTTGTTATAATGGGTTCTAATTAGTTTTAATAGGTTCTAGGGTTAGGTTGTCGGTAACAAGTAATTTAAAAATTAGGGTTTCTTATTTATGATTAATTATTTAATTATTTAAGTTCTAGGGTTTAGTTTATGGTAAATTAAATTATTAATTTTAGGGTTAGGTTAATATAATAAGAGGTTGAGGTGTGTTTGTTTTGGGTTTAAAATTAGGGTTTCTTTTAGTTATAAGGTAAATATTAGGGTTTTCTTTTTTATTTTATATTTTAAGTGTTTTATTACTACAAGGTTAATTAGTATTAATCAATTAGGTTCTTAGGTTTTTTAAGGGTTCTTAGGCTGTCAAGGATTAAATGGTTTTCTTATGAATAATTTTTTATAAAAGAAGAAAAGAAGAGAAAAAATTACCAAAGTTTATTGTTGTTTTTTGTGGAAGAGGGGGAGCCAGTTTTCGCTAAGTTCTAGTCCATTGTCTCTGTTAAGGTTACTAGGGTGTTTGCGGATTTCAATGGCTTCTCTAATATGGCGTTTGAAGAGGTGATTATCTTTGGCGAGGATTTTGGTGTCTTCTAGGCGAACATGGTGTCTAGTTTTGATGGAGTGTTTAGCTAGGGCGGAGGTGCGGATGCGTTCGTTCTTGATGTCAGCTCCATGTTCTTTTATCCTAACTTGGAAGGAGCGACCAGTTTCACCAATGTAGCATTTACCACATGAGCACTCTATTTTGTAGATTCCTTTGCCATTGTGAGGGTTAAGTGTTACACATTATTTTCGTCATCCCTATGATCGTTAATGATGTAAACCTATATTTTGCCTTCAGAGGGGTCACAGTGACCTGAGTTCCTAAAGAGAGAAGGGAGAAGAACTTTTCCTGAGAAAAGAAGTTGCATTTTCCTATGTAAAAACCTTATAAAAAGGGATGTTTGCAGGTTGCTATATAGGCAGGGTGCGAGAATGACCCATTCTCGCAGGTTTCTCTATAGCCAAGGTGCGAGGTGTTTGCAGGTTGCTCTATAGCTAGGGTGCGAACATTCCAGCACGTGGGAAAAACGAGCGTTTTCTCGAATCTTCTAGAAGGAGAAGCTTCTATAGTGAGGTGGCATCTGAATGGTTTGGATCTTACTCGCTTTCATGATTTAGTGGGATCATCCTAACCTCCTCACCTTATCCTCTTCAACTTATAAAAGGAGAGGAGTTCTCATGGAGAAAGTTAACTTTTGGTTAGCTTCAGTTTTTGTGAGCTTGTGGGTTCTTTGGCTTGGAATTAGTAGCTTGGTTAGAGTAGCTTTGAGATTTGCTTTGTCAAGATAGATGGTGAGTAGCTATCAGATATATGCTCTCAGAATTCTTGGAGTGAAAGTGTGTGGGGAACGAAGGACAGTTGGAAGGGACCTTATGACATCAAGGCAATGGTTGTAATCTCTCTTTCACATTCAATATGATACAGTAATGTGATTCTTTCCTATAAAGCTTGCTGTGTTTTATTGTATGATTCCTTGATCACATACATAGGTTTATATTGAGTTTATGCTATCGCTATCACTTTGGGTGGTTTGTGTTGTTTTGATCTTAGCTGCACAAGAGCACTGGAGTGAAGTGGGAGCAACAAAGACTAAAGGAAGCGATCACAAGGTATGTCCATGATTCTTGCCTCTTAGTAAATTCAATACTTAAAACTTAAGGAAAGTGTCCTATTCTATCCTGTTTTGTTCTAGATCTAGGTGGATCTAGGGAGATCAGTTAGTGTCCGCACCTACAGATTTATCCAATAACAAAATTGGCGACTCCACTGGGGACGGATTGTTTCCTAGTTAGTCTAGTTTCCCTTGCTTTGATTGCTTGTTTTATGGTCTCTGAGTCTGTGGGAGATCCATCAAGACTTTCTGGATCTGAAAGTTCTCTCAATTTTTTTTCCCTTTTTCAAATTTTTTCTTGTTTACAGGCATTCTCGCACTGTACCCTTTAGTGGCCTTCGAGAATCACTTGGGTTCGCACCCTGGTGTTCATTACATTGCGAACACCTCGCAGTCAACTCATGTCTAGCCTGCGAGAATACCTAATTCTCGCACTGTAATATACTGCTAGCCTGCGAACTTGTTTGTGAAAATTTTTGGATTTGGGTCTTGTCATTTTTTGATGCCCAGTTTTGCTTTGAACAGCTGGATTGAACTTTTGGAAGCCTATATTGATCTGTTTACAGTCTTTTTGACATTCTTTGAGTTTCTTTTAGCCACTTTTGCTTTGATTGGTTTTGAAAGATTAGTCTCTTGCTTTGAGTGTCTTTCAATTACTAAG
>ML797855.1:461257-493372 GCA_009831015.1 Picea engelmannii
TTCCGACCGACTGTTCCTTGTTCCCTACACACACTCGACAAAGTATTTCAGCTATCACTCTGTTCTAACTTCATACTTTGGGGGGCTCTCTGTTACACATTATTTTCGTCATCCCTATGATCGTTAATGATTTAAACCTATCTTTTGCCTTCAGAGGGGTCACAGTGACCTGATTTCCTAAAGAGAGAAGGGAGAAGAACTTTTCCTGAGAAAAGAAGTTTCATTTTCCTATGTAAAAACCTTATAAAAAGGGATGTTCGCAGGTTGCTATATAGGCAGGGTGCGAGAATGACCCATTCTCACAGGTTTCTCTATAGCCAGGGTGCGAGGTGTTCACAGGTTTCTCTATAGCTAGGGTGCGAACATTCCAGCACATGGGAAAAATGAGCGTTTTCTCGAATCTTCTAGAAGGAGAAGCTTCTATAGTGAGGTGGCATCCAAATGGTTTGGATCTTACTCGCTTTCATGATTTAGTGGGATCATCCTAACCTCCTCACCTTATCCTCTTCAAATTATAAAAGGAGAGGAGTTCTCATGGAGAAAGTTAGCTTTTGGTTATCTTGAGCTTTTGTGAGCTTGTGGGTTCTTTGGCTTGGAATTAGTAGCTTGGTTAGAGTAGCTTTGAGATTTTCTTTGTCAAGATAGATGGTGAGTAGCTATCAGATCTATGCTCTCAGAATTCTTGGAGTGAAAGTGTGTGGGGAACGAAGGACAGTTAGAAGGGACCTTATGACATCAAGGCAATGGTTGTAATCTCTCTTTCACATTCAATATGATACAGTAATATGATTCTTTCCTATAAAGCTTGTTGTGTTTTATTGTATGATTCCTTGATCACATACATAGGTTTATATTGAGTTTATGTTATCGCTATCACTTTGGGTGGTTTGTGTTGTTTTGATCTTAGCTGCACAAGAGCACTGGAGCGAAGCGGGAGCAACAAAGACTAAAGGAAGCGATCACAAGGTATGTCCATGATTCTTGCCTCTTAGTAAATTCAATATTTAAAACTTAAGGAAAGCGTCCTATTCTGTCCTGTTTTGTTCTAGATCCAAGTGGATCTAGGGAGATCGGTTAGTGTCCGCACCTACGGATTTATCCAATAACATTAAGTTTGTCTTTAACGGATCTCATGCTCTGTTTGATGGTTACGAGGGGTTTGAAGGAGGTTTTAATCTCTTTTTTACTGAGTATTCTAGCAATTCTATCGGTTACTCCTTGGATGTACGGAAGGTAGGCACTTCTATTCGGGTTTTGTTCTTTAGGGATCTGGATTCGAAACGTCGACAATCTATTGACTACACTGTGGCTTTTCCGATCAAAACCGAAAATCCCACCCACAGCAATCTCACTCATCAGACAATGATATAATTAAAAGAAAGAAAAGACATTTAAAAGACAATGATAGATTTAAAAGACAACAATTATATTGTGATGTTAAGAGACAATGATATATCTTGATGTTCAAACACAATGATATATATTTAAAAGACATCAAATTTATATTTAAAAGACAACAAATATATTTAAAAGACTGAGATTTATTGTGATGTTATAATATAGCGAATTCATTTAGTTTAGTTTGAAAAGATAGTGAATTCATATAATATAGAGATATAGTTTAAGTTTTAAATAACGAATTCATAAGATAGTGATATAGTTTCAGTTTCAAATAGCGATATAAGACAATGAATTCATATAGTTTCAGTTTTAAAAGATAGTGAATTCAATTTTAAAAGATAGAGAATTTAGTTTTAAACGATAGCAATATATACTTATATGGTATTGGAATTGGAAAATAGTTACAATGAACTATTTGTTTGAATATAATTATTTTTAATGTGTACAGATTGATGTATTCAAGCGTCACCATGAATAACTAGTACATATAAGAGAATATACTTCTTACTATGTGAACATGGTGTAATTCATCATTACATTTTAGTATTGATTATGTTAAGTGCATATATTAATTCACTTTTTAATGCAAAAAAAAAAAAACAAGTAGTTATTCCACCAATGGTAAAGAAAGATCAGTTTAAGGAATGTATGAATTATGTGGATTCAATAAATTATCGTGACTTATGATTGGTTAAAGATTAGGTTCCTTTGCGCCACTAACCATGTTGATGTAGGATTGCTTTGGAATTTAAGGTGAGGTATGTTTGTTATAGTAGTCAGATTTTCCTTGCGTCTTGTTGACTTGTCGATGGGGTACTTGGGTATAATATTCATGTTTTTGACGGTTAATTCGGTCTCCTAGCGCGTTGGATTTTTCTTGGGTTACTATTCTAGATATGCTATGTTGCGCCTTGGTTGTTGTCATGCCTAACACCTGCTAATGACTTGATTCCTGAAGAGGGGATCATTGTGCACCCCGATTGATACAAGCGAATGATAACCTAGCTAGAGTCATGTGCTTCCTAATGTGGGCGTATTATTCATTATAATTGATGTTGGTACTTGGTTTGTAATGCCTTAATGAGTTTGGTTTTGCACACCATAGAGGTTTCTAGTTAGTATTCGTCGAAGTCATTGTGTCATGTTGTTGATGTTGACCTTGATCTTGTAGGCATTGTCTTTCTTGTGTCGAGCGTGTAGTCGTTTTTATCTATCCATTGATTATCGCATGTTTCGTCCAATTGCATGATGTGCTAGTATGTTGAGTCATTGTTGTTTGTTGCCTGAATGCGTAAGTTGTGTTGATTAATTGTTGTCGTTGATTACCTTCCTTCTTAAAACAAAAACAAAAATTGTGCTTTCTTGCATCGCATGTGGTCGTAACGACGAGGTCATTACATATGGTATCAGAGCGGGTTCAACCCATGACTTGGGATCACTACGACTTCCGTTGGTTAGATATTTAACTGTAATGTTGCTAATTAAATTGATTTGTATTGGTGCAGGTAATCATGGTTAGAGGATGTCATGGAGGCAAACAATGGGGTGCTAGGGGAGGGGGTGCAACGCCCCCAATAACATCCACGCATGAGGGGTATAACCCCCAGGGAGATGAACAGGTTGTCCAAAAGGAACAAATAGTTGTGGGTGATGTAGTTGGGCTGATGAGGTCCTTTTAGCAGATGTCTAAGGCACTGATCAGTTGTTTGGATATATATGAGGCTAAGGAGCCGACACCCCATGCGGGTCCACCACGCGCTTCAGTCGGTACTAGTAGCATTCACCGTGAACTCGAGAAGGTCAAAATTCCCAAGTTCTTTGGTGCCCCAGACGATGCATCCACCAAGGCATGGTTGGAGAATATGGTGATGTGCTTTGTACTTTGCGACTATACCTCCAACATGAAGGTCCACATGGAGGTCTTTCAATTGAAGGGGAGCGCTCTACTATGGTGGAAGACGCTCCTGCCACAATTGAGCATGGTCGTCGAAGACATGTCATGGGCACTGTTTGAGGAATGATTCTGAGAGAGGTATCTATCATAGGAATTCATTGAGCATAAGCTTAACGAGTTCAACGCCTTGCAACAGGGGGGGTCGTACGGTGCCTGAGTATGAGGCTCATTTTATGGAACTTCTTCGGTATGCTCTGCACCTGAATACTGAGAAACTTAAAGTCAATTGCTTCATGTTTGGCCTTAATGTCAACATTCATGCAAAGGTTAGGATTTTGATGCCTCAAACATTGCATGATGCTATCCAGAAGGCCCTCATAGTAGAGGAGGAGCTTATCAACAGGGTTCAGAGTAGGAATCTGACAATACCAGTAAGGCAGGTGTCATCTAGTGCATAGATACATCAGACACCAGCTAGACATTCGCCATGATATCGTGGCTTCCAGAGAGGATCCACTTTCACTACACCTCAGCGACAAGTGCCTCAACAGCATACTCCTTACCAAGGACCACAGCACTGGAAGCAACGTCAACCATAACAAGATCAGTTTAGGCCTGTTTAGCAGAACAGACCAGAGTTCTAGGCCGGTGAGCCGTCAGCTTCTACTTCAGGTACTAGGAGTACTAGACCAAAGAAAGGTTGTTGGACATGTGGGGAGCCACATTACCAACACAACTGCCCAGTGGAGAGGACTAGAGAATCTGAATCATCCAGACCCATTACCATGGGATATTTGGGCAAGGCCCATCGGATTCATGCACCGGTGAATAATTGCCGGACAAAGCACCAGTCGACTGTGCTCGAGACGTCAGGTACCTTCACTGACCAGACCCTTAATATTTTGATAGGTCTTGATGCTACCGAGAGTTTCATTTCTGGTGTAGTGCTAAAAACAATTAAGGTAAAGGCAGTCGAACAGGATGATTTTAGCTTTGTAGAAATGGCTTTGGGAGACAAACAAAAGGTTGGTGGGAAGGTTATTGGTTGTATCCTTAAACTGGGATATTTTGTCACTGGGCCAATCTGTATGTCACGATCTAGGAGATTATGATGTCGTGATCGGTATGGACTGGTTGGAATCGCATGAGGCGATACTCAACTGTAAGACAAAACGGTTGAGCTTGGTCGATAATGAGGGACAAAGACGCATGATTATAGGTCGAAACCAGGGAGTTTACCTGAGGTTCATCTCTTCCTTGCAACTATGGAAGAGCATGCACATGGGATGTAAGCTTTATGCAATCCTTGCGTTAAACGAGAAGGGAGTAGTGGAAGGTCTAGAATACCTTCCAGTGGTGAGAGAGTTTGTGGACATCTTCCCTAAGGAGTTACCTAGGATGCCATCGGAGAGGGAATTGAATTTACCATAGACCTAAAACCGGGGACTGAACCGATAGCAAGAATGCCTTATCTGATGTCGACCCCGAAACTACAGGAGTTGAAAATGAAAGTGAAGGAGTTGCTAGACCTGGGAATTATACATCCAAGTGTGTCACCTTGGGGTGCACCTTTTATATTCATATGAAAGAAGGATGGGTCGTGGAGAATCTGCATTGACTATCGTCAATTGAACAAGGAAACGATCAAGAATCAGTACCTGTTTCCAAGGATTGATGATCTGTTCGATCAAATGAAAGGCGCGACAATGTTTTCAAAGATCGACTTGAGATTAGGGTATCACCAGTTACAGATCAAGGAGGATGACGTCCCTAAGACCACCTTTAAGACAAGGTTTGGACATTATGAGTTTATTGTTTTACCATTTGGGTTGACGAACACCCCAGGGGTATTTATGAGTTTGATGAGTGGGGTTCTTCGTGACTACTTGGACAAGTTCGTCCAAGTATTCATTGATGATATTTTGATTTACTCTCGGACGATGGAGGAGTATGATGGACATTTGCGCTTGGTACTACAGTTTTTGCGAGAAAAAAAATCATATGGGAAATTGTCTAAATGCTTGTTTTATCAATCGAAGATTCACTACTTAGGGCATGTTATCTCCGACGAAGGTATCTTCATGGATCCAACAAAGGTCGAGGCTATTATGGAATGGCATGCGCCAATGAATGTCCCACAAGTGCATAGCTTCATGGTTTTAGTGGGATACTATTGACGGTTCGTCGAGGGTTTTTCAAATATAGAAAATCCGATTACGGAATTGCAGAAGAAGAACAAGAAGTTTGTTTGGACCGAGAAATGTGCGGAATCATTTAAGAGGCTCAAGGAGCTGCTGACAATGACACCGATATTGAAGGTCCCTGATATGGATGTGAACTTCTTGGTATGCAATGACACATCCAAGGAAATCTTAGGCTGAGTCTTGATGCAAGACGGTCGAGTGATCGCTTACATCTCGAGAAAGTTTAGAAGGCATGAGGAGAACTATGAAAAACATGACTTGGAGTTGTTAGCCATTGTTTATGCCTTGAGAGTTTGGAGACACTACCTTATTGGACAAAAATTTGAACTAAAAACATACCACTATGAACTACAACACATATTTACACAAATCAATTTGAACGCATGAGAATGACGTTGGTCGGAATTTCTTAGCAAGTATGATTTCGAAATTGTAGAAAAGAAGGGGCCCATGGCCTATCGACTAGACTTGCCTGATTCTTTGAGGCGTATGCACGATGTTTTTCATGTATCTGTTTTGAGACATTATATTAGTGATCCTACACATGTTATTGACATGATTTCCTTGCAGATATCTGACGAGGGTACACTCACGATGTAGCCAATCCACATCCTGGACCATCGCATTCAATAGCTACAGCGTCGAACAATAGATCAGGTCAAGGTACAATGGGATAACTATAGTCCACACTCAGTGACCTGGGAGGATGCATATGATATGTGCCAGCAGTTTCCATTTCTATTTGATAGATAGACTTATGATACTTTGATACACTTTATTTCAGCACTTATATACTGTGAAACTTTGGGACGAAGTTTAAACCAAGAGGGGGTGTATGTGACATCCTTCTCTTGTGCGCATTGAGTGAACTTATTCTTTGAGGACACTTGCTTGCAAGTGATATGGGTTATGATATCTGTTGGTCATTTTGATTATGATTATGAGATATTATGGATTTGATGATATGTTTTTGGTTGTATTTACATAGACATGTGTTATTGACTAGGTTCTCCTGAGTGTGCAGGACTTTGGACCTCGAGGATGCAGAGGCATCCATGAAACCACTTGGACTTCAGATCGAGTCAGGGAGTGGACTGTTGGGTTTGAATGTTGTTGATGTTACATACGCACATATGATTAGATGTTATGATGATTGATTATTATTGTTGGAATGATTCACTAATGGATGCAGGCTGATGATAGCTTGCCGACTAGACTCACATATGGAGTAGAGGGGTCTTACACAACAACCAGAGACATTAAGGGAGAGGTGTGGTAGCATCCCTGCCACAACCTACTAGCACTCCCTCCATGGCTCAAACTATAGGTTAACGATTACCTAGTTCGAGAAAACCCACGATGTCATGAGGGCAGACTGTGACAGTGTCTCACGGTGATTCTAAGGGGAAAGAAATAAGGCATGGGACTTATTCCTTAGACACCCTTAGTCTCCCACAAGATCACCTAGCGGATTATTGACTCTAGGGGTTTGACGTCTACCAAATTCAGTCAAGAGGAGAGTGACACCCTTGGAGAATGTAGTGTGTCTTGAAGGGAACATCGTGCAAAGAAAACATAATGAGGCAAGTGGCACCCTTGGAGCACGTAGTGCTTCTTGAAGGGCACGTCGCGCAAAAAAAACAGAGAGAGGTGACTGACACCCTTGGAGCACGTAGTGCATCCTGAAGGGCACATCATGATTTTAAATGGTAAGTGAATAAACCTAGTGCCTACAAAATTGTGCCTCCTTGGGACCTAGTCAGCCTTAAAATGAATGATATGATAAGTAAAGTTTAAAAATGAATTGTCCCTTAAAAATGTCGCCCAACCTAGTGAATTAAAAACCTAGGTCTAAGCAGAACCTATGAATAAAATAATTAGACATATAACAAGAAGATGGTAAATAAATTCAAACTTTAATTATTAAAGTAAAAATTCTAATGAAGGAATAAATTTCAAAAAAAGGGGTAATTGTTGTTTTTATCTACATTTGCTAATTTAATTTTTAGTTAAAAAGAAAAGAGGGTAAATGGTTGTTTTATCTACATTTGCTAAATTAATTTTTAGTTAAAAAGAAAAGAGGGTAAATGGTTATTTTATTGACACTTGCTAAATTGATTTTTAGTTAAATAGGAAAAAAGGGGAAACTTAAAAGAAAAATGAAATTTAAGGAAAAAGGGAAACTTAAAGAAAAGGGGGGACTTAAAGAAAAAGATGAATGTCTAACTTAGTAAGGAATATAGCCTTTGAGACTTTCTATTTATGAACTCAACTAGTAATTAAGTAAGGTGTAAGTCATTTAAGAATTGTAAGGGAATATTGGGACACCGAGGAACATTTTTAAGAATTCTCTTGGTGGGTGAGGGAAATAGGATTAATTAATTAATTAATAAAATTGATTTTCTGGTACAACTAGGGGATCAAGTGACATGTGTACGGGGGAGGTTTTTTGAAATTAATTAAATGAAAAAGGAATTTAATGAGAATTTGGGAAACTAATTACTCGAAAAATCTATAAAAAGGATGGAGGATGAGAAGTATGGATCTCATCTTTTTGAGTAACGTTATGCTGCTAAAACTTTATATTGACTGAACTTTCTCTTGTGGGAATTGGGATATCCAGCTCGAGTAACGAGTGGTAGCTCGACCTTGCAAGGCAAGTTGGGTGCTAGCATTCTTTGGTATTGTGTGTGTGGCCCATTTTCGACTCAGGAGGCTTAGGGAGGAGAAGAGTACCCCTAGCATTGGTTGGGAGGTACCAGTGAGGTCACATCGGTTGGCAAGCGGGAGTTGGACAGAGTGCAGAGGACAACAACTCAGATCTTTCTCTTTTGGATATGGTACGCATGTGTATATTTGTATTGAATGGTAGTTTAAATATTTTTCCCGCACCTTCAACAATCTACTTCTACTATGCTAAAAGATAAGTTTTATTCAGTGAACACTATCTAGCGATTTCATTTTTATCCTTCAACAAATTGTCTTGATGAGCCCAATGTTTTATGATCAGAGAACTTAAAGTCATCCCAACCTTATGCTCGTTGTTTTTTTTGAATTGATTTCCATGGTGAACCCAAACTCTGATTGCAATAACTTCTCTGTGGTTTTTTTTTATTGGTTTAATATGAAGAAAAAATATGTTTTTATCTTCTGTCTGTTATCCTTCAGTTATTAGTCTATGTCTGAGAAGTTGGCCAATAGCCTAATCGACTAACTTCACTCTGGTGTTTAAGACTGATATTTAAATTCTCAACTTTCCTGTGCATGGATAATGAGTGAAGGACAATTTTCACCCAGCTATCTATCCCTTCCTTATCTCTATCTTTGAACGATAAATCTTTGTGCTTGAATGATACATCTATTTGTCTTCTTGAATGATAAATCTTTGCACTTGAATGATAAATCTCTTCGTTTTGAATGATTGTCTCCCACAAGATCTCCTGGCGGATTATTGACTCTAGGGGTTTGACATCTACCAAATTCAGTCAAGAGGCGAGTAAAATGAATGATATGATAAGTAAAGTTTAAAAACAAACTTTTCCTTAAAAATGTCGCCCAACCTAGTGAATTTAAAACCTAGGTCTAAGCAGAACCTCTGAACAAAATAATTAGACATATAACAAGAAGGGGGTAAATAAATTCAAACTTTAATTATTAAAGTAAAAATTCTAATGAAGGATTAAATTTAAAAAAAAGGGGTAATGGTTATTTTTATTTACATTTGCTAATTTAATTTTTAGTTAAAAAGAAAAGAGGGTAAATTGTTGTTTTTATCTACATTTGCTAAATTAATTTTTAGTTAAAAAGAAAAGAGGGTAAATGGTTATTTTATCAACACTTGCTAAATTGATTTTTAGTTAAATAGGAAAAAGGGGGAAACTTAAAAGAAAAAGGAAACTTAAGGAAAAAGGAAAACTTAAATAATAGGGGAGACTTAAAGAAAAAGTTGAATGTCTAACTTAGTAAGGAATCTAGCCTTTGGGACTTTCTATTTATGAACTCAACTAGTAATTGAGTAAGGCGTTACTCATTTAAGAATTGTAAGGGAATATTGGGACACCGAGGAGAATTTTTAGGAATGCTCTTGGTGGGTGAGGTAAATAGGAATAATTATTAATAAAATTGATTTTCTGGTGCAACTAAGGGATCATACGACATGTGTACGCGGGAGGTTTTTCGAAATTAATTAAATGAAAAAGGAATTTAATGAGAATTTGGGAAACTAATTACTCGAAAACTCTATAAAAAGGATGCAGGAGGAGGAGGAGGAGTATGGATCTCATATTTTTGGGTAACGTTACGCTGTTGAAATTTTATCTTGACTGAACTTTCTCTTGTGGGAGTTGGGATACCCATCTCGGGTAACGAGTGGTAGCTCGAACTTGCGAGGAGAGATGGGTGCTAGAATTCTCTGGTATTGTGTGTGTGGCCCCTTTGCAACTAAGGGGGCTCATAGGGAAGAATATTACCCCTAGCGTTGGCTAGGAGGTACCAGTGAGGTCACATCAGTTGGCAAGCGGGAGATGGACAGAGTGCACACAGGACAATGACTTAGAGCTTTCGTTTTGGCTACGGTATGCATGTGTATATTTGTAATGAATGGTAGTTTAAATATTGTTCCTGCGCCTTCAGTAATCTACTTCTACTATGTTAAAGTTTACGTTTTATTCAGCGAACACTATCCAACGATTTCATTTTTATCCTTTAACAGCTTGTCTTGATGAGCCCAACATTTTATGATCATAGAACTTAAAGTCATCCCAGCCTTATGCTCGTTGTTTTTTTTTAATTGATTTCCATGACGAACCCAAACTCTGATTGCAATGACCTCTCTCCGTTTGTTTTTATTGATTTAATACGAAGAAAAAATGTATTTTTATCTTTTGTCCCTTATCCTTAAGTTATTAGTGTGTGCATGAGAAGTTGGCCAGAAGTCTAATAGACTATCTTCACTTTGGTGTTTAAGACTAAGATTTAAATGCCCTTCTTTCCTATGCATGGATAATGAGTGAAGCATAATTTTCGCCCAACTATCTATCCCTTACTTATCTCTGCGTTTGAATGATAAATATCTACGCTTGAATGATACATGTCTGCATTTTTCTTGAATGATAAATCTATGCGCTTGAATGATACATCCCTTGGTTTTGAATGATTAGTCTCCCACAAGATCACCTGGCGGAGTATTGACTCCAGGGATTTGTCATCTACCAAATTCAGTGAAGAGGCGAGTGGCACCCTTGGAGCACGTAGTGCGTCTTGAAGGGCATGTCATGGAAAGAAACCGGAAAGAGGTGAGTGGCACCCTTGGAGCACATAGTGTGTCTTGAAGGGCACGTCATGCAAAGAAAACAGAAAGAGGCAAGTGGCACCCTTTTAGCACGTAGTGCGTCTTGAAATGCACGTCGCGCAAAGAAAACAGAAAGAGGCAAGTGACACATCGCAATTTTAACTGGTAAGTGAATAAACGTAATGCCTAGAAAATCGTACCTCCTTAGGACCTAGTCGGCCTTAAAATGAATGATATGATAAGTAAAGTTTAAAAACAAATTTTCCCTTAAAAATGTTTCCCAGCCTAGTGAATGTAAAACCTAGGTCTAGGCAAAACCTCTGAACAAAATAATTAGACATATAACAAGAAGGGGGTAAAGAAATTCAAACTTTAATTATTAAAGTAAACATTCTAATGAAGGATTAAATTTAAAAAAAAGGGGTAATGGTTGTTTTTATCTACATTTGTTAATTTATTTTTTATTTAAAAAGAAAAGAGGGTAAATGGTTGTTTTTATCTACATTTGCTAAATTATTTTTTAGTTAAAAAGAAAAGAGGGTAAATGGTTATTTTATCGACACTTGCTAAATCAATTTTTACTTAAATAGGAAAAAGGGAGAAACTTAAAAGAAAAATGAAACTTAAGGAAAAAGGGAAACTTAAAGAAAATGGAAGACTTAAAGAAAAAGTTGAATGTCTAACTTAGTAAGGAATCTAGCCTTTGGGACTTTCTGTTTATGAACTCAACTAGTAATTAAGTAAGGCGTAAGTCATTTAAGAATTGTAAGTGAATATTGGGACACCGATGAACGTTTTTAGGAATGCTCTAGTTGGGCGAGAGAAATAGGAATAATTAATTAATTAATTAAATTCATTTTCTGGTGCAACTAGGGGATCGAGCGACATGTGTATGGGGGAGTTTTTTCAAAATTAATTAAATGAAAAAGGAATTTAATGAGAATTTGGGAAACTAATTACTTGAAAACTTTATAAAAATGATGGAGGAGGAGGAGTATGGATCTCATATTTTTGCGTAACGTTATGCTGTTGAAATTTTATCTTGACAAACTTTCTCTTATGGGAGTTGCGATACCCAGCTCGGGTAACGAGTGGTAGCTCGACCTTGCGAGGCAATTTGGGTGCTAGCATTCTTTGGTATTGTGTATGTGTGTGTGTGTGGACCCTTTTTGGCTCGGGGGACTCAGGGGGAAGAAGAGTACCCCTAGGATTGGTTGGGGTTACCGGTGAGGTCACATTGGTCGGCAAGTGGGAGCTTGACAGAGCTTGCGCAGGATAGTGACTCTGAGCTTTCTCTTTTGGCTACGGTACGCATGTGTATATTTGTATTGAATGGTAGTTTAAATATTGTTCCTACGCCTTCAGTAATATACTTCTATTGTGTTAAAGTTTACGTTTTATTTAGCAAACACTATCCAACAATTTTATTTTTATCCTTCAACAACTTGTCTTGATGAGCCCAACGTTTTATGATCAGTGAACTTAAAGTCATCCCATCCTTATGCTCACTATTTTTTTTTAATTGGTTTCCATGGACAATCCAAACTCTGATTGAAATGACTTCTCTGTGTTTGTTTT
This sequence comes from Picea engelmannii, assembly GCA_009831015.1. Taxonomy (NCBI): domain Eukaryota; kingdom Viridiplantae; phylum Streptophyta; class Pinopsida; order Pinales; family Pinaceae; genus Picea; species Picea engelmannii. The sequence goes on from ML797855.1 coordinate 473,625, forward strand.
TATTGGTTTAATACGAAGAAAAAAATTATTTTTATCTTTTGTCCCTTATACTTAAGTTATTAGTCTGTTCTTGAGTAGTTGGCCAGGAGCCTAATCGACTATCTTCACTTTGGTGTTTAAAACTGAGATTTAAATGCCCTTCTTTCCTGTGCATGGATAATGAGTGAAGGATAATTTTTGTCCAGCTATCTATCCCTTACTTATCTCTGCGTTTGAACAATAAATATCTGGGCTTGAATGATACATCTCTGCATCTTCTTGAATGATAAATCTCTCCACTTGAATGATACATCCCTTCATTTTGAATGATTAGTCTCCCAGAATATCACCTAGCAGAGTATTGACTCCAGGGGTTTGACGTCTACCAAATTCAATCAAGAGGCAAGTGCCACCCTTGGAGCATGTAGTACGTCTTGAAGGACACATCGTGCAAAGAAAACGGAAAAAGGTGAGTGTTACCCTTGGAGCATGTAGTGCGTCTTGAAGGGAACGTCGTGCAAAGAAAACGGAAAGAGGCGAGTGGCACCCTTGGAGCACGTAGTGCGTCTTGAAGGGAACGTCGTGCAAATAAAACAGAAAGAGGCAAGTGGCACCCTTGGAGCACGTAGTGTGTCCTGAATGCCACATCGTGCTTTTAACTGGTAAGTGAATAAACCTAGTGCCTAGAAAATTGTGCCCCCTTAGAACCTTGTCAGCCTTAAAATGAATGATATGATAAGTAAAGTTTAAAAACAAATTTTCCCTTAAAAATGTCGCCTAGCGTAGTGAATTTAAAACCTAGGTCTAAGCAAAACCTCTGAACAAAATAATTATACATATAACAAGAAGGGGGTAAAGAAATTCAAACTTTAATTATTAAACTAAAAATTCTAATGAATGATTAAAATTTAAAAAAATGGGTAATGGTTGTTTTTATCTACATTTGCTAATTTAATTTTTAGTTAAAAATAAAAGAGGGTAAATGTTTGTTCTTATCTACATTTGCTAAATTAATTTTTAGTTAAAAAGAAAAGAGGGTAAATGGTTATTTTATTGACACTTGCTAAATTGACTTTTAGTTAAATAGGGAAAATGGGGAAAGTTAAAAGAAAAAGGAAACTTAAGGAAAAAGGGAAACTTAAAGAAACAATGAGACTTAAAGAAAAAGATGAATGTCTAACTCAGTAACGAATCTAGCCTTTGAGACTTTCTATTTATGAACTCAACTAGTAATTAAGTAAGGTGTATGTCATTTAATAATTGTAAGGGAATATTGGGACACTGAGGAGCGTTTTTAGGAATACTCTTGGTGGGTGAGGGAAATAGGAATAATTAATTAATTAATAAAATTGATTTTCTGGTGCAACTATGGGATCAAGCGACATGTGTACAGGGGAGGTTTTTCGAAATTAATTAAATGAAAAAGAATTTAATGAGAATTTGGGAAACTAATTACTCTAAAAATCTATAAAAAAAAATGGAGTATGGATCTCATCATTTTGCGTAAAATTACGCTGTTGAAATTTTATCTTGATTGAACTTTCTCTTATTGGAGGTTGAATACCCAGCTCGAGTAACGAGTGGTAGCTCGACCTTGTGAGGTGAGATAGGTGCTATCATTCTCTGGTATTGTGTGTGTGGCCCCTTTGTGGCTCGGTGGGCTCAGGGGGAAGAAGAGTACCCCTAGCATTGGCTGGGAGGTACCGGTGAGGTCACATCGGTTGGCAAGTGGGAGTTGGAAGGAGCGTGTGTGGGACAATGACTCGGAGCTTTCTCTTTTGGTTACGGTACGCATGTTTATATTTGTATTGAATGGTAGTTTAAATATTGTTCCTGCGCCTTCAATAATCTACTTCTACTGTGTTAAAGTTTATGTTTTATTCAGCGAACACTATCCAACGATTTCATTTTTATCCTTCAACAAATTGTCTTGATGAGCCCAACGTTTTATGATCAGAAAACTTAAAGTCATCCCAGCCTTATGCTTGCTGTTTTTTTTTAATTGATTTCCATGGCGAACCCAAACTTTGATTGCAATGACTTCTCTGTGTTTGTTTTTATTGGTTTAATACGAAGAAAAAATATGTTTTTATCTTCTTTCCCTTATCCTTAAGTTATTAGTCTGTGCCTGAGCAGTTGGCCAGGAGCCTAATTGTTTGTCTTCACTCTGGTGTTTAAGACTGAGATTTAAATGCCCTTCTTTCCTGTGCATGGATAATGAGTGAAGGATAATGTTTTTCCAACTATCTATCCCTTACTTATGTCTGCATTTGAATGATAAATCTCTGCGCTTGAATGATACATTTCTGCCTCTTCCTGAATGATAAATCTTTGCACTTGAATGATACATCCCTTCATTTTGAATGATTATCTCTTCATTTTGTCCGTTGTGCTCTGTGTTTTTCTGTTCTAACACCCAATGTCTTACCTCTCTCACTGGCTGATTTACTTCCCTCATTTTTCTGAGCTTAGCACGAAAACCCTGACCGTTATAGAATTGTTCTTGTTAACTTTTAATCCAGAGTTATTTTTCCCATATTTTGAATTCGTTTTACAGTTGAAATAACCATTATAGGCATCCAGATTGAAATCATTTTTACTATTGAAACAAACCTTTATATGCGTCCATATTCGAATTCATTTTTATTGTCAAATAAATCCTTATAGGGATCCATATTGAATTCATTTTTATTGATGGAATAAACCATTATAAGTGTCCATTTGGTAATCGTTTTTACTATTGAAACAAACCTTTATAGGTGTCCATATTTGAATTCATTTTCATTGTTAAATAAATCTTTATAGGCATCTAGATTTGAAATTTGTTTATAATCAATTTTACTGTTGCGGTGTATTTTTTACAGCGAATTTAATGTTCCAGTGTATTTTGACAACGAATTTAAATGTTGCAGTGTATTTTTGACAACGAATTTAAATGTTGCAGTGTATTTTTAACAACGAATTTAAATGTTGCGGTGTCTTTTTGACAACGAATTTAATGGTTGCAGTGTGTAGATATTTTACAGCGAATATATTACATAGTGAATCTAGAGTTATCCAGCAAATCCATTTTTGGTTGCTTAATTGGTCATAACTGTGCGTTATTTAATCTCACAGATTATGATGTTATTATTTAAAGTTAGACATAGATATATTGTTTCAATTTTATATTTAAAAGACAACGATATAATTAAAAGACAACAAAGACATTTAAAAGACAACGATAGATTTAAAAGACAACAATTATAATGTGATGTTAAGAGACAATGATATATTGTGGTGTTAAAAGACATCGATATATATTTAAAAGACAACAAATTTATATTTAAAAGACATCAACTATATTTAAAAGAACGCTATTTATTGTGATGTTATAAGATAGCGAATTCATTTAGTTCAGTTTTAAAAGATAGCGAATTCATATAAGATAGCAATAAAGTTTCAATTTCAAATAGCGATATAAGACAACGAATTCATATAGTTTCAGTTTTAAAATATAGCGAATTAATTTTTAAAATATAACAATATATACTTATTTGATATTGGAATTGGAAAATAGTTACAATGAGATAGATTTGTTTGAATATAATTATTTTTAATGTGTACAGATTGATGTAGTGAAACGTCACTATGGAATAACTAGTACATATAAGAGAATATACTTCTTACTATGTGAACATGGTGTAATTCATCATTACATTCCTCATTACACTAGTATTGGTATTGATTATGTTAAGTGCATATATTAATTCACTTTTTAATGCAAAAAAAAAAACAAGAAGTAGTTATTCCATCAATGGTAAAGAAAGATCAGTTTAAGGAATGTATGACTTATGTGGATTCAGGAAATTATTGTGAGGTGTGATTGGTTAAAGATTAGATTCCTTTACGCCATTAACCATGTTGATGTAGGATTGATTTGGAATTTAAGGTGAGTTGTGATTGTTATAGTAGTCATATTTCCCTTGCGTCTTGTTGACTTGTCGATGGGGTACTTGGGTATAGTCTTCATGTTTTTGACAGTTAATTTTGTCTCCTAGCGCGTTGTATTTTTCTTGGGTTACTAGTCTAGATATGTTATGCTGCGCCTTGGTTACTGTCACGCCTACCGCCTTGTGACGTCTCGATTCCTGAAGAGGGGATCATTGCACGCCCCGATTGATATAAGTGAATGATAACCTAGTGAGATTCATGTGCTTCCTGATGTGGGCATATTGTTTGTTGTAATTGATGTTGGTACTTGGTTTGTAATGCATTAATGTGTTTGGTTTTGCGCACCATATAGGTTTCTAGTTACTGATCGTCGAAGTCGTTGTGTTGGGTTGTTGATGTTGACCTTTATCTTGTAGGCATTGTCTTTCTTGTGTCGGGCGGGTAGTCATTTTTATTTGTCCATTGATTATCACATGTTTCATCCAGTTGCATGATGTGCTAGTATGCTGAGTTATCGTTGTTTGTTTCCTGAATGTGTAAGTTGTGTTCATCGTCAAGTTGTGTTGATTATTTTTTGTCGTTGATTTCCTTCCTTCTTAAAACAAAAAAACAATCGCACTTTCTTGCGTTGCATGTGGTTGTAACGACAAGGTCGTTACACCCCTTTAGATTTGAACTTGTGACCTAATATGAGGAAACACATGTTCTCTCTAATATCAATATTAAAGAGAAAATAAATAAAAGTAAACTCATTTACAAAATTTAATTTCTCACTTAACATCAAAATCATGAACAAAGGAAAATTATTTTAATGCCTAGTCTTGGCTAAATCATGGAAGACACCATTTTGCAGAAGAATGATACTATTAAAAATATCATCAAATCAAAATTTAAGGAGAAAATGTGGTGTAATAAAGAGTTAGAGAAAAAAATAAAATTAACGTACTATAAGGATGTAATCAACCCTAATCTAGAAGATCGAAATTATCTCTATGTTTTGACAAGTGTAAAGAAAAAAATAAGCATTGCTAAGATAAAAACAAATTCTCACTAGCTCTATAGTGAAACTGAGCTTGGTGAATTCCTAAAATTCCATGAGATGAAAGAGTGTGTCACATTTATGACACTAAGAAGGTTGAAGATGAAAAGCATTTTCTCTTAGATTGTCCAACCTACCGATATTAAATTTCAATTTCAAAATATTTGTCAGACTACCAACCTTCCTAACCTTTTAACTCAACAAAACTATCGTCAATCGGACCTTAAGAGGGTGAGGGATTACTTGCAATTCTTTAGAATTTTGTTTTTGTGCTCGAAAAGCATTAAGAGAAGTTTTCTAATATCACCATAGTTTTGAGTTAAAAGGTTAGGAAGGTTGGTAGTGTGACAAATATTTTGAAATTGAGATATAATCTGGGTATTGGATGGACAATCTAACAGAAAGTGATTTTTATCTTCAACCTTCTTAGTGTCACAAAGGTGACACACTCTTTCATCCCATGGCATTTTAGGAATTGACCAAATCCCACTTTCACTATGGAGCTTGTGAGAATTTGTTGGTATCTTAGCAATGCTTATTTTTTCTTTACAGTTGTCAAAATAGAGAGAAAATTTTGATCTTTTAAATTAGGGTTGATCACATCCTTATAATACCTTAATTTTATTTTTTCATCTAACTCTTTATCACACCACATTTTCTCCTTAAAGTTTTATTTGATTATATTTTCAATAGTATCTTTATTTTTCAAAATGGTGTCCTCCATGATTCCCCAATAGTTTAACCAAGATTGAGCATCTTTATGCAATCCTCAGTGGATGGTGGTTGTGACTGGAATTTGAAGCAATTTTAGGAAGCCTCTTATCTTCCATATTGTTTAACTTTTTCTTATACATTAGTTATCTAGTCATAACAGTGCTCTCAATGGGGAAGAGGCTTTTCTTTAAGAGGAGGATGAGATAGGGGTTATTTCCTTTCATTTTGATATTATAGATTATTAAATAAGTAATAAGTTTTATAATAGATACATAAAATGAAATGTTTAAATGGCTAAGATTAAATTGATTAGTGTGAGTCTAGATTAAATTAATTGATGATCTTGATTTTCTAATAAAAAAGCCATTAATTATAGATAGCAACATAAAATGAAATACTTGAATAATTTAAATTAGATTAGATGAGTGTGAAATTTGTTGTCGAATTAAAAAAAAAACATAATATTTTTAATTATTTATTTTTCAATTTTATAGATTTATTCATAATAATTAGAATTGCAAAATCTTGGAATATTTTTAATTGTGTATTTTTCATCATACACTCTCGTTCCTCCATCTAACGTCGACGCGCCAATTACGGAATTGGTACCCAGGTAACGCGGCTGCTTCTGCATTTCCATCGCTCTTTTAGCGCTTTCAATTTTTGAAGAGATTCCTAGAAACATGCAGAATGGATCGTCTGAATGCGAGTGTTCTGTTAAAATTGGATTTGTTTCTTGCAGGTGATTCCCAGAAACACCGTCCCAAATGGTCCGGCTTAGCGTTCTATAACAGTGTATACGATGAAATGGATCACATAGAAGGGATTTCCCATGTTGAGATTTGTAGCCTTTGCAAGTATCTTATGAGCTAATAATCTAGATTAGATTTTTCAAAATTTTCAATTCCAATTAATATAGTTAAATTAGTTAAATTGTAAAATTCATAAAATGTATAATTAAAAATAAATTTTTTATTTAATTAAAAATTTCATGCCATGAACTAATTTTATCTAAATCATTCAAACATTTCATTTCATGTCATGATAAATAATTAATGGTGGCCTTCATCTAGAAAATCCACACCACCCACTAATCTAGAATCTAAACTAAATCTATCACTTGAAGCAATGTTGAACAAAACATCCAAATCATATTCAAATTGTACACTATTTTTAAGAGAATTGACATCTTTGAAAATTATATGAACACAAATTTCAATGCATTGTAAAGAAAATTTAATCCACTCTTTGTGGCTCAGCAGTACATCAATGCCCCTTGTATAGTGGTAAACATTATCTACTTAGATATACATTTTTGGATTTGAAATGCACCTTGAAATATACCTCAGACCCAAAAATGTGTATCTTAAAATGTACACCATTTATTACTTCATTATTGGATGTTTCATGATAATTCCATACAACATAGGTTCCAAGATAATTGCATACAACATGGGTTACAAGACAAGACTCTTGATAGCCTCTTCTATCAAATTTGAGACTGAATTGAATTACAAGATATAGTATAGCACTGCAAGACTCTATCAAAATTTGAAGCCCTTGACCTAAATTACATGTCTTAGATCCTGCAATGATGGTGTGTTTTCCATTAAGATAAAGCAATTGGTGGATCCTTTGAAGCATGTATCATTAAGGCATGGCCTCTTCCTAGTAATCTTTCTTTATGCATCATTAGCTTGGACTCGAGTGACAATATGAATGATTATTATAAGTAAAATTCAAWTTTTTTYCAAAATATATAAAATAACTAACTACTCTCCACAYGTATGGAAAAGTCATGTCTATTGTGCATCAACGAMAATGACAATCAAACATTTAGACAAAATTATTAAAATTTACACGACAATAACATAATTAATTATTCCAATAACARAGACCCTAAGAATGTAGTGGTAAGAATCAAAAGAAATAAAAATACAGTCCCTAAGACACTGAAAGATGCTCCCATAAAGGGTTCCCTGAGTCCTTTGAGGTGCTAGAGTGATCTGCCTGAATAACTTACAGTCCAATGAAACATCGCCTAAACAAAATACATACTTAAGACTATCTATCGAGAAATTATAATTCAACCTTCACCTTTATCATCAGATTTTCAATCTGTGCTTTATCTAATTAGTGATATCTATATCGATATTTATATTGTACAAAAATTACTAATATTCAAAACATATGCAGAATATTCTAAACAATATAAATATCTTTTAATGATGGAAATAAAATTAATGTTATATGAAAATAGGTAAAATCATATATATATATATATATATATATATATATATATATATATATATATATATATATATATNTCAAATTGGTGTATAAGAGCTCCTTGTTTATGAGATAAGGGACCCCTCTCCTTAGCAATTTGACTCTAAAATCTTCAAGATATACATACCCTACCCCCTTGTGACATACTGCTATTGCGCACACTGAGAAAACTTATTCTTTGACACTTGCTTTCAAGTGATCTGGGTTATTATATCTATTGGTTGTTTTGATTATGATTATGAAATATTATGGATTTGATGATATGTTATTGTTTGTATTTACATAGACATGTGTTATTGACTAGGTTCTCCTGAGTGCACATGACTTTGGACCTCAAGGATGTAGAGGCATCGATGAAACCCCTTGGACTCTAGATCGAGTCAGAGAGTGGACTGTTGGGTTTGAATGTTGTTGATGTGACATATGTACATATGATTAGATGTTATGATGATTGATTATTATTTCTGACATGATTCACTGATGGATGCAGGCTGACGATAGCTTACCGACCAAACTCACATACGGATTAGAGAAGTCACACACAAAAACCAGAGACATTAAGGGAGAGGTGTGGCAACAACCCTACCATAGCCTACTAGCACTCTCGTCATGGATCGAACTATTTGTTAACGATTACCTAGTTCGAGAAGACCCACGATGTCATGAGGGAAAACTGTGACAGTCGCTCACGATGATTCTAAGGGGTGCGTAATAAAGCAGGGGCCTTATTCCTTAGAGGCCCTTAGTCTCCCACAAGATCACCTGGCAGAGTATTGACTCCAGGGGTTTGACCTCTACCAAATTCAGTCAAGAGACGAGTGAAACCCTTGGAGCATGTAGTGCGTCTTGAAGGGCACGTCGCGGAAAGAAAATGGAAAGAGGCAAGTGGCACCCTTGGAGCACGTAGTGTGTCTTGAAGAGCATATCGCGCAAAGAAAACGGAAAGAGGCGAGTGGCACCCTTGGAGCACGTAGTGCTTCTTGAAGGGCACGTTGCGCAAATAAAATGAAAAGAGGAGAGTGGAAACCTTAGAGCATATAGTGCATCCTGAAGGGCACGTCGCAATTTTAACTGGTAAGTGAATAAACCTAGTGCCTAGAAAACTATGCCTCCTTAGGACCTAGTCGGCCTTAAAATGAATTATATGATAAGTAAAGTTTAAAAACAAATTTTCCCTTAAAAATGTCGCCTATCCTAGTGAATTTAAAATCTAGGTCTAAGTAGAACCTCTGAACATAATAATTAGACATATAACAAAACGGGGTAAAGAAATTCAAACTTTAATTATTAAAGTAAAAATTCTAATGAAGGATTAATTTTTTAGAAAAGGGGTAATGGTTGTTTTTATCTACATTTGCTAACTTAATTTTTAGTTAAAACGAATAAAGGGTAAATGGTTGTTTTTATCTACATTTTCTAAATTAATTTTTAGATGAAAAGAAAATAGGGTACATGGTTATTTTATCAACACTTTCTAAATTGATTTTTAGTTAAATAGGAAAAAGGGGGAAACTTAAAATAAAAAGGAAACTTAAGGAAAAAGGGAAACTTAAAGAAAAGGTAAGACTTAAAGAAAAAACTGAATGTCTAACTTAATAAGGAATCTAGCCTTTGGGACTTTCTATTTATGAACTCAACTAGTAATTAAGTAAGACGTAAGTCATTTAAGAATTGTAAGGGAATATTGGGATACCAAGGAGCGTTTTTAGGAATGATCTTGGTGGGTGAGGGAAATAGGAGTAATTAATTAATTAATAAAATTTGTTTTCTAGTGCAACTAGTGGATCGGGCGACATGTGTACGGGGGAGGTTTTTCGAAGTTAATTAAATGAAAAAGGAATTTAATGAGAATTTGGGAAACTAATTACTCAAAAAATATATAAAAATGATGGAGGAGGAGGATTATGGTTCCCATCTTTTTGCGTAATGTTACGCTGCTGAAATTTTATCTTGACTGAACTTTCTCTTGTGGGAGTTAGGATACTCAACTCGGGTAACGAGTGGTAGCTTGACCTTGTGAGGCGAGATGGGTGCTAGAATTTTCTAGTATTGTGTAAATGGCCCCTTTGTGGCTCGGGGGGCTCAAGGGGAAGAAGATAACCCCTAGCGTTGGGTGGGAGGTACCGATGAGGTCACATCGATTGACAAGTGGGAGATGGATGGAGCACGCGTGGGATAATGACTCGGAGCTTTCTCTTTTGGCTATGATATGCATGTGTATATTTGTATTGATTGATAGTTTAAATATTGTTTTTGCGTCTTCAGTAATCTACTTCAACTGTGTTAAATTTTACGTTTTATTCAATGAACACTATCCAACGATTTCATTTTTATCCTTCAACAAATTGTCTTGATGAGCCCAACATTTTATGATCAGAGACCTTAAAGTCATCCCAGACTTATGCTCACAGTTTCTTTTGAATTGATTTCCATGGTGAACCCAAACTCTGATTGCAATGACTTCTCTACATTTGTTTTTATTGGTTTAATACAAAGAAAAATTGTTTTTTTATCTTATGTCCCTTATCCTTAAGATATTAGTCTTTGCCTAAGCAGCTGGCCAAGAGTCTAATCGACTGTCTTCACTCCAATGTTTAAGACTGAGATTTAAATGCCTTTCTTTCATGTGCATGGATAATGAGTGAAGGATAATTTTTGCCCAACTATCTATCCCTTACTTATCTCTGCATTTGAATGATAAATATCTGCACTTGAATGATACATCTCTACGACTTCTTGAATGATAAATATCCACTCTTGAATGATACATCCCTGCATCCCTGAATGATAAATCTATGCGTTTCTTTTTGAATGCTTGTCTCTTCATTTTGTCTGTTGTGCTCTGTGTTTTGTTGTTCTGACACCCAATGTCTTACCTCTCTCACTGGATGATTTACTTCCCTTGTTTTTCTGAGTTTAGCACGGAAACCCCGGGCATTATAGAACTGATCTTGTTAACTTTTAATCCAAAGTTATTGCGCCTAGATTTTGAATTTGTTTTACTGTTGAAATAACCATTATAGGCATCCAGGCAGAAATTGTTTTTACTATTGAAACAAACCTTTATATGCGTCCATATTAGAATTCGTTCTCATTGTCAAATAAATCCTTATATGCATCCAGATTGAATTCATTTTTATTGATGGAATAAACCATTATAAGCATCTACTTGGAATTCGTTTTTACTGTTGAAACAAGCCTTTATAGGCATCCATATTCGAATTCATTTTCATCATGATATAAATCGTTATAGACGTGCAGATTTGAATTCTTTTTATTGATGGAATAAACCATTATAAGCGTCTAGTTGGAAATTGTTTTAACTGTTGCAGTGTATTTTTGACAGCGAATTTAATGTTGCAGTGTATTTTGACAACTAATTTAAATGTTGTAGTGTATTTTTGACAGCGAATTTAAATGTTGTAGTGTATTTTTTACAACGAATTTAAATGTTGCAGTGTCTTTTCGACAGTGAATTTAATGGTTGCAGTGTACAGACATTTTACAATGAATATATTACATAGTGAATCTAGAGTTATCTAGCGAATCCCTTTTTGGTTGATTAACTGGTCATAATCGTGCCTTATTTAAACTAACATATTAGGGTGTTGTTATTTAAAGTTAGACAGAGATATATTGTTTCAGTTTTATATTTAAAAGACAACGATATAATTAAAAGAAAGAAAAGACATTTAAAAGACAACGATAGATTTAAAAGACAACAATTATATTGTGATGTTAAGAGACAATGATATATTTTGATGTTCAAACACAACGATATATATTTAAAAGACATCAAATTTGTATTTAAAAGACATCAAATTTGTATTTAAAAGACCGCAATTTATTGTGATGTTATCAAATAGCGAATTCATTTAGTTCAGTTTTAAAAGATAGCGAATTCATAATATAAGATAGTGATATAGTTTCAGTTTTAAATAATGAATTCATAAGATAGTGATATAGTTTTAGTTTCAAATAGCGATATAAGACAACGAAATCATATAGTTTCAGTTTTAAAAGATACCGAATTCAATTTTAAAAGATAGCGAATTCAGTTTTAAAAGATAGCAATATATACTTATCTTATATTGGAATTGGAAAATAGTTACAATGAACTATTTGCTTGAATATAATTATTTTTAATGTGTACAGATTGATGTATTCAAGCATCACCATGGAATAACTAGTACATATAAGAGAATATACTTCTTACTATGTGAACATGGTGTAATTCATCATTACATTCCTCATTACACTAGTATTAGTATTGATTATGTTAAGTGCATATATTAATTCACTTTTTAATGAAAAAAAAAAACAACAAGTAGTTATTCCATCAATGGTAAAGAAAGATCAATTTAAGGAATGTATGAATTATGTGGATTCAATAAATTATTGTGCGGTATGATTGGTTAAAGATTAGATTCATTTGCACCATTAACCATGTTGTTGTAGGATTGCTTTGGAATTTAAGGTGAGATATGTTTGTTATAGTAGTCAGATTTCCCTTGTGTCTTGTTGACTTGTCGATGGGGTACTTGGGTATAGTCTTCATGTTTTTAATGGTTAATTCGGTCTCCTAGCGTGTTGGATTTTTCTTGGGTTACTGGTCTAGATATGTTATGCTGCACCTTGGTTACTGTCACGCCTACCGCCTTATGATGGCTTGATTCCTGAAGAGGGGATCATTGTGCGCCCCGATTGATAGAAGCGAATGATAACTTAGCTAAATTCATGTTCTTCCTAATGTGGGCATATTGTTCGTTGTAATTGATGTTGGTACTTGGTTTGTAATGCCTTAATGAGTTTGGTTTTGTGCACCGTAGAGGTTTCTAGTTACTAGTCATCAAAGCTGTTGTGTCAGGTTGTTGATGTTGGCCTTTATCTTGTAGGCATTGTCTTTCTTGTGTCGGGCGAGTAGTCGTTTTTATCTGTCCATTGATTATCGCACGTTTCGTCCAGTTGCATGATGTGATAGCATGCTGAGTCATTCTTGTTTGTTGCCTGAATGCATAAGTTGTGTTCATCATCAAGTTGTGTTGATTAATTGTTGTCGTTGATTGCCTTCCTCCTTAAAACAAAAAAAAACAATTTCACTTTCTTGTGTCGCATGTGGTCGTAACGATGAGGTCATTACATATGGTATCAGAGAGGGTTTGACCCATGACATGGGATCACTAGGGGTTCCTTTGGTTAGATATTTGATTGTAATGTTGCTAAGTAAACTGATTTGTATTCGTGCAGGTAATCATGGTTAGAGGATGTCGCGGAGGCAGACGATAGGGTGCTAGGGGAGGAGGTGTGATGCCCCCAATAACATCCATGCCTGAGGGATCTAACCCCCAGGGAGACAAACGTGTTGTACAAAAGGAACAAATAGTTGTGGGTGATGTAGTTGGGCTGATGAGGTCCTTTCAGCGGATGTCTGAGGCACTGATCAGCCATTTGGATAGAGATGAGGCTAGGGCGTCGACACCCCCTGTGGGTCCACCGCACGCTTTAGTTGGTACTAGTAGCATTCACTGCAAACTCGAGAAGGTCAAAGTTCTTGAGTTCTTTGGTTCCCCAGACGACGTAGCCTCCAAGTCATGGTTGGAGAATATGGCGATGTGCTTTTCACTTCCCGACTATACCTCCAACATGAAGGTCCGCGTGGAGGTCTTTCAACTTAAGGGGAGCACTCTACTATGGTGGAAGATGCGCGTGCCGCAATTGAACATAGTCATCGAAGAAATGTCATGTGAATTGTTCGAGGAATGATTCCGAGAGAGGTATCTATCGGAGGAATTCATTGAGCATATGATCAATGATTTCAACGCCTTGCGACAAGGGGGTCATATGGTGCCTGAGTACGAGGCTCATTTTATGGAACTTCTTTGGTATGCTCCGCACCTGAATACTGAGAAACTTAAAGTTAACAGGTTCGTGATTGGCCTTAATGTCAACATTCGTGCAAAGGTTAGGATTTTGATGCCTCAAACCTTGCATGATGTCATCCAGAAGGCCCTCATAGCAGAGGAGGTGCTTATCAATGGGGTTCAAAGAAGGACTTCGGCGAGACTAGTAGGGCAGGTGTCATCTGGTGCACAGTAGCATCAGACACCAACTAGACACTTCCCAGGATATTGTGGCTTCCAGAGAGGATCCACTTTCACTACACCTTAGTGACTAGCACCTCAACAATAGATTCCTTACCAAGGACCACAACACCAACAACAACATCAACCGCAACAACATCATTTTAGGTCTGTTTAGCAGAATAGACTAGGGTTCCAGGCCATTGAGTCGTCAACTTCTACTTTAGGTACTAGGAGTACTGGACCAAAGAAAGGGTGTTGGACATGTGGGGAGCCACATTACCAGCGTGACTGCCTAGTGGAGAGGACTAGATCATCTGGATCAGCCAGACCCATTACCATGGGAGATTTGGGCAAGGCCCATCGGATTCATGCAGCGGTGAATAACTGCCAGGCAGAGCACTAGTCGACTGTGCTCTAGATGCCAGGTACCTTTACTGACCAGACCCTTAGTATTTTGATAGATCCCAATGCTATCGAGAGTTTCATTTATGGTGCAATGCCAAAAAGAATTAAGGTAAAGGCAGTCAAACATGATGATTTTAGCTTTGTAAAAATGGCTTCGGGAGCCAAACAAAAGTTTGGTGGGAAGGTTATTGGTTGTATCCTTAACCTGGGAGATTTTTTCACTAGGGCCAACCTGTACATCATGATCTTAGGATATTATGAAGTCGTGATCAGTATGGACTGGTTGGAATCGCATGAGGCGATACTCAACTCTAAGAAAAAACATTTGAGCTTGGTCAATGATGAGGGACAAAGACACATGTTTATAGGTTGGAACCAAGGATTTTACCTGATTTTCATCTCTTCCTTCTAGCTACAGAAGAGCATGCACATGGGATGTAAGCTTTATGTTATCCTTTCCTTAAATGAGAAGGGAGTAGTGGAAGGTCTAGAACACCTTCCGGTGGTGAGAGAGTTTTTCGTCGTCTTCCCTAAGGAGTTACCTTGGATGTCGTCAGAGAGGTAATTGGAATTTACCATAGACCTAAAACTGAGGACCGAACCAATAGCAAAAACTCCTTATCGGATGTCGACGTCAGAACTATAGGAATTGAAAATGCAAGTGAAGGAGTTGTTGTACTTGGGAATTATACGTCAAAGTGTTTCACCTTGGGGTGCACCTGTTATCTTCATATGAAATAAGGATGGTTTGTGGAGACTCTGCATTGACTAACTTCAATTGAACAAGGCAATGATCAAGAATCAGTACCCGATTCCAAGGATTGATGATCTGTTCGATCAAATGAAAGGCTCAACAATGTTTTCAAAGATCGACTTGAGATCAGGGTATCACCAGTTACATATCAAGGAGGATGACGTCCCTAAGACCACCTTTAAGATAAGGTTTGGACATTACAAGTTTATTGTTTTACCATTTGGGTTGACGAACACCCCAGGGGTATTTATGTGTTTGATGAATGGGGTGTTTCACGACTACTTGGACAAGTTCATCCAAGTATTCATTGACTATATTTTGATTTAGTCTCAGACGATGGAGGAGTATGACGAACAATTGTTCTTGGTACTACAGTGTTTGCGAGAGAACAAATTATATGGGAAATTGTCTAAATGCTCATTTTATCAATCGAAGATTCACTACTTAGAGCATGTCATCTCCAACGAAGGTATCATTGTGGATCCAGCAAAGGTCAAGGCTATTATGGAATGGCCTGCGTCGATGAATGTCCTATAAGTGCGTAGCTTCATGGGTTTAGTGGGATACTATCGATGGTTTGTCGAGGGATTTTCAAAGATAGCAAATCTGATTATGGAATTTTAAAAGAAGAACAAGAATTTTGTTTGGACCGAGAAATGCACGGAAGCATTTCAGAGGCTCAAGGAGCTGTTGACAATGACAATGATACTGCAGTTCCCTGATATGGACACAAACTTCTTGGTATTCACTGACCCATCCAAGGAAATCTTAGGACGAGCCTTGATGCAAGACGGTCAAGTGATCGCTTACATCTCGAGAAAGTTTAGAAGGCATGAGGAGAACTATGCAACACATGACTTGGAGTTGTTAACCATTGTTTATGTCTTGAGAGTTTGGAGACACTACCTTATTGGACAAAAAATTGAACTAAAAACATACCACTATGGACTACAACACATATTTACGCAAAGCGATTTGAACGCACGACAAAAACATTGGTCAGAATTGCTTAGCAAGTATGATTTCGAGATTGTAGAAAAGAAGGGGATCGTGGCCTATCGACTAGCCTTGCCTGATTCTTTAAGGTGTATGCACGATGTTTTTCATGTATTTGTTCTGAGACATTATATTAGTGATCCTACACATGTTATTGACATGAGTTCCTTGCAGATATCTGACGAGGGTACGCTCATGGCGGAGCCAATCCGCATCCTGGACCATCGCATTCGACAAATACAACGTCGAACAATAGATCAGGTCAAGGTACAGTGGGACAAATATAGTCCACACTCGACGACCTGTGAGCATGCATATGATATGTGCCATTAGTGTCCATTTCTATTTGATAGATAGAGTTATGATACTATGATACACTTTATTTCAGCACTTATATACTGTGAAACTTTGGGACGAAGTTTAAACCAAGAGGGGGTGTATGTGACATATTGCTCTTGCGTGCATTGAGTGAACTTATTCTTTGAGGACACTTGCTTGCAAGTGATACGGGTTATTATATATGTTGATCGTTTTGATTATGATTATGAGATATTATGGATTTGATGATATGTTATTTCGTTGTATTTACATAGATAGGTGTTATTGACTGGGTTCTCCTAAGTGTGAAGGACTTTGGACCTTGAGGATGCAGGGGAATCGATGAAACCACTTGGAATCTGGATCGAGTCAGGCAGTGGATTGTTGGGTTTGAATGTTTTTGATGTTACATATGTACATATGATTATATGTTATGATGATTGATTATTATTGTTGAAATAATTCGTTGATGGATGTAGGATGATGATAGTTTGCCGACCAGACTCACATATGGAGTAGAGGGGTCACTCATGACAAACAGATACATTGAGGGAGAGGTGTGGCAGCATCCCTACCACAACCTACTAGCACTCCTGCCGTGGCCCGAATTGTAGGTTAACAATTACCTAGTTTGAGAAAACCCACAATATCGTGAGGGAAGACTGTGACAGTTTCTCACAATGATTATAAGGGGCAAGAAATCAGGCAGGGGCCTTATTCCTTAGAGGCCCATAGTCTCCCACAAGATCACCTAGCGGAGTATTGACTCTAGGGGTTTGATGTCTACCAAATTCATTCAAGAGGCGAGTGGGACCCTTGTAGCATGTAGTGCTTCTTGAAGGGCACGTCGCTCAAAAAAAAGGGAATGAGGCAAGTGGCACCCTTGGAGAATGTAGTGCATCTTAAAGGGAACGTCATGCAAAGAAAACAGAAAGAGGCGAGTGGCACCCTTGGAGCACGTAGTGCTTCTTGAAGGGCATGTCGCACAAATAAAATGGAAAGAGGGGACTGACACCCTTGGAGCACTTAGTGCATCCTGAAGGGCACGTCACAATTTTAACTGGTAAGTGAATAAACCTATTGCTTAGAAAATTTCGCCTCCTTAGGACCTAGTCAGCCTTAAAATGAATGATATGATAAGTAAAGTTTAAAAATGAATTTTCCCTTAAAAATGTCACCTAACCTAGTGAATTTAAAACCTAGGTCTAAGAAGAACCTATGAACAAAATAATTAGACATATAACAAGAAGGGGGTAAAGAAATTCAAACTTCAATTATTAAAGTAAAAATTCTAATGAAGGATTAAATTTAAAAAAAAGGGGTAATGGTTGTTTTTATCTACATTTGCTAATTTAATTTTTAGTTAAAAAGAAAAGAGGGTAAATGATTGTTTTATCTACATGTGCTAAATTAATTTTTAGTTAAAAAGAAAAGAGGGTAAATGGTTATTTTATTGACACTTGCTAAATTGATTTTTAGTTAAATAGGAAAAAAGGGGAAACTTAAAAGAAAAAGGAAACTTAAGGAAAAAGGGAAACTTAAAGAAAAGCGGAGACTTAAAGAAAAAGATGAATGTCTAACTTAGTAAGGAATCTAGCCTTTGGGACTTTCTATTTATGAACTCAACTAGTAATTAAGTAAGGCATAAGTCATTTAAGAATTGTAAGGGAATATTGGGACACCGAGGAACGTTTTTAGGAATTCTCTTGGTGGGTGAGGGAAATAGGAATAATTAATTAATTAATAAAATTGATTTTCTAGTGCAACTAGGAGATCGAGCGACATGTGTATGGGGGAGGTTTTTTGAAATTAATTAAATGAAAAATGAATTTAATGAGAATTTGGGAAACTAATTACTCGAAAAATCTATAAAAAGGATGGAGGAGGAGGAGTATGGGTCTCATCTTTTTGTGTAACGTTACGCTGCTGAAATTTTATCTTGACTGAACTTTCTCTTGTGGGAGTTGGGATAGCCATCTCAAGTAACGAGTGGTAGCTCGACCTTGTGAGGCAAGTTGGGTGCTAGCATTCTTTGGTATTGTTTGTGTGGCCCATTTGCGTATCAGGGTGCTTAGGGGGGAGAAGAGTATCCCTAGCATTGGCTGGGAAGTACCCTTGAAGTCACATCGGTCGACAAGCGGGAGTTGGACGGAGCGTGCATAGGACAACGAATCATAGCTTTCTCTTTTTGCTACAGTACGCATGTGTATATTTTTATTGAGTGGTAGTTTAAATATTGTTCCTGCACCTTCAGTAATCTACTTCTATTGTGTTAAAAGTTATGTTTTATTCAACGAACACTATCTAGTGATTTTAGTTTTATCCTTCAGCAAATTGTCTTGATGAGCCCAACGTTTTATGATCAGATAACTTAAATTCATCCCAACCTTATGCTCGTTCTTGTTTTTGAATTGATTTCCATGGCGAACCCAAACTGTAAGGTAGCTAGAGAGGTAGTGGGGGAGGGGGGGGCAGGGGGGGGGCAGAGAGCCCATAGTGATAATAATGAAGGCCATTCAATGTAAGGTAGACTAGCTCCACTATATTATTAAATAAGGCCCACTATGGTAGTTAGATATATAAATGGGTAATTAGATATAATAAATGTAAGAGGACTTCTTAGAAGGTTATACTTCTAGAAGATTCCTCCTCTAGAATGTTCTTAGGTGATAGTAGCACTATATAAAGAGGTTCAAGCAATGTAATGGGATATGAAGAGAAATATTGTATTTGGAGCGGTAGCTCAATAGGAGGATGCCCCCTCAAAGAGGCAAGTGAACAGGAGAGTATCCCTTCCATAATAGGATCCATTGTATGGTGTTGCCCTACCTCAAGGGTTTGATAGTAATAAAGGAGATTTTTCATATTGTTCTTGTATATCTGTTGTGGTTCTTTTTTATTCAGTATTTGGTTCTTAACATATATTTATGGGACTTATGTATGTAGAAAAACAAGATTTATATCAGAAAAATAAGGCAATGAAAATCACTTCTAACTATCTCAAAAAGTGCACTTGGGTTACTATTTTGTTAGGGAAAAGCTATATCCAATTCCTAGAGTTAGTTTAGGAGTTATATAGGGTTAGAGAGTTAGATTTATGCATCCCTAATGGTTGTATATTAGTTTTGTAACAACAACAAGTTTTAGTGGATGAAAGAGGATGCCTCAATGAGGCAAGAAAGCCTAGCACTCAAGTAACAACATCCAAGTGAGAGAAATATAAAACTTGAAACTTTCA
>ML797855.1:495996-525070 GCA_009831015.1 Picea engelmannii
TATGGTTGGTAATGGTACGATGGAAATTCAAGGAATTCCAAGTAGAAAAACCATTCCTAAGGAAGACCACTTACTAGGGAAAAATTTCAACCACCAAGGTGAAACAAAGGAAACGACATAATGTCCAAGCATATGTAATGAAATATAAAGCAGTCTAAGATACAACATACTCAAAATGACTCAAATATTGAAATCAAACTCACCATAATACATGACTTGTACCTCATGAATCGAGGCCCAGTGCCTATTGGAAGTTAGCTGGTGTGGTGGATTCCATCTAAAAATCCTAACCTCTGTGGTGGTGAGAAGTGTCTCCATCTGTGAAAGTGGATATTGCTAGTCATGTGTTCTCTCGACACTCTATATATGCAACCGGAGGGCCTCGATAAATTATATCCTTATTTATCTCAAAAAAATGGAGATAACAAGCATGATTTACAAATTTTATAGTCACATGACTCCCCTCACCTCACCAAGAGACTCATAAATATACTCATCACACCAAGACTATATGTTGCAATTGTCTCTGCAACCTCTTACAATGCACCTTATACATGCCCACAACCGTAGACTTGATGTCCCTTCATTTTCGCATACTTTCACCAAGCTAACATAGATTTCAATTCTTCCTTACATATGCCTCCAATAGACTTGTGTTTCAAGAATTTCCCAAAACCTCCTAGAGAAACCCACTCTTGGATACTTTGCTTCCTTCTTGGAAAATTTTCCTTAGTTCATTTCTTCAGACTTACCTCAGACTTGTTCTCTCCAAATAATCTCCAATCTTCTATATATTTCTTTAGTTGTGGCCCCTTGCTCTTATAGGAACTCCAAGGGTCACTTGTGTGAAATGCCATGTCTTTTGGTTTTGTTGTGCCCCTTCATGAACCCACATGCAAATGACTCATCGTGCCCCCTATATGGACTCGGTGCACCCAATCATCCCAGGAATACCAACAATGATTTATTGTACCCTTGGTTTCCTACTTTACTTGTCAACCCGGGGTTTGTAAAAGTTTAATAGATGTTATGCACTATGTATGCAATATGCACATGTAGGTAGAAAAAGGTGTAAAACTAATCAAAGGCTAAAAATGTGTAGAAAGATAAAATAATAGGAAGCAACTCTAAATTATTTCTTGAAGGAAAATCAATCTGAAAGTATAACTAATATAGATTGCATGAAAATAAATTATTATAACTACAGTAAAGAATATTAAATCAAGAATATCAAACTGGAGGTAAAAAGATGAATCAAATCTAAGCTATGACAAAAAATTGTAATAGAAGTAAAGCTACGCTAATGCAGAATACAACAAGTTAATTGTCCAACCCTTTGATCAATAGCAAGCTAAATGTCCTTTTATTATTTATCTATGCTTTTGTGAAAATAAAAAATAATCTAAGTCAAAATGTGAAGTTGAAGCAAACCTATAGGAGATTTATACAAGAATTGTGCAATTCTATAGAAACTATATAGTTTCTACTGGAAACTCCTACCAGAAGAAAAATAAACCATGAAAAATGTGCCAAAGATGAGACTTTAGAATGGACAATAATGGGGCTCATAATCACCCACCAACTGAACTTTTGCACACCCTTTGTGCAACCAAAAATTGTCTTTTTGTCCTTACTACTATTTTTGTTGCTATGTACCCTGCTCATATTCACTAAGATGTTGTTCTTCAACATTTTCTATTGTTCATCACCATGTTGTTGCTCAATTCCTTGTTGTTGCTGAACAAAATGTTGTTTTTCATCACCTTGTTGATGTTTACTAAATTCTTTCCTCATATCATAGGCCACAGATCTCGTGATATTTTCTTTATCATGGTATCCTTTATCCTTCACAATGTTGGCCCATTCTTATTCTTCCTTTTCTAAATTGATATTAGCCATAGGTGATATAGGGAGAAGAAGAGTAGGGATCATCCTTAACCAAATCCATTTAGGTTTCATTTTCCTTAAGTTTCTGTGTAGCAGGGTGTCCTTAGGATGTAAATTTGCAAGGTATTAGGGAAGTTAAGTTCTATGATCTGCAAATAATGAGGCAAGGAATGCCACCTTCTATGGAATGCCTATGTTGCTTCTTCTCCCAATAATCAGAGTGAGTCATCAAAATGGGATATTTCTTATCTTTGTCTGGTTGTCCATCCTGGAGCTACATCCTTGTCTAAAGAGAGGCTACGATGATTTTTTATGACCAGCGCTGTGAATTGGGTTTTTTAGGACAGTTTACAGCGCTAATGTTGCAAACTTGGATTAATGAATATTTTTAATATGATAGAGATTTCCAGGTATCAAGTTGAACTCATATCGACATTTAGGGATTCAGTTACACATTAGAAGGACACCTTCCTCAAGGATATTCCTACAGTAAAGCCACATCACCAAGTTGTTAAGGGTTGTTCTATACGTTGCCAACATTTTCCTGCAAAATAGAATTCTGCTATTTTCTTATCCTACACTTGTTACCACACCTTTCTTAGGCATAAAGTCATATGATGAAATGAGGCGGAATATTCTAGACAAGTTTTCTTGGAGATTTTGTTATTTAACATAGATTGTAACTTGATAGGAGGTTTGAATGCTTGAGGACAAAACTCTTATCTTTAGTCTCATATTGTAGCAAAGTTTTCCTAATGTATGTACCAGACTTAAGAATCTTTATTAGTGAAAAATTAGTCTTTTCCTACTATAATTTTTGTTCTATCTCACTTTGGTATTAGTATTTGGTGAAGGATTCATTATGATGCTTGCTTTCTTATTACAGTAAATGATTTATTGTTGTTATTTTATGAAAGTTGATCAAAGTGTTTTTCTCTTTGGATTAAGAAGTTCGTATTCAAATGAGTTTTCTTCCATATGTGTTCTAGAAATACCTGATGTAAACTGATACACATATTTCACTTTCCTTGCTAAGTATTATATCTTTCATTTATATCTCCTAACATTGATTTGAAGCTATTCAAATCCTTACTTTCTAGTGTGTATTTCATGGAAGGTTTTGTGATTGACATCATAAACTAAGTTTCACATCCATTTTCCACACTCTTTAAAATATTGTTTTTCACATTCTAATGGGTATTAGGCTTACATCTACAACAGTCTAGGTGTGACTTCTAGTGCTAACAGATGGCATCATCCTTGGTTTTCTCCAATTCTAACAAGGTTTCGTAAAGAAGTTTTTCCACAAGGGTTTTTATTTTAGAAGTTTCTTCCATTGGTATTTCCTCTTTCACTATTTTCTCCTCTTGAGGATCCTTTCCGTTTGTTTCTTTTTGTTGTTCTGGAATAGGAGATTCCTTGACCTCTTCCACTTGGGATGTGATTTTGAGTGGAGTGGTTGACACTGTGATTTCTTTATTTTTACTCCTAATTCTATTGGACCACCTTCTTATGGGATGTACCCATTCTACACTAGTGATTTTCAAGGGGATGAAAGTGGGGGTTCCTAAATCAGTCAAGAAATCAACCACTTCCTTGTATTTTTCATCTAACTTATGCTTTTCTTTTTCTTTTGTTGTTTCTAATTTTTGGGCCTAGTGATTCTATTAGGTTATTGTAAATTTTTCTTTTCCTCTTCATTCATAGTTTTTTGAGCCTATTCAAATTCCTTTTGATCCATGTTTATGAAATTTTCCCATAAAATTGTGTGCCTCAAACACCTAAGTGAGTATGAAACTATCAACTTGATGATCCCATGATGTGCTAATAATTATTATTTTGTTCTCTGTACTTTTAGTCTCAACTCTTTTAATGATTAAAGGAGGAAGTAAGGGATTCTCAAGTTTTTGTGGGGTTCTTGATTTGGAAGGTTCCGTAACTGGTGAAATAGTCTACATTGGTAAGAATATATGACACTCATCCTTCCCTCACATGTAATGTATTTGATGATATTGTATGCTATTTATGACCATGGGTGAGGGGGGATTTCCCTTTTGATGCCATTTTTATCCTCATCAAGTTTCTCAATTGGGAGGAAGAATTCCTTATTGGCATTGATGGCTTCTTGCCTCTCTTCTTTACCCCAAGGGAGGCCCAAGGGTAGACTAGATACCCTCCTTATGAAGGCTTCCCTAATTCTAATCACCAATCCCATCAATGTGGTTACATATTATCCTGTATATTTTGGAAATTATGGGCAAACTCTATGGCTACCTCATCATCATATCCCTTGAGTCTTTCAAAGAATCCCATCCAAACAAATTTATGAAAATTTTCTACTATCTCAAGATTATCGTAAACCCTCGAAGGCTTTGTTGGTTCTCTCCTTTTCAATCCATCCCCCATGATTGTTGTCAAGAATAAAGTGTTGACTTTTTAAGAAGCGAAAGTGAGAGATTGATTATTGGTTTCTTGTAGAATGTTCAAGTTGAACTGTTCCTTGGAGAAGATGAAAAATTGAGCTGGGTTTTAGGAAAACATGGTGATAAAAAAAATTCAGCAAGGGTTTTGCTTCGAATGATAGATGAAAAAGGGGGGTTTTATTGAAAATTCCTAGGTTGGTATGTTACTCTGCAGTTGTTTTTGTAGAAACCGACACCACATAAATGTATTTCTACAGGAACTATGTAAATTAGAATTCTACAGGATGTGTTTTCAAAGACTCACAAGATAAAATTTGGTGTTGAAAAGATTTGACCAAAGATCTATGAACATACACACTTTGACAACAACTAAGGAGAATTTAACCAAGGAGAGTAGCTTTTTTAGAACTTCTCTACAGGACTGTGACTATGGGAGAAAATTCCAGTTTCTATAGGATACAAATTTCTTATTGTTCAAGAACCCACAGACCCTTCAACATGTCCCATAAGTATAAAAAATCATAAAGATTGAAGTAATTGTAACAAATGTTGAGATTGTAGAGCTATTTATTTTCCTAGGGTTTCACAATCGCTTGTAGTGATTCTGTGTTTGCGACATTCTTGAATTCTATAGATGAGTTCGTTGATTTCCTTGTTCCCCTACAAACTCATCTTCTCGTTTCCAGATATCTTGAATTACCCCTTCTTCTTTCTAATTTTAAAATGGTGCTCTGATTTTTGTTTAACATCGAGTTGTGCCCCCAAATATTAGATTAGACTGTTGTATTGTCACAACAGTCATCTTGAATATTTTATGATTCCTTAATTCATGCATCATATCTCATATCGACGAACCTCCACTTAAACCATTTAATATCCACATGCCAATTCAAATCTTCGCTCGAATTATGCCAGTCCCCACTAACAAGACGTGAACGTCTTCATTTTCATCACCTTATATACTTTATAAATGCTTGACCATATGAAATAAACATAGATATATATGTATGAAGCTTAATTAAATGTGGATATGATAGATAGTTATGTTAACTTTGTTTACCTTTGCATGCACATTAATTTGTTTTTTGCAAGTGGCTCGAGGTGGTTTTTCTTCTTGATGATGTCTTTAGATTCTCATGAAAACCTCATCGATATCATATATGTAATGCGTTTGGAATATAAATGTCTCTAATCATTCTACATGATACATATTGTAACATCCCCACCCACCAATAGGCCGAGAAATGTCACTTCGGGACTTCTCTCTTAGCTCTGATACCATTTTTGTAACTTTATATGCATGCATATCTAACGTAATTAACATTTACAACATTATGTTCATGCTAGTTATTAATGCGGAAATAACATTAAAACATTCTGACACTATATGCATACATACAACATATTCTAACCATACACAGATTAATGTGGAATTAACAGTAAGCCTACACATACAACATATACAGGCATTACTCATCAATTATAACACATGTACAAATACACAGCATGTAAATGAACATAAAAGTGGTACTTATATTTCAATAAATGACCATGAATTGCGTGCAGACCTTCCATGAACCTCCCATCCTTAGGCCACGTTGTTCATCACACTCATCAGTGGGTCACCCCCAAGCTAGGACTAAAATCCACCTATGAAAAAAGAACCCTAGACCTAGGTTGAGGCTATGGGAACTGCACTCTGCAACTGGAAAGATTCTCTCCAAGGAGCCTACTTACGCCCATTAATCACAAACTCGCATTCCCCACATGTCTTTCCCACCCCAGAAATATGCACCTTCACTGTTCCACAGTCCATCGGTTGCTCCACTTCCCTTTCAGAGCTTCAATAATAGGCCAGATCAAGAATTCTCATAGCTCCATAGCTGGTACTGGACTGCCTCCAGGAGAAATCACTTCCCAACAAACTCTCTCAACTGGAGAGAGTTTCTCACAGGCCTGACAACCTTCTTCTTCAACCATGGGCCTGGAAACCTGCCTCTTCAATACACAACCACTAAAATCGGGTAAGGCAAGGGTACAACTCAACAATTTACAAAGGTTCACAAAGACGAAAATGACTCTTGCTGCGTACTTGTTCAGTGCATGCATGAACTGAACAAGGTATGCCCAACATGCTTAGGATGAACTCGTGGGAAAATAAATGGACAATATGGTCAAAATTTTGAGAGAGAGCAAGGAAAATGGTGAGAATGGTGAGCTTGCAGAATCATGAGAGAGCTGCAATGGTGAGACATAACTACTTAGGAAGGTGGTCATAATGGTTCTTGGACCCCCAACAAAGGTGGAAATTCCCACATAAATATGCATGCATACTGGGTGACACTTGGCTCTCCAGGAGCACGCTCCTCTCCACTTGGAGTTTGTTCCACTCCTCAAAGGAACATAGGATAACTAGGTTTAATTTCCCATCTTTGGTACTTTTCAGGAATACATTATAATATTCCCTTGGGTTAAGACCTCAAGCTTATCCCCTCTTTCCTAGACTCTCAAACCCATTCCTTTCCCTACCTAGTGGAGATTATTCCCCCATAATTCTTTCTTTGTGGTCGGTCTACACAGAACGATGTATTTTATTAATAAACTGCATAATTACATATACAAAAGTTAGACCCATTGACCTTAGCATCTAGGCTCTTCGGCCTAATAAACACATAAGCATACCATCTTATAATTACTTGGCTCACCAACCTACAAACATCATTATATTTCACAGGGGCTCGGCCTTGGGGTATTACAATCCCCTCCCCTTATTTTTGCACTGTCCTCGGTGCAACTCATTTACATAATATCAGAAATATTTTCAAAATCTTCAAAAAGATGTGAGTACTCTACCCACATAGTGATCCAGGTGGATATTAGTGGCCACCGCCTATTACACTTGGACCCACACCATTTTTTCTTTCATTTTTTCAGTTTCCTTAATTGTAGCACAATTTACTATTTTTAGCAGTTTTTCGGGTCCTGAACTTCCGGAGCCATTTTGAGGCCCTAAACGGCATTTTTTGGGCATGAATGCTCCAACAAATATTAGATCATTCCGAACTCGATATTCACTGCCAGCAGTGTAGTCCTCAGATAGATATTTCCAACAATGTATCATGTGCATCAAACAGAGATAGTATGCCAAAGTTACGACCCTAGGAAATTGATGTACCAATTTACCCCAACAGGGCCCATATTCTGGCGTTTCATCTCCTAGGGATAGGTTTTTGGATGTTTAGGGTTTTACATTGTTTCTCAATAATATATATGCCTATGATCCTCATTGTAACATAGATTTCAGAGGCCAGTAGCCGCCACATATCTTCTCAGAGATAAGCTACCAACGCCCAAGCTATTTTATTTCCATTCTGTCTGTAAGCATATTTCAGTCATTTGTTGTTAATGAAATGAAGTTTTACTTCCAATGCATCTCTACATTTATGTGTATTTCTGTATTTCATTGTGTTCCTCCATAAACCCAGTTCAATGGTATCAGAGTTGTCTGCTCTTTCTTGATCCTTCTTTGCATTTCCCCAACGAGGTCGGGGTATAAGGAGTTAGGTCTCAATCTGGTTGAACTATTGCAAGATCATCCTCGTAAACCCTGACGGTCACCCATGAGGGAAGAAAAGAAAGATGAGGGAGTAGGACATCCTATCAAATTATTGCTCGAGGAGGCCCTCTAGAAACAAAGGAATGTGACGATTGACAACTTTGCCCAGATCCTTCAACGACTGCCCACTAGCAGCGCATCTACATCCAACAACCACTCTAGAGGCGCTACTCCTTTTAAGGTACAAGTAAACTTTGACGTTCCCATATTTGAGGGCCAAATAGATGCAGATGTCATTGATAGATGGTTGAATCTATTAGAAAGATATTTCTCGGTTCATGACTTTTTCGACCGAGAAAGGATTATTTTTTCACTCCTTAAAGTTTCCCCCCATGTTAAGGACTAGTGGGAAACCTAGTGGGAGAAACAATGCGAGGGGGAACCATCTCTGTTCTCAGTCGTACCCACTTGGAATTCTTTCTGATATGCCATCAAGGAACAATATTATCATGTGGGGAGCTATGAGGACAAATACATACAATGGACTATGCTGCGGCAACAAAGAGACCAAGATGTGCATGAGGTGACGAATTTGTTCCATACCCCATGCACAAAGTTGGGTATCAAAGATTCAGAGAAACATTTGTTGCTAAAGTACCACAGTTGTCTTCATAGATACATTCAGGAGGAAATGGTGTTCCTCGACATCTCCTCACTTGGTGCGGCATACCAGTATGCTGCCAATATTGAGTAGAAGTTCAAACAGAAGAAGCGAGACTTTGGGTGTGCGAATCATAAGCAAGGGAAAGGTACCCCCAAACCATCGAACAAAAGACCAAGCCAAGGCGGGGCGGTCGAAGACAACCTGCCAAAGCTGCAAGAAACAAACAACATAACGAATCCAAAAAAGGACACGAGGAAGTGGTGTGAGTTCCATAAGAGCTCCACTCACAACACAACTGAGTGTCGGGCCAAGAAATCACTGGTAGTTGAGTTGAAGGCTTCTGAATTAGATGCAGGGTCTGACTCTGAATCATAACCTGACAAGGGGAATGAAAGGGGGAAGCATATTATCGATGCGGATCCCAATGCCATTGCTTCCACCATGAAGATCCAAAAGAAGGAACCAGATGATCCAGAGGAGGTGGAGCGCCTCTTCCATTCCCATATGTGGGTAAAGGGTTCCCTGTTGCAGTTCATTGTTGATAGCAGGAGCCAAAAGAACCTCATATCATTAGAGGTCGTGAAGCAGATGGGCTTGCTGACCACAGCACACCCACAACCATACACATGTTGGGCACTTTACTTGTCTAATTAAATAGATAATTAAGGTGTTAAATATAAATTGTCAAACCCAAGGAAATTTTGTTATTGCAAGATAATTGTGCACAGTCTATGCTAGATTATGGAACCAACATTTATTCAAATTGCAGTAAGAAACCTAATTGAAAGTTTGAACTTTAACACAAGTTGTTGACACAGCTGGAGCTTCTACAGAATCGAAATCACACGTGCATAAATGAAATCCTGAACTGATGGGTGCATAAGAATCCTGGATGATATAATCTATTCTAACTTTCTATTTTACTCTTGCAGAAATAAACTCTGTGATACTTGCTAAAAGGAGACCTACTTAACTGCATAAAAGGGATTCACACTTTTGTTTTCAGAGATTAAATCTAATGTAGGAAAGAAAATAAATTCTCCAGCAATATCGAACAATTTACTCTAATTCTCATGAGACATACAAATGCGCATTAAACATGAAAGAACTGACTGTAACAACATATATATGATATAAATGCTAAATAGATCAATTATCCAAATCAATGCAATTAATATAAACATAAAAAAAGAGGGGAGTCTGTGAGGAAGGTGAGCCCTTTCCCTCTCACTGAATCCACTCGAGAATAGACTACGGTAGGTTAATGAAACTCAATCCACTTCTTTATTGATTCACCAAAAAAGGTTCAAATACAATGTGCTCTTCTTCAGTCTCTATTCACATCTAAAATTTTGTAATAATGATTACAAAGGCTCTGCTATTTAAAGACAAATTTATTCAATTGAAAACAAACTTAGAACATCTTTGAGAATCGAACATTCTCAAGTTGTTCGTATGATATACAAAATTTGTTAAATGATCTTCATCATCAATGTGAACCAAAACGTGTAACAGCCTTGAGGATCAGGCTTCATGATTCAAATTTGCATGAGGGACCAGCTTCCAGGAACGGTGGATTTCTGTTGCAGTAGGTGTAGCATCTTTCAAAAAGGGTGCGCAATTGTTGTAGTCGTGTAACAACATGTAGAGTTGGTGCACAATTGTAACAACCTTGTGTAACAACATCGATATTTCTTTAAGACTTGGATGTTCTACACAGTTTAATCATTAGTTTGAATATTCATGGATAAAATATGAGAAACGCTACCAATCCAACATGTCAAAGTGAATAAAATATAAAAGAAATATTAATGATGCATACCTTGGGAAAAAGGGTCTTAGCAACAATTATTAGGCATTTAGCATAGAATTAGTAAGGTTGAATGAGCAAAACAGATGGTGAAAAAGGGACATTTCTGGGTCCTAACATGCCCCCCAGCTGAAAACATTGCATGTCCTCATGCAAATCTCATTCAATCCTGACACTGAGTTTGAGTTAAGGAGGTGACTCCTCCAGTGAAAAATTGCTAAGAATTTCACTAAGTACCAGTATTTGAAAAACTTGTGTGTACCCCCAACATCTGCTATTTTCAAAAATATGTCTGTGTTGCTTTGTTTTTATGAACAAAAGCATTCTGAATTGTTGTAGTTACGGTTGGTAAGTGTAACATAGGTGTTTGTTTTAAAGTTGTTGGCAAACCAACAACTATTTTATGATGGCGAGATCTCCTCTGGTTTATTGGTTCTTGTGGAACAATAAGGTCACATTTTGTTTTTACTGAGAAATTGGGTGGTTCCTCAGCTAGTCCATTCATTGGTACTTTGAAAATTTTATATCCTTCCTGAAAATAGATATTACCACATTGGTAGCACATGTGCTCTTCATTTTCCTTCATAACAGTTGTTGCCTGAGCTAATATTCCCAAAGTTGAATTCCCTGAGTTCCTTTGTTGAGAAACCTGCAAGTCCTTGGTTAGGGAATCTAACTGTTCTTTGAGGTTGTCATTTTATTTTCTTAGTTCAACAATCCTAGCATTCTCAATACCTTGTATCTTCTTTTCAATATGAGAAAATAGCTGAGCAAGTGGCACATCATCATTATCCTCTCTAGTTTCTGTAACTGGTTCTTGTGTAACAATTACATCTGGCATGACTAGTTCTTGTATGACAGCCTCTTCCTGGTCAGTTGGTTCTTGTGTGACAACCTCTTCCTGGTCAGCTGGTTCTTGTGTGACAACCTCTTCCTGGTCAGCTGGTTCTTGTGTGACAGCTAATTTCGGGGAAGAGGTTGGTTCTTGTGTAACAACATCGTTTTGAACAACTGAGGATAATGGGAAAATAATGGGCACTGCTTTCTCTATATTTGTCCATCCAACTACAGCTTTGGCAAGTCTTGCTGACCTAGTTCTCCTTTTTGGTAAGGTAGATATAAAAAAAGAAGATCTCCTCTTAAGTTCAGGAGAAGGAGGGTGTTATTTGATAATCAAGCTAGAAGAAGCAAGGAGTTCTTCAACAACCGTACAAGGAGGAAATTATGGGATGTTGGGGTCTGGTAATATATGTACTTCGTCACTTGACGAATGATGTACATAATCATCAAGCAAAGTCGATGATTCTGGTGCAACTCATTGACATTCTGCCCGCAAGGATGAAATAGTGTCTTGGAATTCCTTGCACAAGGTGAAACCAGGAATTCATAATTCCATAAAATCAGTGAGCCTTTCACTTAGATTGGTATCATTGATATCAAAATATGGAAGTTTCGGAGTATCAGCAAGATTAGGACACTCTGTCACAACAAATCTTTCGATCTTTCTGAGATTTCTTTCTAGATCAACGTTTTATTTTCTGAGGCAATTCAGTGGCATTGACAATAGGGTTTTGAACTATTGTTGCAGCGATAGAAGGATTTTGATTTATTGTTGGCTCAACAGTAGAAGTAGTTGTCGTGTTGTCAGTTATAATGGGGTCCTAAAACTTCTGTTGCAATTAACTTTTCTGACCTAGTTCGCTTCCTCGGTAAAGTAGAAATAGGGGTAAGAGTTGCCCTTTTCTTAGATTTAGGAATAGGAGTGAATTTTGTAACAACCTCTATTGCAGCCAAGGACTGAGGCTCATGAGGCTCAATCACATCTGTAGGAATAGGGTTAAGTTGTGTTGGATGAATACTGTCAAGGTGTTTCTAAGTTGTGTGAGAGGTGCTTCTGATTTTTCGTTTGGTATTTGGAGTTGTCTTACGGGGAATTACAGTCGAGGTTTTAAATGTTGGTGCAGTTGAGGATATAGGGGTTGACTGTTCTGGGGCGGCTGTAACACTAGGTGTAGTAGTTGACTAGTCTAGGTTGGCTATAGCAGCAGGTGCAGAAATGGTCTATTCAGGGTTGGTTATGGCAGCAGGCACAGTAGATGGCACAAGCACTTCAGGTAATGGGTCGTGAGGGAGTCCCATTCCACTATGAATCAACAAGCCTATGAGTCTATGATTGGAAAGAAAATTCATGGGGTACTTGGATCGTTTGATGAACTGAGCCATATTATGCAAAGACTGAAGAATATAATAAGGCATGTTGATTAATTTCTGATGTCTCAAATGCGATAGTATGATAAAATCAGAAAAATAAACAACTTGGTATCGTCCTTTGCAGGTAATGTACCTTTTGATAAATTTAGCGACTTTCCCCCAGGGTGCTGGTAAGGAATTGACATTGACACCTCAACCCTTGGTCTACACACGCTCATGGTTCACGAGAAAGTCCTTCTCTACTTTGGGAAGATGTGATTTTCTGCTAAACCACTTGTTTCCTGTTATGGGAAATCCTGTAACGACAGCCACAGATTCCTCTGTCACTAGAATTCTCAACCCATTCACTATTGAATACCCTTCTGTAAGGTTCTAGCTGAAATCCAATACCTTTACTTCGTTGAACCTCTGCAGCTTCTTGAAATAAGGAATCCCTCCTGCCTGTAGAAAAATTTGTTAAACATCTGGGTGTGGCAACAACACATCCAGATTTTCTAGCTCATATCTCACAGTTGATCCTCCCATGATGTCATTTGGAGTCTTAACAGTCACAAAAGAGGAGAAACCAACACCTCACTAGAGTCACATCAAGTTCGAACAAGGATTGCATAAAGAGCACAGTGTCTCAGTGAAAATAAGCATGGTCGAAAAGGTGGCAGAGGTGTTAATAAAATGAGATTTTGAGATTATGTTGCCATGGATGTATTTCCCCCCCCGCCCCCCCCCACTAATTTGATTGGTTCAGGGTGAAATTCATTTAGGACAATCGACAAATAGGCATTAAAACTTGATTTCATATATTACATCACTTGGACACATAGATTTAGTAATCCTACCTCATAACTTACCGCACGAACCGATCTGTCTGAGTAACTGCATTATCCAACCGCCATTTGATCCGCGTGGAATGGCTATAATAATGAGAGATGGCTCTCAAACGTGAGAAATGATGATATGACAAGTGGAGCATAAGTGGAGCCCTTTCTGTGGTTGAACAATTTAGAAAGTTGTGGATGTGGATTTAAGCAATGATGAAGCGACCCTTGTGGGATAGAGAGAGCATAAAGTAATTTTTGAAAAATGGCAAAAATATTGACAAAACAACAATGTTTTCATATGTACAAATGGCAGAAATGCTAAGAAAATAGCCAAAAGGAATGATAGCAGTAGATGTATCATCAGATAGGTTGGTCGAAACTATGGCATTAGGTGTAACTACATGCAAGGAAAAAGAGTCAAGAACATGTGTAAAGCATGCAAATCGGCCAAAACGGTGTAACAACATGTAAGTCGGCCAAAGGGTGTAACAACATGTAAGTTGGAAAAAAGGGTGTAACGACATGTAAATCGGCCAAAAGGGTGTAATAGCATGAAAATCGGCCTGAACACAGAAATACTTAGTTTTTAGGAAGTTTTTCAACTTCCAAAAACTAATCCTTTGGCTTCTTTTGTTGTAATCTACCTTGTTGTTCTTCAGTTTATCTGCACACAAGCAACTGTCGGATACCTTTCTAGGCTAAATTTATTAAGAAAAAAAAAAAATAGAGAAATGAAATGCGTGAAGTAAAATAAGAAAAATTCAAATTTGCACAACTTATTTATATACAAGATTTTATTTGAAAGAAAAATGTCCTAAAGTTCAGAAGGGGAAGAAGCAGGCTCCATTCCCTTTAAAAATTGGCAATTTGTATCAACGATACATATCAATTTAAATTCTTCCTTGGAAAGTGGATGTTGATATAGGCACAAGCAATGACCATTTGCATATAACTCTGTATTGGATCCATCAATAGTAATTAACCTGACTGTCCCATTGGGAAAACCAGTGTCTACCTCGTAAGGTCCAAGCCATCGTGTATGCAACTTACCCTTAAATTATTTAAAGTGTGAATCATACAACAGAGCCCAATCCCCTTTTTGGAATAATTTCTTCTTGATGACTCGATCATGCCATTTTGTTCTCTGTTGTTGAATCACTGTGGTTTGATGAATAGTTTCCAAACACTTTTCATCAAACTCATTGAGCTGTTGCAGTCTAGCTTTCTGTGACATAGTCAAGTTGAGGTTGACTGCTGATGCAGTTCTTAAGGTTTTTATTTCGAATTCAATGGGAAAAACATGTCTTTTTCCATATAAAAGCTCATAAGGAGAAAAACCAGTTGTGTTCCTCCAAGTAGTTCGATAATCCCATAGAGATTCATGCAATCTGTCAAACCAATCCCTACGATGTTCTCTCATTGTCTTAGTAAGAATAGCTTCTATGACTTTGTTGGTACTTTCTACTTGACCATTACTTTGTGGATGGTATGGAGAAGTTGTTCAATGTAAAACATGATATTGATTGAGTAGGGCTTCAAACTTATGTTATGTGAAATGGGGTCCTCCGTCAGTTATTAATTCTCTAGGAATTCCAAACCTAAAAAAGATATCTTCAAATAAGAATGCTAAGACAACTTCTTCTGAGGCCTTGATGAGTGCTTTTTCCTCCACCCACTTGGTCATGTAATCTGTACAAACCAATATATAAAGTTTCTGATTAGAAGGTGGGTTAATGGGCCCTACAAAGTCCATGGCCCATCTCTCAAAAGGCTCTAACACTACTTGAGGCTGGAGAGGCATCTCATCCCTATGATTTGGCTGACCCATTTGTTGGCAACTATCACAGGCCTAGACATACTTCTTGGCATCTTGAAATATGGTGGGCCAAAAATAGACCATCCTTAAAATTTTATGTCTAGTACTTTTATCAACAAAATGACACCCACAAGGGCCATCATGGAAAGCTTTGAGAAGATCATAAACTTCATCATCCCTCACACATCTCATAATTTCTTGATCTAGTCCTGTGTAGAAAAGGTATCCCTCTATCCAACTATATCGAGCACTCTTCTAAATAATTTTCCTTCTTTCTCTTGGAGATAGATGTGGAGGTACCTTCCCTCCAACCAAGTAATTAGCAATGTCTTCATACCAAGGTGATTGAGTAGATACTGCAAACAAATGTTCATCTAGAAAGGAATCATCTAATGGTGAATTATCATCATTTATATGCAGTCTTGAGAGAAAATCAACAACCACATTTTCTTTCTCTCATCTATCTACTATAGTGATGTCAAATTATTGAAGTAATAACAACCATATTGTTACTATGGCATTAGTAATAGGTTTATTCATCATATATTTAATTGTTGTATGATCATTATGAATAAAGGTAGAATAATCAGTGACATAATGCCTGAATTTATTTATTGCATAAACTACTGCCAAGAATTATCTTTCAGTAATTGTATAATTTAACTCAGCAGGAGTCATGTTCTTGTTGATATATTAGATAAAATAGGGTTATTTTTCCTCCTTCTTCCCTAGTACTGCACCAATTGTAGTGTCTGAGGAATCTGAAGAAATGTGAAAAGGAAAATCCCAATTGGGCCCTCTCAAAATGGGAGCTATGGATAATTTATGTTTCAGATCTGTAAAAGACAATTCACAATTGTCATTCCAATGAAAATCAACATCTTTTGTTAATAGGAAAAACAAGGGAGAGGCAAGTTTGGAATTTGTTTTAATGAATCTCCTATAATATCCAGCATGCCCTAAAAAACTTCTTTCCTCTTTCTGAGTTGATGGAGTTGGAATGTCCAAAATTACCTGGATTTTGGCTGGGTCTACCTGAATTCCTGCATAAGAAATGAAGTGTCCCAACACCACACCTTCGCTCATCATCATATGGAATTTTTCTGTGCTTAATGAAAGATGAGACTGTATACATCTCTTGAGCACTTTTTCTATATTAGTCAAAGCTTCATCAAAATCAATACC
Organism: Picea engelmannii; assembly: GCA_009831015.1. NCBI lineage: Eukaryota > Viridiplantae > Streptophyta > Pinopsida > Pinales > Pinaceae > Picea > Picea engelmannii. The sequence continues at coordinate 512,367 of ML797855.1, forward strand.
ATAAGGTGTAAAATCATCCATGAATATCTCCATACAGTCATTCACCATATCAGAAAAAATACCAATTACAGCTCTCTGGAAAGTGGTTGGTGCATTACACAAGCCAAATGGGAGAACCTTGTAGGAAAATGTGCTCGAAGGGATGGTAAAGGTGGTCTTATATTGATCCTGTGGAGAAATTTTTAATTGGTTATAGCCACTGAATCCATATAGGAAAGAGAAAAACTTTTTCCCAGCTAGGTTGTCTAGAACCTGATCAATAAATGGCAGAGGGAAATGATCCTTTCGCGTGGCCTTATTCAGGGCTCTATAGTCCACACACACTCTCCACTTACCATTATTTTTGGGTACAATAACCAACGGTGAAACCCACTCATTGTATGATATAGGATAGATGAATCCAACGGTGAGAAGTTTCTGGAGTTCCTCGTTAACTATTTCTTTAAGATTAGGGTTCATCCTCCTTTGGGGTTGGAAAATGGGTCAGCATTCTTCCTTGATGTATATATGGTGGGTGCATATTTCAGAGGAAATTCTTTTCATATCCATGTAATCCCAGTCAAATGCCTCCTTATGTTCAATTAGTAACTTCATCAATCGACAAGTTTCGACAATAGATAAATTGGGATTGAAGTTCAGGGTTTTTCTAGGTTAAATTTCTACAGTGATGCTCTTAGAACTGACTTTGGGAAATAATTTGGTTGTTTATGTCTCATCATTTGTTGTTGCAGCTGAAACGATTTGATTTACAACAGTTTCAGAGAACATTTATGGGCTCATGTCTTCCTGGGAAATAGGGTCGAAGATTCCAGTCAATCAGTGATGTGTTTTCTCTATAACAGTAGAGGGGTCACAGATAAAACAGTTGATTAACTCATCCTCTATCTCATCTTTGAAACTTAGGGATTTTCCTATGGTTAACACAGGCAGAGCACTTTCATCCTCAATGTCCATCCATAAAGAATTTTTGGGTTCCATACTGGGTGTAGCATGAGGATACAGGGTATGTTTTTTTGTGTCATAACCATCATAGATGGTCATGGAACCAGATCTACAACCAATGAAAGCATCAACTGTGGCTAACCATGGTCTTCCTAGAATTAGAGGGTGCCCCCCAGACGGGTTTTGGGTTGCAAAACGAAAAAATCAGTAGGATACTCTCATGAATCAACTGAAATGACTAAATCATTGATTACTCCTTCTGGTCGTATGGTGGAACGATCAACTAATTCTAAAATAGTAGGAGTAGGTCGGACTTGTGTTATGAGTTGCAACAATTATGTAGTTTCTATTGGCATAATATTAATTGTTGGCCCTAATTCAACTAACACATGGGGAATAGGTGTTTGTCCAATTTTGACAATGACTGTAGGGTTTCCTGGGTCACCATATTTAATGGGTGGGGTTTTGCCTAACATCAGTTCAGAAAAGTCCCCCGCTACATGCACTGTGAGGGGTTCCCTAGGTTTCCTTCTAGGTCTTATGATACATAGATCTCTCACAGTCTTGGAATAAATAGGGACATATCTAAGCGCTTGCAATAGTGGAATGTTAACATGCAGGTTTTGCAATTCTCCTAAGAGATTGAAGGATGGTAATTCCACAGTTTTGGTAATTTCCAGTCTTTCAGGGAATGGGATCTGCTGATTCTTTAATAGGTTGGTCGATTTCTTCTGTATCAACATATGGTTTTTCCCCTGATTCCTTGTCTGATTCTGAAGATGGAGCATCTTCAATTATGGGTTCGACTATTCTCCCTGATCTTAATTTTATCTCATCATAAGGCATAGGATTAATAGAAAGAGTTGGCACAGTGTATACATCAATATTCTGAACGACCTTATTATTTGTGTTTGGGTTACTAGGTTTCACAGGCATCTAAGGTCGTAAGGGAGGATTGTTTTGTAGGGAATTGGGAGGTAACTGCAGCTATTGCTGCTAATACTGGGGTTGGAATTGTTGCTGATAGAGGTTCGATTGATGGTTTTGATAGCTAAGTTGTTGTTGAGGGCCTCTCCAATAAGGGTTCCATTACCCATGGTGAATTTGTTGTTGGGGCATAGGTAACCATGCATTGGGATCCTGATAAGGAGGGAGAATTGGATTTGGAGGGGGAGCATTCATCTGGCCATAAGGTAGCTGATTGTTCCAATAATCAAGTGTTGCAGGAGAGAATTGAGAGTTCATACCTTGGCCTCTTGGCTTCCATTGTCTTCTTTGTGTAATTAGATAGGCAGCCTCTGCTTCTTCATTAGTCGCCTTCATTAATGATTTTACACCTGGTAAAGAGGGACATTTGTCAGTAGAATGATCCAATTCATAAATAAGACATACCTAAACATTGTTCAGTGGGCATTCCCTTTTCATATGTTTGTCTCTGCACTTTGGATAGAAAATAGATAATGCCTTTTCTGCTTCTGCTTGTTTTTGTTTAATCTATAGAGTATCAATTTGTGAAGCAAAACAGTTAATCATTTCTATTTTGAAATCTTCTAACAGATTACCTATTTCTGCTCTTGTTTCCCCTCCATTGGCTGATTTATGTACCCTTGAAAAAGTGGTATCCTTGGTAACTGACTTATTCCTTGTAGTTCCTCGAGAACATCTCTTGCAAAGATTTACAATGTCTTCATAGGATTCCTTAAATATATCTCCATTGCCAAGCATATTCAGCATGTCTAAACAATCATCTCTAACCCCTTTTAGAAAAATAGTTTTCAGAATGTTCTTACTCACATCTGGATGTCCAGACCTTTGTAGATTATACTGGAATCGCTCTACAAAATATTCAATAGTCTAATCCGCTTTCTGAGACATATTGAACAGTTCCTCCCTTCGTTCCCTTGTTCGACAGTAGTCTTGGTACTTGTTCAGGAAAAATTACCTCATCTGTACCCATGTTGAGATATTCTCTCCTCCAAGGCTCATGAACCATCTTAATGCATTTCCCTTCAATGTGGCTGGAAACAGTTTAAGTTTCTATGCAATAGTAGTGTAGTCATAGCTTCTACACAGAATATCAAATTCAAACAGAAACTCATTTGGATCCTCAATAGACAATCCATGGAAATTTGGTAGGGTTGAAAGAGGTGTGTTCTTGATAGTAGCTATCCCCCTTGTAGGAATATTAGTAATAGGAAAAACCAGGGTAGAGATAGTATTTTCAACATTTACCTAATCTTCATTGTTCTATGGATCCTCTCGGTTGAACTCCTCTTCATTATCTCCTTGATTTTCCATGGTTTCTCTCTCTTTCCACTCAATACGGTAAGAGTCCCACTCCTCCTTAGTGACTATTTTTCCGTTAATCTGATAAACAACTTATTCTGATCTTTCTCTTGACTGAGCTATACTTCCTTGATCTTCAATATTCTCCAGTGTTGCTTGCTGATTTTTTGGTAACAAACTTTCAGCTTCATCCCTTGATGAAAGCGATGTTTCGAACTAGGGCAGTTCTGATGACTGGGGAATTTGTCTCGTTGGAGGATTTGAAGGGCGGAAGATAGATCCTAAAGAAGAATCTACTCTGGCTATAATATCATCAGCAAAGGTTGGTCTTCCCAGTGCAGGGTTCCTTCCTCCACATCCTCTGGTACATGTGGGGTTAGTATTTTTGGGAATACATCCTCTTGTTCCTCGATTCATGCAGACTTATTCATTCCTAATAAAAGAAAACTAATGTGTTTAGAAAAATCTATAATTATCTTCCTCAGCAACGACGCCAAAATGTTGGGCACTTTAATTGTATAATTAAATAGATAATTAAGGTGTTCAATATAAATTGTCAAACCCGGGGAGGTTTTGTTATTGCAAGATAATTTTGCACGGTCTATGCTAGATTATGGAAGCAACATTTATTCAAATTTCAATAAGAAACCTAATTGAAAGGTTGAACTTTAACACAAGTTGCTGACACAGATGGAGCTTCTATAGAATCGAAATCACACTTGCATAAATGAAATCTTGAACTGATGGGTGCATAAGAATCCTGGATTATCTAATCTATTATAACTTTCTATTTTACTCTTGGAGAAAGAAACTTTGTGCTACTCGCTGAAAGGAGACCTACTTAACTGTAGAAAAGGAATTCACACTTTTGTTTTCAGAGATTAAATCTAATGTAGGAAAGGAAAGAAATTGTCCAGTGGTATCGAACAATTTACTCTAATTCTCATGAGACACAGAGATGCGCATTAAACATGAAAAAACTGACTGTAACATCAGATATATGCTAGAAATGCTAAGCAGATCAATTATCCAAATCAAAGAAATTATTATAAACAACAAAACAAAGGGGAGTCTGTCAGGAAGGTGGGCCCTTTCCCTCTCACTAAATCCACTTGAGAATAGACTATGGTAGGTTAACGAAACTCAATCCACTTCTTTATTGATTCGCCAAAAAAGGTTCAGATACAATGTGCTCTTTTTCACTCTTTGTTCACGGCTAAAATTTTGTAATAATGATTACAAAGGATCTGCTATTTAAAGACAGAGTTATTCAGTTGAAAATGGAGTCAGAACAGCTTTGAGAATCGAAGATTCTCAAGCTGTTCATATGATATACAAAATCTATTACAAAATCTTTTAAATGATCTTCATCATCAATGTGAACCAAAACATGTAATATCCTTGAGGATCAGTCTTCATGATTTGAATTTGCATGGGGGAACAACTTCTAGGATCGGTGGCTATCTGTTGCAGCAGGTGTAGCATCTTCCAAAAAGGGTGTGCAATTGTTGTAGTCATGTAACAACATGTAGAGTTGGCGCACAACTATAACAACCTTGTGTAACAGCAACGATCTTTATTTAAGACTTGGTTGTTCTACACAATGTAATCATTAGTTTGAATATTCATGGATACAATATAGGAAATGCTACCAATCCAACATGTTAAAGTGAATAAAATATAAAAGAAAGATTAATGATGCATACCTCGGTAAAAAGGGTCTTAGCAACAATTATTAGGCATTTAGCATAGAATTGGTAAGGTTGAATGAGCAAAAGATATGGTGAAAAAGGGACATTTATGGGTCCCAACAACACCATCGGGTGGTTGCACCAAGGACGGGACCTCCGCGTAAACAAGCAATGTCGTATTCCCTACAACATCAAGCACTTCACGGATGAGGTATTATGTGACATTGCTCCTCTTGAGGTTTCTGATGTATTATTAGGCCAACCATACTTGTAGAAGAGACATGTTGTGTATGAGTCCAGGCCTCGTGTTATTATTAATACTTTGGGAAATAAGCTGTACAGGATACCGAAAATAGCACTGCCTACAACCATTTCTTTGGTTACTACAAAAACAATGCAGTAAGCTCATTGCCAAAACTAGGAAAATTGTTTTCCTAATGATCCGCCCTCAAGGAAAGAAGAATACTATGGCCACGAACTCCATACAGGCCCCCTCTACATGACAACAACAGATGGATAAGGTTGTGGAGGAGTACCAGGACATCTTCACCTCCCTTGCAGGGGTGCTTCTACACTGTCAGGTCAAGCACCCCATCGATCTGACCCCAGGTGCATCGCTGCCCAATGGATCAATATATCAACGCTTTGTTATGGAGAATGAAGAAATCAAGAGGTAGATTCAGGAGCTGTTGCAAAAAGGTCACATCCAACCGAGTTCATCACCCTCTGGGATCCTGATCGTGCTGGTGCAGAAGAAGGATGGGACTTGGAGACTCTGCAAATTTGACTATCAGACACTGAACAAGATCACTGTCCAGAATAGGTACCTGATACCACGGATTGATGACCTTCTGGACCAACTCAAGGGGGTGAAATATTTTATCAATATCGACTTGAAGTCTGGGTATCACCAGGTACCAATCGAAACCTCCGATGTGTGGAAGACTGCCTTCAAATCCAAGGAGGGCCTTTTCGAATGGCTAGTCATGCCTTTCGAGTTGACAAGTGCCCCTACAACCTTCATGAGACTAATGGACGACATCTTGTGACCGTTCACCAACTCATTTGTAGTGGTGTACTTGGAGGACATTATGATCTTCAACCAAAATTGGGAAGAGCACCTCCACCACATCTGACAAGTCCTCCAAACACTGCGGCAACACAAGTTGTGTGTCAATTTGGAGAAGTGCACTTTTGGCATGAAACAGGTTCAGTATCTGGGATACATTATTGATGAGAGGGGGGTGCATGTGGATTTATCCAAGATCCAAGTCATTCAGGATTGGCCAGCCCCAACCACCCTAACAGAGCTCCACAAATTTTTGGGTCTTGCCAATTTCTACCGCAGGTTTTTGTTTGGATTCTCTCATATCACTTGGCCCGTGAGTCAAGTCATGAAGGGAGGAGAGAAAGAAAAATTATTTTGGTTTGAATCTCAACAGAAAGAGTTCGACAATTTGAAACATCGCCTCTGCTCTGCACCAGTGCTCACATTACCAGACTTTCAACAACCATTTGAGATTGAGACAGATGCCTTTGACTATGTTATTTGGGAAATCCTTACTCAATAGGGGCATCCAGTGGCATCTCAAAGTGAGACACTTTCTGACATGTTTGGAAGTATCCAACTTATGACAAAGAGATGTATTCCATTGTGCAGGCTTGTCGACAATGGAAGCATTACATTTTGGGAAAGGAAATGGTCATCCACACAGACCACCGACCCTTGCAGTTCATACAGACACAAGGGAAGTTACAAAACGATCGCCATCAGAAGTGGTCCACATACCTGCAATAGTTTCATTTGAACATTAAGTACAGGAAATGAAGCACCAATAATGTTTCAAACTGCCTCAGTAGACCCCCTATCATGGTGCTAACCATGGTGCTTAACTCTTGTGGGAACGAGACTTCTGATTGGACACTTCTCTACAAAAGTGATCTAGAATTTGGCCACACATACAATACACTCTTGGAGGGTAAGCAAGTTCCTAATTTTCAGCTCTAGGATGCCCTGCTATGTCACCTGGGACATATTTGTGTTCCTTCAATCAAGCGTGACAAGATAATTTGGGAGGCGCACTACAGTCGAGTCGCTAGGCATTTCAAGGTTGAGAAAACTGTGGCAGTATTGCAAAAGTATTTCTATTGGTAAAATCTTCAATAGGATGTCGGGAAGTACATCAAGTCCTGCACTGCTTGTGCCATTGCCAAACTGACCATCAAGAAGCAAGGCCTCTATACTCCAATGCCTACCCCTAGTCGACCTTGGGAATCCATCTCCATGGATTACATGTCGGGCCTTCCTTCTACTAAGCATGGAAATTTATTTATTTTTGTGGTCATCGACAGATTCTCAAAGATGTCCATTATGATGGCCTGCAAGAAGAATATCACAGTAGAAGCCATTGCTAAACTCTTCTTTGAATGAGTGTGGTACACTTTGGGATCCCACAGTCTATCATCTCAGATCGAGACAGCAGGTTCCTCATTACATTTTGGTCTAGCCTCTGGTCAATGCTGGACACGAAGCTCACCAAGTCCACAGCTTTCCATTCGCAAACCGATGGCCAGACAGAGGTCGTCAACCGGATGATTGTACACATTCTGCGCATGTACAACTGAAAGAATCCATGCACATGGGATGAGAGCTTCCCCTATGTACAACACAGCTACAACCGGGCTCTTCATAGCTCAACCAGCCACAACCCCTTTCAGGTGGGCTTGGGATTCCAACCACTATGTCCCATTAATGTAGCCATGCCATTTGCAGCTACTTAGGCAGATTCAACCCATGTCCAGTTTGAGGCTGACAAGGAAAACAACTTCATTGAGCGCATTCAGCACATCTTCCAACAGGTTCATGACATCTTTGACATAGCCAATGCTAAGTACAAGAAGCGACATGATCAGCATTGGGTGCCACACAAATTCCAGGTGGGCGACAAAGTGTGGCTACATTGAAAAAGGAGAGCCTCACTGGACCCTACCGCAAGATTCACCTGCTCCAATATGGGCCATACACCATCACCAAGGCTATAGGGGGAAATGCCTTTGAGCTCAATATTCCACCATTCCTTGGTCTGCACCCAGTGTTCAATGTGGACCGCCTTCAGCCCTACTTTCCACCTCTACTAGACACATCTGACATGGAAAAACAACTCACGCCAACAGAGTTAAACCCAGATTGCATGGAACAAGCAAAAACTGATCGGATTATGGACACACAGATCAAGAACACCCGCTAGTAGAGGATCCAACTATATCGAGTTGTCAAAGCAGGCCAACTCCTTCACCAGGGCAAGTGGCTCACCAGGGACCAAGTTCAGTAAAAGTTTCCTCATCTCATGGAGGAACTCAACGCAATGAGGACCATTGCTACCTAAGGGGGGAGGAATGATCCATGTGGATATTGGTGGCCACCCGCCTATTCCACTTTGACACACACCATTGTTTCTCTCAGTTTTTCAGTTTCCTTAATTATGGCACAATTTACTATTTTTAGCAGTTTTTCGGGTCCTGAACTTACGGAACCGTTTTGAGGCCCTAAATGATGTTTTTGGGGCATGAATGCTCCAAGGAATATGAGTTTGTTTCAAACTCAATATTCGCTATCAGTAGTGTATTCCTTGGATAGATATTTCTAGCGATGTATCATGTGCGTCAAACGGAGATAGTATACTAAAGTTACGACCCCGAGAAATTGATGTACCAATTTACCCCAACGGGGCCCATATTCTGGTGTTTCATCTTCTAGGGTTAGGTTTTTGGATGTTTAGGGTTTTCCATTGTTTCTCAATAATGTATAGGCCTTCAAGACTCATTGTAACACAGAGTTCAAAGGCCAGTAACTGACACATCTCTTCTCATAGATAAGCTACCAACGCCCAAGCTATTTTGTTTCCATTCTGTCTGTAAGCATATTTCAGTCATTTGTTGATAATGAAATGAATTTTTACTTCTGTTGCATCTCTGTATTTATTTGTATTTCTGTATTTCATTGTGTTCTTGCATAAACCCGGATCACATAGCATCTTCATGCTCCCATGTTGCATCCTCGGGACCATACTAGATCCATTGAACTTTAATAGGCCCTATGCCTCAATTCCAGAGTTGCTTGTTTTTTCGATCCAGTATACACACCGAACGCACCTGGAAAACACTTTTTTGTTCCACGTGAATCACATTCCAATCAATAACATGATTAGCATCATGTACATATTTCTTAAGCAATGACACATGAAATACATTATGTAAATGCATGCATGCAGGCAATGCATACCTATATGCTACTCGACCAATCCTCTCTAGGATTTCAAACGGCCCACAATATCAAGTTGTCAACTTTGAAAAATCTCCTAACTTCAAGGAGCTACTGTTGGCCTTCACTCTCAGGAATACATGATCCCCTACTTTAAATTCCCTACGAGTTATGTTCTTATCATCATAACTTCTCTTCTTGTCTTGGGAAGCCTTCAAATTTTGCTTAATATTTAGCATTTGTTCTTCCATTTCCTTGAGCAACTCTGGCCCAACCACTACCCTATCAGCTGGGTTGTCCCAGCTTATTGGGGTGTTGCACTTTCTTCCATAAAATGCTTCAAATGGGCTCATCTTCAGTGATGCTTGATACCCATTGTTCTAGGCAAATTCTACCAAGTGTAAATAATCTTCCCATTTAGATGATTTGTCCATCACATACATTCTTAACATATCTTCTATCACTCGGTTCACCCTCTCTGTGTTCCCATCATAATAAGGATGATAAGAAGTTCTGAAGTTCATATTTGTTCTGAACCCTTTGAATAACCCCTTCCATAACATTGATGTAAACTTTGGGTCTCTGTCAAACACAATTGTCTTGAGTATGCCATGAAAGCGTGCCACTTCTCTCATATAAATATATGCAACATTAGTTTCCTTATGATTAGTATTCATAGGAACGAAATGGGAAGCTTTAGTAAGCTTGTCCACCACCACCATGATTGCCTCATGTTGCTTGTTCATTCTCGAAAATCCCGTGATGAAATCCATTGTTACCACTTCCCATTTCCACTCAGGAATGGGTAATGGTTGCAGTAAACCGGTTGGGTGTCTATGCTCAGCCTTGACCCTTTGACATTCCAATCATTTAGCAATAAAATCAACAATCTCCTTCTTCATTCATGGCCAATAATATTGGCTTTTGACTGTTGAGATTGTTTTTTGATATCCTGTGTGTCCTGCATAAGGCACATTATGCATTTCTTTTAAAATCACACTCCTCAATTCAGAATATTTGGGTACATAGACTCTGTTTATGTACAAAAGGATTCCATCAAATCCCAATTCATAATCCTCAACCTTATGTTGCATTTTACCTTGTTGCAATTTTGTTACCAATTCCATGTACTGCAAATCTGCTTTTGTAGCTTCAAAAATTCTGGCTTTAGGATCCGTCTAATACATGCTAGTATCTATAGCATGCAGTTCATGTACTCTCCTGCTGAGTGCGTCAACCACTTTGTTCTCCTTTCCTTTGATGTGCTTGATATCAAAGTCATACTCACAGAGGAATTGCAACCATCTACTCTGCCTAGCATTCAATGTAGGCTGATCAAACAAATATTTCAGACCCTTATGGTCTTTACTTAGCTCAAAACCTCTTTCCCATGAGGTAGTGCCTCCACTTCTTCAAAGTGTGCACTATGGCTACCAATTTCAAATCATGAGTGGCATAGAGCCTTTCATTCTCTTTCATTTTTCTGGACTTGAAACATATTACAAATCCATTATGGCTAAGGAATCCACCAAGTCCTTCTTTGCATGCATATGTGCAAACCACGAAATATTCATTTGGATCTGCGATCTTCATAATTGGAGCACTGGTTAATAGTTTCTTCAATTGCTGAAAACTCTCTTCACATTCTTCTATCCATTGAAACTTCTTCCCCTTCCTTTGCAAGGAAGTGATGGGGTGAGCTATTCTCAAAAACCCTACAACGAACCTTCTGTAGTAGCCAACTAGACCCATGAAGGATCTGACTTGTGTCACATTCTTAGTTGTTTTCCACCCTTTAATGGCCTCAATCTTTTCAGGGTCCACTGTTATCCCTTCTTCAGATATGATATGCCCCAAATAGTGAATTTTGTTTTGATAAAAGGAAAACTTGCTCAATTTGGCATACAACTCATGTTCACTTAGCACTTGCAGCACCATCCTCAAATTATGCTCATGCTCTTCTTCCAACTTGGAATATACAAGAATGTCATCCAGAAAAACAATGACAAACTTGTCTAAATATTCCCGGAAAACATCGTTCATTAAGTACATGAAAACAATTGGTGCATTTGACAACCCAAATAGTACCACTCTAAAATCATAATGACCATACCTTGTCCTGAAGGAGGTCTTGATGATATCTTCCTCTTTAATCCTTACCTAATGATATCTTGACCTGAGATCTATCTTTGAAAATATATTTGCATCCTTCAATTGATCAAAGAGATCATCAATCCTTGGCAGAGGATACTTGTTCTTTATAGTTACTTTATTCAACTGTCTGAAGTCGATGCACAATCTCAATGTCCCATCTTTCTTCTTCACAAACAAGATTGGGGTACCCCAAGGTGACACACTTGGGCGTATACACCCCTTCTTCAGAAGATCTTCAATATGCTTTTGCAATTTCTTCAGTTATGGTGTACTCATTCTGTAAGGATTCTTTGATATTGGAGTTGCTCCAGAGATCAAATTAATAGAGACATCAGTATCTCTCTTTGGAGGTAGTCCTAGTATCTCCTTGAGCACATCCTCAAAATCTTCCAGGACTGAGAGATCCTCCACATTTGGCACCTTATCCTTAGATGCTTCCTCCATATGGGCTGCAAATATTTGACAGCCTTTCCCGTAGCACTTCTTCAGCTGCATTGTTGAGATTTCCCGGACAGTAACTGCCATGGGAATTCCTTGGACTGTTTTCCAATTTCCTTCCTCATCCAAACAAGTGAATTCTTTGTTATGACACTTTAAGATGGCATGGTGTTGGTCCAACCAATCCATACCAATTAGGCAATCATATGGTCCCAATGGAAAGATGTTGAAATCTTCCTTGATACAGAGTCCATTCATGCCCAGTGGACATGATTTAACCGTTTCCTCTTGGCTCCTCTAGCTAGTTGTACCAGCAAGGATTTCTCATGCTTGCTTCTTGGAAAAATAAATCTTTCCACTACCTTAGGGTCTATATAGCTATGACTAGCCCCCGAATCAATTAAAATAGTAAAGGCATGGTTATTGATCATTCCTTCAACTTCAATTATGTGTGATTGAAACTCAACGTGCTTGTTGTACACGGATGCATATATCCTTGGTACTCTTTTGCCCATGTCCCCCATTGTTTTTGTTTATTGTACATTGTGGACAACTCTTACCTTATCACTTTTGTGAAGACAATCTCTATACTTGTGGTATCCTTTACATCCCCAACATTGAATGGGTGCCTTCCTTGACCTTTGCCCTTCTATCTCAGCCATTCTATGCTCTCTAAAAGATGGTTATCCTTGAGGACTGTTTTTCTGCCAATAAATTTAGAGTGATAAAACAACATGAATTTGCATTAAAAATAGCACGTTTCGCTGCCGAAAGATGTCAGAAAATTGCAAGGGACGACGATTTGCTGAGGGGAAGATCACAAAATCGTTGAACTCTGCCATTTTTCTTACGATTTTGTGATCAACAATCACAAAATCGATTTCCATCCTGACAATTCTATCTCATCGATAAGATTTATTTGTTTCAGTTCA
>ML797855.1:529924-545503 GCA_009831015.1 Picea engelmannii
TGTAAACCTGCTAAACATCAAGGATGTTTAGCAGGTTTACAAAAATAGTAAATTATTCGATTAATTTTTATTTATAAATAAGAATACTGTTCAGTTGGGCCCTACGTCCGTCGCTTTCGATCATTATGTCCCGACACGTGCACATTCAATAGAAAAGAACGGGGGTAAGTATAGTGATTAATGAATCCAGAGGAAGCCGAGCTGTAGCGCATGTGCACAGAAGTCAGAAGGGAGGCCCGCCCTTCTTTTAACTCTAGTGTACGCTCCATCTGCAGCTTGACACGCATACAAAGAGAGGCAAGATGGTCCCCGTGTACGTTAGAGCAAACTGCATATGGACAGCATACATATAAGGAAATGAAAAGAAAAAGATGCTATACCCACCCTATAGATAAAAACTAAACGTGCAAATTGTGAAACTTAAAACATGAATGGAATTTGCTTTACACCCAACAACTAAGCATTAAACCCAACTACTCGAATTACCTACCCCACCATTTGTAAAAGTTTGAAAATATAAATCTTTATAATGTTTTAACGATCAAAATTATTCGACGAAATATAGATTAAATTTATATTTTGGAATGGGTTTGCTCCACATGAGTTGTTAGGCTACAATGCTAGTGGGCCCTAATTTGTCTACAATTTAGAAAAAGTTGGATTAATTGCACCACTGGGTTTAACTTTAAAAACCAGTGGAGCCTACTATGTGCGTGGCAAGTTTTTAGTGGAAGATAATTGTGACGGGCTTTCATGCATGGGCTCCATATGAATAGGACTGTACAATACGCATTCGATTATAGTCTCCACTTGTGCAGATTGGACTGTACGCGCCACTAACAAGTTGACACGCATCTACAGAAAACCAAAAGGTCAAGATGCTCTACGGCATCCATCCGATAAAGCAAAACAGTATGAATCGTCAACGTCAATCCTTGTCATCAACACCTTCTCTATAAATATCTTGTCGAATATTGACTCTTCCTGTTAATATATTCCACATGTTTACACCAATACAATATCTTGCTGGATCTTTTAAAATACTTGTTAATATAAAATTGAGGTTTTCCAATAATTATGTGGAAAGTGGTATACTTATTGGAGATGGACACAATTAATGATCTTTTAATCTTAAATTATACTATGATAGCTACACATTGAAGATGTTGGTATATTCTTAATCGTCCTCCAAAATCAAAGAGTCAGATTTATTGTTGATAACTTCCTTACATTTATGAATGCATCAGTTAACCTATTTACTTTTTTACATTTACCTAATCATATTAAGAAATTACTGTAATATAATATGATTGCCATGTTTAAATAATTAACCTTTGAGATAACTACGTTTAGCAGGCACTCCTTCAACTTCATTCTTGGAAATTACACGTATTAGACAAACCACATTTCCATGCTATCACGAATGAGCATCCACTCGCGGCTGGTGAACGCAGAAAGGCTTACAGCTGAGGAAATCCGAGGTAAAGGAAGCTGAGGAAATCCGAGGTAAAGGAAAGGCTTACAGCTGAGGAAATCCGAGGTAAAGGAAACGCGCGTCCATGATAGCATGGAAACGTGGCTTGTCTAATACGTGTAATTTCCAAGAATGAAGTTGAAGGAGTGCCTGCTAAACGTGGTAATCTCAAAGGTTAATTATTTAAACATGGCAATCATATGATGTTACAGTAATTTCTTATTATAATTTAAGATTAAAAAATCATTAATTATGCTCATCTCCAATAGGTATACACCTTTCGACGTAAATATCTAACCAATATACAATAAAATTTGGTGAAATGTTTTTATTTGTCTTTAATTTTTTTATATATAAAACAAAATTTGGTGAAATGTTTTTATCTGTTTTTCATTTTTCTATATAAAACAAAATTTGGTGAAATGTTTTTATCTGTCTTTCATTTTTCTATCATTATCTTTACTATTGTGACCTATTAATTTAGATTAAGTTTTTCAAGCCATTAAATATGTGAAAATAAAAAATAAACAATTAAGAATATTCCAATATTTTGTAATTCTAAATATTTAGATTTTGCATATTTAGATGTAGATGCCCCTGCCGTATTCTCAAAGCTATGGTCAATTATTCAACTTTGTGATTTGATTTTTTCATCTGATCTGACAATTACTTAGCAACTTTAACTTTATTGATTAGCAAATTTATTGGAGATTGGAACCGACTATCTTAATTATGCTAAGGAGCAAACTAATGCCCCACAACTTTTTTTTTTAAGTTGAAAGTGAAGCGATTAATTATGCTAAGTAGTGAGGGAGAGAGACTCTTTTCGTTCCGTTATTCTGGAGGATCAATGGTAGGTAGTATCTGGTAAATGTAGGGCTCCAGCAATCTTTTGGTCTCGAAAGTGAAGTGGCAAATATTGAAAAAAACTAAGGCCTATGGATAAAGCCACACACCCTCCCTGTTCTCTCCCTGTTCTCAGAGTGAGAGAGATATCATGATAAAATATGATCACATGTGATGAGATATTAAGATTTTAATGGGATAAGCAAAACAGCCAAAAAGATATGTCATCTATAGATATTCGAATAAGCAATACTAATGAACTAGTTAGAAACAATAACTACAATTCGCTGGAAAGAATGTTTAAATCGAGCTTTCACCAAAATGCAGTTTTTTTGTCGAGGCAAAAGCCAAACATTATTCATGTTCCAACCATATGAAGTTGGTAATGCTTGTACATGCAATCACTCGAGTGGTATTTGGACCATAATTTATTTCATTGTCATTGGAAAACATTTAACCCAAATGTTTAGTCTCCACATGATGATAGAGCATTATGAAGATCTTCGTGAATTTGAGGGGAAACATTATTTGAAGAATGTGCATGGTAATGAAAAAGTTGTAATATAGAAGAAATAATATTTTGCGAATGAGGAATGTGCATGATAATGAATATGGTACAAATTATTGTATAGTTATATTGTTGGAATATTAAAAGAAATAGTATTTTGTGAATGAGAAATCTACATGATAACAAATATGCTATAAATTATTGTATAGTTGGAACATTAGAATAAACAATATTTTGTGAATGAGCAATGTGTATGATAAATAATATGTTACAAACTATTGTATAATTACAAAGTTGGAAGATAGAAGAGAAGGGTCAAAGTAATTAAAATGGTTACTAATGGCTTTTTGGTAAATGCATTAAGATGTATGAAGTAAGTGAAACTTAGGTGTATTACTTATCAAAATTATATTAATACTTTGCAAATCTATTAATTTTTATCCAAACAACATTAATAAAAATCTCTTGTGTCCTGCAAAATAATGAAATAAAGTTTATAAATGGATTAAAATTAAAGTTAAAACTTTTTACATTTTTATATCTTGGTTTTGCATTGCAATATAATGGATGGAACATACACAAATTGTTACCCTAAACAAACTTGTAAAAAAAATTCTTAATAAGATTTAATTCATGAAAAAACAATGCAATAAATTCTAAGAATGTCTTAAATTCTTTTTTCATGTTAAAACATTTTATAATCTCCACATCTTCAATTTAGATGAATTACAATGTGACTTGTAAAACATATGAAAATGTCATTACAAAGACATATGTTGTTGAATTATGGGTTTTCATAATATTACAAGTAGGGCTCAAAGATGGACTCAATTAAAAAAATATGTTAATAGGCATTATTTCATTTGTCTTGCAACAAAGATGCATGGAATTAATTCAAACAAAGCACATAAAACATTAGATATATCCCTTAAGTGAAATTAGTAAACAATGTAATAAAACCTATAAATGGTTCAAACTCTTTCCTAATGGAAAAACATTTTGTAATGTATGTATCTAAACTTTGTCCAAACTACAATGCAATTTACAAAACACACACAAATTTATTGTTAAAAATAAGATGACAACATTGAAATCAATTTTTAACAAGGTTTTCAAAAACTATCTAATATAAACCCAAATATTAAACAAAACCATCGACAACCATGAGAGGTTTCAAGTGTGTCCCAAGAAAGATAAATGGAAACAATACAAGTCAACTAATAGAGGCTTGTCAATGAGAGAGAAAATCACAATCAAATGGGAATATTATAGATATATGCAATTATTTGGGTGGCATAAAAGAAATATGACTTTCCCTCCTCTTATTTCTCCCATTCTTAGCCTTTTCTAGGGTGGCATGGGGGGGTGAATTGGCAGAAAGAGGGTGCGTTGGAAGAAAGAAGATTTTTGTAATTTCAATGTATGACAAACTAGGCTAGAGAAGACAATCATTTCCTAAGAAGAATGAGAAGGAAAAGTGGTATTTTATCCTAGAATTATAGCCACACAAACAAGCATTCCAAATCTAACCAAGCAAATCCAAGCAAAGAAAAATCCAAACATCTATTTGCAACCTAACTTTTGATAGAAAGTGTCAAGAAAAAAAAGGTGTTGAACAAGACCATGTGGTAATAAACACTAGCAAACAATAAGCACATTACCATAAGCACACTACCATAGATAATTCTCAACACAACATGCATCAATAAATTTACTTAGAGCATTATAATGACATGGATCGTTCTAAGAATTGCATGTGCTCCAATGACATCACCACTAGACATATGGATTTCAATAAAAACATATAGATATTCTAGACATATATCCATATTACGAATATCCATTGAGAAAGCAACGCAAATTTGTAAGAAAAAGATCTAGGGGGAACTAGGGGTGGGGATGGGAGTGGGGAGGATCCATTGGGAAGAAGAGGATTTTTCCCTTGAAATTACGGTGCATGTTGAATCAAGTTATAGAAGATAATAATTTCCTACAGAGAATTAAGATATAAAGAAATATGATATCCAAGAACTATGACAACAAGAACAAACATTCTTGATTTATCTAGGAAAATTTCAAAGCAAATGGAACTTCAAAAAATTAAAAAACAACATTCAAGAAAAATTCATATGAGGATGTAAAAATATTCTAGGGCCAAAATCCAATGTTACAAGAATACCTATCGGTAAACACATTTTACCAACAAGGTATTCAATAAATCCTATTGTTCTTATTTGTATCTAACTGCAACTAACATACAATACAGTTACATCTAAAATAAACAACTTTAGATTTTTTAAGTCATCACTTACCTCTACTTCTTTGTCAACAAAGTTACCTTCTTGTCTTCTATATTTGGACTTATTAAAATTATTTTTCCTAAATTCATAAGCATAGTGTCCAAACTTACCAAAATAGTTACATGTGCCATTCTTCTTCACACTAATAGATTTCTTTGATGAAACCCCACCTTGATAGAATTTTACCTCAAGTTGTGTTATTTACCCATGTATTCCCTTTGTATGGTTGCTTTCTTTTAGCCATCAAAGCCAAATATTTCTAAATATGATATCAAAACTCTTCCTCCTTTCCTCTTCTTGCATAAGGATACTTGTGAAGTCATCAAAGGAAGTTGTTTTCTCTTTTGGTGCAAGGATAATGATAAAAAATTGATATTCATGCAACATACCATTTAATATTACAGTAACTAGATAACTACTTGATACTTTCTCACCAATATCACCCAACTAATATTTTAAATCTTTAATTCTAGATAGATAACAATGAAGTTTTCATTTTCTTCCATTTTAATTTAAACATTTTTTTTTTGTAAAAATATCAGGATGTGTGCAAGAAGTTGGTGGACGAAAAAGTGGAAAGGGCGTTAACAGGAACACACACTAACAAGAATGCGTGCATATTCCTAAGAACATGCACACGTTCATGATGTAGAGGTTGTTAGAATATAATGGATGTGCTCATTTTACCATTGACAATATCTCTATTGTCACCCAACCATAGGCCGAAGCCACCCTCTGAGCACCTTAACCTTGACAGAGAATCATTCCATAAGAAAACCCTAGGCTAGATATCCAAACAAAGGGTAGTGCACCTTTCCCCAAGGATAGCGCATCAACAAGAGCTAATAAGATAGTCTAAACCCTAACCAAGAGATAGTCCAAGCCAAACGTGATCTGCTAGCTGCAGCAGCTGCAATGGCAGCTCTCCTCAAACCTGCGCACAAGACTGGACACTATAGTGCGCACAAGTTGTTGCTCTGCAATTCTAAGACTGCTTGCTAGAATGAGAACTGGCCTCCTATATTTATATCGATTCTGGCTAACTACCTGGGCCGACTTCTCATTCTGGGTATCTGTCTGTTCATTATATATTAATTCTTCTGGCCGACTTCTTCTCTTGGAGGCTAATAACCTAATACAAGTTATCTTCTTAAGCCGACAAGTCTTCTAGGGTTATTAGCCAACTCATTAGGGTTTCTTCTTGCTTCCCGGAATATCCTATTCTCGCCAGGTTTACACGTGGAGGTAAATACCTCCCGCATCTACCATAATATCAACACTCCCTCCTAGATAGGGAGGTATTACAGGTAATGGTCTTGAGCACAAAACATACCATTCACCCAGTAGCATCAACATAGTCATCTAGACTATCTCATGACTAGATCATGAGCACCATCATCACTATCAGTGTCATCAGCTGCATCATCTCTCAAAACCATATTCCATCTGAGTAATTAGACATGATGTAGGATCATTCACTCACACCATAGAGTGACACAAGAGCCATTCTTCTAATCTGGACATATGTCCTAGAAGAGTAAATGTTATGAACCATTTTCCGTTTGGGAAATCTCTGTTCTTTGATCATCCATCTAGTTGATAATCATTTGCAATATTGTTTATAGTATTCAAGGCAATTGAAATAAAATAGAACACAACTGTGTCTATCCATAGTAGTACATAACTACAATCCAGTGGTATATTACCACACCAAGTAGCAAACAAGTACTTGATCAAACAGTGGAACATATCCACCACAGTAGTATACATCTGTTGTCATACAATCTTCATAACAATCATCTGATATCAACCTGCACATAAACAATGTTATGATATAAAATGAATCATCTGGGCCAATCTTTCACTCACATCTGTTAGATCTGAAAGAATATCTGCCCTTAGAGTAGAAAATCAATGATGGGCTATCTACCTTATTCTTCTCAAACAAGGAAGAATGATTGTTCTGATTTCTGATCCTAGACCATTCATCACCCTGGGCCATTCCTCCGACACTAAACAAAGTGTAACCTGGAGGGAATGAATCTTCCCTAAGGAATGTCTGTCCCTGATTGTTGAGCCTGGACCATTCCCCACCCTAGGCCATTCCTTCGGCACTAAACAAAGTGCAACCTAGAGAGAATGAATACACCCTAAGGAATGACTGTCCAGACCATTTCCTCTATTAACCACAAGAGGAAAATGCTATCCTGTATCAACCTCCAAAACATACCATTCCTCATGTTAACCACAATGAGAAATCGTTGTCCGGCGAGGTGGGCCAGTCTTCTTGAGTAACCCTGAAGAAGAGAGACTGCCCTAGACCACTCTCCATGTTAACCACAATGGGAAGTCACTGTCTATGATACATCAACAATCTGGACCATTTCCCATGTTAAACACAATGGGAAATTATTGTTCGTCAGAAATCTCAATCCACTTTCCGAACTGGAAAGGAAACTGCTCATCCTAGACCATTTTTCGAACTGAAAATTGATTGTCCATAAATCAATACATATCAGTGCTCCCTCCCAACCTGGGAGTCATCTCTTCCTTTTTCAATAAGGAAGTCGTCTCCACGAGCTCCAGCTTGAGTACGCAAACTCTTTCATCTTGGATGGAAGCTTTACCAAAATGTCTTCTTATCTACTCATCTGTGGAGATATGTATTGGAGAACCACTTTCTCCGTTCTGGACTTCATCACAAATAATGTAATGCTTGATTTCAAATGTACTTCGGTCTAGAACACTGGGTTTTTTTTAAGTCTTCATGTAGCTCTGATCAATAGTGTATATCATTGTTGGAAAACTGGAACATATCCATTTGGCACTTCTTCTGTCATCATGGGATCTGATCTACTGAGTAATCATCTTGATATAATATCTTTGTTATAGAAAATCTTCACCACACTTTTACTGTGCACTGGAGGTTCTCCACCGAGTTATCTTTTTCCATCTGCATACAAGGGTCTCTTTCTGGTATGCCTCAAGGTCTTGAGATTTCTCTTCATACTCTCTTTGTTCAATTGCTTTGGAGAACAATCTTTACATTTATCTGATGTAGAACTCCAACTCATGGATGTTGCGGATGATATAATGACTCATGTAGAGATATGTCTGGTTTACTGGAACAAGTAATCATCATCGTCTTCTCCCTCCATCTGGGAGAACCTCTAGTTCTATATCTCGCAATGCTTTCATTCATAAGTCTTGCATACATTGTTCTTCATCACGACTTTAAGTTCTTCTTCTTGATTTATTTTAGTGAGTTCATATCAGGCTGGTAATCTTGTGATTCTTGATACAATGACTAGTTGTTCTAGTTTCTCTTTCTTTCTTGGAATCTTCATGTTCTTCCTCATGTTTTTCTTTAGCTCTTGGGTCCATGGAGTTTCTTCTAGATTCCATGCCCTAGAGATTCCACTTCTTCATTTCATCATAGGATCATGGATGTGAATGGACAACCAGGGATATTTTAAGGCTTCTCTTTGAAGAAGTCTTCTTCTGCGGTTGAACTGAACACATACTGTCTTTCATGGCTGCTACCATGGATATATATTTCATCATCTTCAATGGATCATAGGATTAGCTCCCTCCTAATCCTTGCTTCATGTATAAGTGCATATAATCAGATCCCTCCATCTAACAGAGACCACGCTTCTATCTGCATCATTATTGTCTTCTTCAATATATAATTGGCTCTGTCTATCTAACAGAGTCCACGATTTTGTCTTGTTGTCTTCTACAAAACATCATAAGTCTTTCTCCAATTTCCTCTTGATTGCTAACTTCTTTCTATATTTGCTTCTTCTAAGTCTCTTCATGATTGATTCGGCTTATCTTGCAATAGCTTCCACATGATTTGTTTGATGTATTTCATCCTTTCATCTATTATCTAATGATAACAATCCTTATCGTGTTGCTCTTCCATGGGTGTAGTTTTTCTTGGAACACATTATCTTCTAAGAGATAGATATACAAGATATGTACAAAGACGATGCAAACAAGATATGTACAAGAATTAAGAAGAGTATTGTTACCTTTAGAAGAAGAAGTCTCTTTCATCCTGCTTAGTCTTCTTTGTAGGTTCCTTTTCTTCAGCAACTGATGCTTCATGTGTCCCCTTCCTTTTCTTTATATCGGGACAATGATTCTTGTAGTGACCATACTTTCAACGGTTGAAGCATTGTATTTCTGAAATGTCTCTCTTGATTTGGCTTCCTCCTTGAACCAAACTTCCTTTTGTTCTTGAAATTCTTGAATCTTGCTATGAAGGCTTGATCATCGTACTTCTTTTGGGGTTTCTCTTTTGCACTAATCCTGGATTCTTCTTGAGCACAACAAGTCTAAGGTTCTTCAAATGTAGGATACTCCTTCCTTTTGTTCATGCTTGTGGAAAATGCATCCCACGTCTTGGGAAGACCATTGAGTACTATGTTTACCAACTCCTTCTCTGAGATGTTCTCTTCAATAGCTTGTAGTCGATATCTTAACTGAGATATTCTCACAAAGTATGATGTTATGTTTTCATCATCATTCATCTTCATGTCACGGAGCTCATTCTTCATACTCATTACTTGTCCAATGTTTTTAACTGAGAAGAAGTTTGTTAGGGCATCATACATCTTCTTCGATGAGTCAATATGGGAGATGTAGGGTATCAAGTGGTCTTTAATAGAGTCCACTATGATACTCATGGCATTGATGTCACCATCTTTGAACTTCTCCATAGCTGCAACGTTCTGCAGTTCCTTCTCTTTTCCTTCTTCAAACTCTGGTTTCACGATATCCAACACTTTATCCTTGGCAAGGATGAGATAAATCCTTGTCTTCCATTCTCTAAAGTTAGAAGCTCCATCTAACTTGTTCTCTGACTTCATAGAGTAAGTCATGGTTGCTTTGACTTGGTCAACCCTAGATTTGACCAAAAATCTCAAAATTCACGTCTTGGCTTTCTAAGAGTACCAGGAGATGCGTTAGGCTAGGGCACACTGATCTATCCAGAGATTAGGTCAATCCCTTCATTTAATGTGCCTCAACAAGAGGATTAGGATTTTTTCAACTGGACCTACTAGTAACCCTAGCGACAGTGCTACAGTGACTGCTCCTGCTAGAAACCATAGTGGCAGTTCTTCAACGAGCTTAATATCCTCACAGCTATGTTTCCTTCCAACGGTTAGACTCAATGAAAGAGATGTGGGCCCATAACCTGTTAGAATATAATGGATGTGCTCATTTTACCATTGACAATATCGTTATTTTCACCCAACCATAGGCCGAAGCCACCCTCCGAGCACCTTAACCTTGACAGAGAATCATTCTGGAAGCAAACCCTAGGCTAGATAGCCAAACAAAGGGTAGTTCACCTTTCCCCAAGGATAGCGCATCAACCAGAGTTGATCAGATAGTCCAAACCCTAACCAAGAGATAATCCAAGCCAAACGTGATCTGCTAGCTGCAACAACTACAATGGAAGCCCTCCTCAAACCTACGCACAAGACTGGGCACTACAGTGCACACAAGTTGTTGCTCTGCAATTCTGAGACTGCCTGCCAGAATGAGAACTGGCCTTCTATATTTATACTAATTCTGGCTAACTGCCTGGGTGGAATTCTCATTCTGGGTATCTGTTTGTTCAGTATATATTAATTCTTCTGGCCGACTTCTTCTCTTGGAGGCTAATAACCTAATACAAGTTATCTTCTTAAGCCGACAAGTCTTCTAGGGTTATTAGCCAACTCATTAGGGTTTCTTCTTGCTTCTCAGAATATCCTATTCTCCTCAGGTTTATACGTGGAGGTAAATGCCTCCCACAGCTACCATAATATCAACAGAGGTTAGGAAAATCCCCAAGCTGCACCCAACGTGCCACATAGGAACATTGAGAGGAACACGTGTGTGTTCCTAAGAATGTGTGTGTGTTCTTTGGAATTCACATGTGTTATTATTGTTCCCTTTTTTACGAGACCGCATGCACAATTTGTGCCCATTTGAATAGACTGCACCCCTCATTTTCCATTCATTGATCTATAGAGGAGAAGAGAACCAAGCAAATCATCAAGAGATCTTGCCATCATGTCCAATTCAATCCAAGTATGCTTGACTTTTCCTCCCACTCTAGTTATTTTTTACTTTTATTCAATTAATTTAATATCCTCTAAAATAATCTAAAGTATAGAAACTTCTAATATTTTAGAAAAATCTCATCTAGAAAATTCATAGAGAGTCATCTCTTTCATTGCTTAACATTTCCCCTCTAAAAATAAATATAGATAATTTACAAGAAAAACAGAAGTGGAGGGGGGAATTTTGCATCCATTCCTCCTTTAATATCAACCTCAAACATGCCCAACATACTTGGTAGCTTCAAAAACTCTTTCTAGGAGATTTTATGCCCCATTTGAATTATATTGTGTCTTACAAATTCTTTTGGAACCCTATAACATGTATTCATTTAGGACATGGCACAAGCTCCCATGTTTGGTTCTTCATCATTACATCATATTCTACATTCATGATTTGTTTCTAATCTTTCTTTCCTCTAGTTTCCTCAATTGAAATTGTTGCTTGTAATACCTTTGTCATAAGTGCACTTCCATATCTTCTATTTTCTTGTTCATAAATTTCACTAATACTCTTCATATTTTGTCTAGAAGGAGAACATCATTTTGTTGTATGCCTTGCTCAACTATTCTCTAAAGAACATCATAATATTCCTTCATTTATTTAACAAAGCTTAGGAACTTTGCAAACGTTAGAAACACTTCTCTAGGGTCTTCATTGTTCAATAGAAATAATTGTATTGTTTCATCATCCTTCTTGATGGTATAGCCATTTTTTATTCTATCATATATTCTTCATCTTTCAAATTGTCATAGTGTTCACAAAAGAAAATGGAAATCTATTATGAATATAAAATAATGCATTTTGTTTTTTTTATAATTTCTTAAAGTATGTATTTGCATGGTTTTTGTAATTTTCTATTTTAATTAAATAAAATGACCTAATTTACTTGCCATGCGTTATTAAATTGTAGAAAATATTGTTAATATGGAACCCAAAGACAATGAAAACCACACATAAACACACCAAGAAGCATAAAACCCCAACCCAACACAACCGCCAAACATAACACACATATTGATGAGGGGTTGGCCACATTGAAATCACTTCTGCATGAATTAAGGGGCACAAGAAAACCTAGCTGAGAGTCATTGGCCACTTCATTAGACGTCATTGTGAGGTCCATTGAAATTTCCCAAGCGAAATTAACTTATATTGATGAATATAGGGCTAGGATGTTCAATTTTTACAGGATTGGAGTGGATAGAAACCAAGTTGGAGACTTTGGTATTTCAAAACAAGATCTGATGTCTCTTTTTCTTGATCCTCGAACTATACAAGAACCACCTGTCAACAAGAAACACATTTGTATGTACTGGTGCACCCACCCGCATTTTAATGCTAACTGGATGGATAGGTGGTTCATGGTCGTTGATAAACCTCCCTACAATAACAAGCATATGCCTTTATATTTTTTTAGAAAATTATGAGCATAATTTATTTTGGGTCACCATATGAACTACTTCGATATTAGTGATTTCCATCGGTTGGGTGGAGGGTCCACACATGACCAAAAGCGTGTTAGTAGTAATCCCATGCTAGTTCCTCACCCACCCAGGCAAATTTCTAACCCGCCTTCCCACCGTCCTCCCATTGTAGAGGGATTGTAGTAGGCATAGATAACTTTATTATCCTTGGCTCAGAGTGTAGTGCCACATGGTAGCTTTGTTGCACTATCTCGGTAGGAGGTGCATGATGGTGACATTTATAGAGGGTTCGAACCTTCAACCCCTAGAAAAGATTCCAACAAGGAGAGGGAACATGGAAAAAGCAGTTATTCATGTGAGCCTCATAGATGCTCGAGTTGTGAGAATACTTGCTATGGGATTATGGAGGCCAATGGAAACCAGAGCTTCATGGAGGACGTTAGTATCTTAACCATCTCTATTTTCTCCATCATTATATATTTATATAGTATTATGTGTATTTATTTCTATGTTTTATTGTATGATGTTTTGTAGTTTCTACACCCATATAGTATACCCTCTGCATCGATAGATGCATCAGTGTCTATCTCCACCATTGATGCATTAGTAGAGGAAACATGCTCATTCAGTGTATCACATATAGATGTATGTGTCACATTTGATAAATTCACTGTTGTGATTTATTTACTTTCTAGTATTCTCAAATTTATAATTCTCTTGTGTTTCTATAGGTTGTGGGACAATGTAGTGTCAAGCAATGTCTACATAAGATGGACAAGTGACCTACTTCACAGGTGTCATGTGTTGAGTTAAATATCGTTTCAATCTCAAATTTGTTGTATTTATGTTGTTGAATTTTACTATTTGGTATTAATAACAATATTATTAATATGTATGTAGGCTACTGATAGTTTTTCCATTTACAATACTAGTTCATTCCTTGGGCACCCGACTACAACTTTTGGGTTATATGTTTCCAAGCCAACCGTTATTCCATCACTTTTATGTCCCATGTAGGTTAATTGTCACCCACCCCACCATATTTCATATTCCACACATCCTCACTAACTACACATGCAAGAAACCCACCCACACTACCTCTTACATCACATCCATCCAAAGTGGATGCACCCATATGCCACCCACCCCCACTGTTGATGTTTTGGTAGCTAGGGGAGGTACTAACCTTCACGTCTAACCTATGACTTAGAATAGAATATTCTGGAAGCAAGTGAACCATTAAACAGATGTGTGGAAACCCTAGAAGACAAGTTGACCTAGCAGAATAAATAATATTAGAATATTATCTTCCAGAAATACAAGTCGACTCCACAAGAAAAAGATAAACATAAAATATAACTAATAGAAAGTCAGGTCGGTCTAGCCAGAAAAGTTACTAGACAGATTAATATAAATAGAGGATGTTTTAGCTCATTTGTACACCCAGTTAGTGCGCAATTCTTGTGGAGAGATGTAGTTGCAACTGCAGCTGCAAGGAAGAATAAGGGTGCATGGTCATATCTTGGTATTGGTCTCTCTCTTGGTGATATTCTTGGTGATATTCTTCGTGATTTTCTTGGTGATATTATTAGTGATATTCTTGGTATTCTTGGTGATATTCTTGCTAAGTATGGCGCAAGTTTGAGAGAGATATTAGTGTAGCTGCAGATGTTGTAGTTGTGTATGGTACTTTTTCTATGAATATGGATACTCTCTCTCTCTCTCTTGCACTACCCTTGGAGAAGGAGCGCTCTACTTGTCTTGAGTTGTTGCAGTTAACAACTAGGGTTTATTTGTTGGTTCTTGAATAGGTTTGATGGAATTATTCTAAGTAAAGGTTAGTGTGCTCAGGGGTGGCATATGTGAATGCCTATGGTTGGCTGACAATGATGTGACATTGTCTATGGCTAAATGAGCATACCAAAATTTCAACACCCACCACCATTTCCATATGCTCCATCCAACGAGGATTCCACAGTAGATGTTTCCTCGAAGAAGGTTGTATATCCAATTGATCCACATTCCAAAGACTCTCCATTGATTCCCAACATATTCACAGTGATATAATTTGTTGATAATCAATTTTTATGTATCATGAATGGAATTGATTTTATGCATAGTTATTTAAATTTCATGATTTAATCATTGTAACTAATGTAGGTTGGCATCGCTAAGAGATTAGGGTCATAGAGGAGGTTAAAAACATCACGATTGTCAATACCAACTACAGTGATTTGTCTTATGTTGAATTACAAAATATCATTTTGTAAGTCTTTTAATTCATTGTGGAAAAAAACTTATAACAATGTTTTTTCTTTGTGTAGTCTCTAGTGCAACGAACCACGCCTAGATTAAAAACCACTAGACGTGCTTCTTTGGGCAAGAGAAGAAATATCGATTTATGGGATGATCCTGAGGGTGGGGAGGGTGGCAGTGGTCAATCAGTGACCAATGATTGCCATTTTGTATCTAGGCCACTCTATGGAAAATTTTTATGTTAGGGAACTTGTTGCCACTTTGTATATTGGGAACGATGTGCCATTTTGTAAAAAATGTATAGTTTAGACGATGTTTACTACACACACACACATTTCATGGAATTTTTTTTATGAATATCATTGTTTCTACATTTTTTATTGATGAGTGTATGAATTTCAAAGTGTTTCAATTTCCACTATTTTCTGTTATCTATGAAATTGGAGGAAATAAATCTAATTTAAATGGATTTAGATAAATATATTCTCAAAATATAACTCTTAGAAACAATAAATAGAAACAACTATGCATATCTATTCTTCTAAGAACTAATTCCACATAAAAATATCGCTACAAGGATATTCCTAGGAAACATAGATTTACATTGTTTTATAAAGGGAGAAACCTACATGAACATCATGAACATGA
>ML797856.1:9406-23557 GCA_009831015.1 Picea engelmannii
TCCCGAAAACATGTGATGTGCTGGTCAATCCAGTAAGCTCCTGATCAACCCTTCCAATCTAGAAATAGGGAATGTATATAGTTTGCATAAAAAGTGGGCATGTCTGGCTCCTGATCAACCCTTCAAATCCTATGAGCTAATTTGACTTGCACCGCAATAGGGAAAAACACTGAGCTTACTGATGATAATTACACATTGGAGATTGACAATTCATGCCCAACCCAACATCCGATCTAAGAAAAAAAAATTATGCGGACCACAATGGAGAAAAATCCCAATTTGAAAAAATATAAATATATATATTTGGGTCAAAACAAAGGGAATTAAAGGGTCATTGAAATACCCATAACTGCCCCATCAAACGAAGTACACCCAGAAGGATTTAAAAACACCTTACCTTTGGTCAGCACAGATACCCGATAATTTGTAAAATAGTTGAAGTAATTCGGCAGCCGATCAGAAACCCTTATGCCTACATGAGCTACTGCCTCAGCCAGAAATCCACGATTGAACGGGTGTCCCCACGATTGAACGGGCTACCCAGTGCTGAGTGCCCACTGCCCATACCACAAAATCGGGGCGAAATTAAACCATAAATCCCGATTTTACCAAATGGCAGGGCGAAGAAGCTATAATAAATTCCCATATTTCTAGAAATTTGGCTAATGGAAGCTTGTTCCTCCAAATTTCAGGGGCTAAATATAATTTGTTTTCCTCTATCCCTCCTAAAAACATGGGCTAACCCTGTACACGATTTTTACCTTAAAATAAATTACGGGCTAATAAAATAAGTTTAAAAAAATCACTCTAATACAAAAAATTCGCCCAATAAAAAATTAGAGGCCCCTTAATTTCGCCCATGAGCGAAATCTCGCCCCTAAAATCATCTATGCCTGGAAGACACAATTTTCTTGGGTATACCATGTAGTTGAGCAATTTCTCTTATATAAATATCAACAATGTTCTCTTCCTTGTGAGTGAGCTTTACTGGAATAAAGTGGGCATATTTACTAATCTTATCCACCACCACCATGATGGAATCATGTTGCTTGGTTGTTTTGGGTAGCTTGGTGATGAAATCCATTATTAAAAATTCCCATTTCCACTCAGGAATGGGTAATGGTTGTAGCAGACCAACTGGATATTTGTGCTCAGCTTTGACTTTTTGACATTCCAAACACTTGGCAATAAAATCAACAGCCTCTTTATTCATACCTGGCCAATAATATTGGCTCTTGACAACTTTAATAGTCTTCTAGTTTTTACACCTCAAAATTACTCACTTCAATAGTGTCGCAAGTGTCGTCATTATGAGTGTTGTAAGTGTCACATATTGTCCGCAAGTGTCACATCTTGACTATGAGTGTTGGAAGTGTCAAAAACATCATACTGCCATACTGCATATGTTGTGCCTCTAACGACATCATGAAGATACTTAATACACCTCAAAAAGTGGTTTGGAAGAAGAGAAATCACTTGACAAGAAGTATAATCCTTTTTCCATGAAAAAACACTTGAAAAATGAATTTTGGAGAGGATCTCTCCCCTACCAACTGTCAGGGAGTGCTGGCACTCCCTGAGCCTCTTTGGGGGAGTGCTTGAGCACCATGTGCACACTTTTGGGGGAGCGCTACCCTTTTTTTTGGCAAATTCTGGGTTTGTTGAGGCAAATAAGGGAAGAATCCCTCAATTCTTGAAGGTAGTTGGATTCAAATAGATGGTCAAAGCATGATCTTAGGGGAGATCCTCAACTAAAGGAGAGGAATCCTCAACTCATCCCAAATATCTCTCAAGTGGTTGAGCCTCTCCAAGGTTATATAAGGAGGCCTTCTCATGGTGAAAGTTAGAATGAGTATTGGGAATTACATCAAACTTATGATCTCATGAGTGAGATGCCATCAAAGCAATCAGTGGAGATTATTTGATCAAAGTGGTTGGACAAGGAGAACTGGAAGAAGCTGTTGCACCTTCATTCAAAGGATTGTAAGTACTTTTACTTGTTCTCATTAATATAATCAATGCTTGGCCTATTTTTTTCAAACTTGTGCTTGTTCGATATGGTTTTGTCTGTAGTAGATGGATATATGATTGAGCTAATCTTAGTAGAGTAGGAAGTCCATTGTATCTTTGTTTGTTTTGCAGGACCTATCAGGGAGTCCAATATCGAAGCTCATTCAGGACTTTGCAAGGACAAATGTCGCTAATAAGGTACATATCTTTCTCCTTCTCTTTCATTCATTAGCTTGATTAGATCTAAAAGAAAGTTGTCCATGTTAAGAACTTTTCTGTCTTGGCCTTAGGAGTCTAGACTTCAAGAGGGAATCCACTTGTCCGCAAGGGGATTCACCTTCAACAGAAATTGGCGACTCCACTGGGGAGGAGCTCTGATTTTTGTTTCCATTCCCAGATATTGTTTTGGCCCTTTTCCCACTGATTTGATCTTCTCTGCATTGTCTTTTTTATTCTTAGATTTGATTGATTGCCTCATTATGCCATCAGGATCACCCTGATTGACTAAATTTCATTGATTTTTAGAATTTCTAGAATTTGTTTTTGAGTTTTTGGAGCAGAGTGCTCCCCTCCTGTTGTTGTTAGAGTGCTATCACTCCCTTGTAGCCTTACATAGAGCACTGGAACACTTTGGTTCCCCTTACACTAGAGTGCTACCCCATTTTTGTGAGAAATTCTCCAGAATTTTCATCTTTTGAAGCTATTTCTTAGTTTTGGATTTTGCCCAGGGTGCCATACTGTCAGTCCATCTTGATATTGGCTTTCAAACACCCTTATTTCTGAGTATTCATCCTCTCTTGTTTGGATTTTTTTTGACATTTGTCCTTACTTTGCAATTTTTCCTTCACGATTTGGAGTCAATTTTTCGTTTATCTGAATGAGTGAAAACTTTGTAAGGAGTTTCAAAGGTCTTTTGTACTTTTCTTTCTGATCTTTGAGTCATCTTGTCTAAATATCTTTCTCCTTTCTTTTGAGTTTTTGACTTTCTGTTTCTTGTTTGATCACAACAAGGGTGTCTTTTTGTTTATGTGAAGTTTTCTTCCAGATTGCTTAAATCTCACAAATCTTGAAGTCCGATTAGCAAAGGAAGCTTTACATCTACTGGTTATCAGTCACATATAAACATTTTAGCATTGCATTGGATTCCTTATTGAGGACTATTGCATGAGGTCATTGCATCTTTTAGTGTTTGACAGTGAAAGGAAAATCCTTCTCCTTACCTTAATTAGACATTCATTGAAAGAAAAGATTGCTTATCATTTATTATGCATGTTTTGGGAATTGAGTCATAATATCATCAATATTCACTCTCATACACCTTTGAGTAAACAACAGCCACTAAAATCAATGCTTAACTAAAATTTATCAAACTTTTTACATATTTGTTAGCAAACCTACATTAGTTTAAGGTGTAGGGCTTTGGAATAGGTTGAAAGGATAAATTTCCAAATCTATCAACCAAACTTAGCATATTGCAATAGGAAGAGAAAATCCAATTGTCGTATAGGATTTCTGGGATCCCCCTCTCACACAGGGGTTATGCACGAGGTTGCATTCGGGAGAATTACAGAGATTATCCCTCTGTGGCTCAACTGTTTGTAGTGATCAAATCGTATATTGGAGCTCACTTGAGGGTATACCCACGATTATGTCTGGGAGCCTCTCGAGTTGATTTCAGACTTGTTATCCTACCCTACGTTTGGATCGGACTATCAAATGTACCCGCCCAGAGGCTGAATGGGAATTGGTGACCTTAGTAGCCATAATATTAGGGTCTCACACAAGGTGACAGTGAAGGGAAGTCTCACTGTACCTAGAACAGATGTTGGTCAAACTCACTCGGTCCCCTTGGAGGGTAAATCCACAATTACTGTGTGGAAGCTTGCACCAAGGCGTCAGTCCATTAAGCAGATCACCAATGTAACTGATCCACCCACTCTATGCTTGCCTCTTCCTATTTTGATCTCGCGACGTTGGATTTCATCACCAACTAGTGGTTTCATTGTGGGAAGGTTTTGTTTGATTGTTTGCTTCTTAGATTCATAGCGTGTGTTGGTTGTGTTACTTAGTGGACCTTAGGTCGAGTCAGTTTTAATGGAATCAAATCCTGAGAATACCAATGGAGGAACCCCTTCTCCTGGGGAACCTTATACCTTTCCTTCATTTGGAAACTTTGGTCCTCCGTACATTGCCACACTGAGTCTTCCGGGACTCACCATCGGATTACCGGTTTGATTGTTCCCCACTCCGGTGATCTCGAATCCTCCCAATGTTTCAACTACACCTAATACTTTATATGTCAGTACACCACCCACACATCAACCTCATGTCAATTTTTCTCCTTCTTCACCCATTAAGTCTCCTTCCCTTTCTCCTTCTTCATCTAGTGAAATCTTTAAAGCAAGTAGCCAGGTTGATAAGAAGAAGAAGAAATAGAAAGAGAGGAAGAAGAAGAGTCCGAAAAGGACCAAGGCCCCAACAACATTAGATGTTGGATCCAAGAAACCAGTTACTGTTAATAGTACTGGGAGTGTTGATGAGGTCAACAAGATTAAGATAAAGAATCCGAAACCCAAATTCCCTTGCTGTCTTTGTAAGGGTGACCAATTTCTAAGGGATTTCCTTGGTATTCCCAAGGTCTTAGAAATGTGGTCCTCCACGTCATCAGCTCTCCTGGACATGCTGGTGATGCCTCGTCAACTAGTGATGTTTAGGTTGGTAAGAAGAAGAAAACTGTCAAATTTCCTTGTATGTTATGCAAAGGTGATCATTATTCTCACCTTTGTCCTCGCATGGACGAGGCTTCTTCTCTTTTGGAAAAACTTTAGCTTCCAAGAGGCTATCGTAATATTTCCCCCAATCCATCGTTAGTTGATGGATTGGTCAATCTGGTTCCATCCCCAGTCAGTCTGGTTGATCAGGTGGTCAATCTAGTTTTCTCCTTGATTGAACCATAAACCCAAGTAGCTGATCTAGTTCCGTCATTGATCAGCCCTACTCTTCATCAAAAGTGTATAACCCAAGCAGTCGATCCATTTTCATCCTTGGTTGACCCCATTCTCCCATTAGAGAGTGACACCAAAGTGGTCGATCTGTTTCCACCCGTCAACCCCATTCTCACCTTAGAGAATGAAACCAAAGTGGCTGATCCAGTCCCTTCCTCGGTCAGTCCCACTCTTCCTATGAAGAGTGTCTGCGTGGTCGATCCGATCCCATCATTGATCGATCCTACTCTCCCTCTAGAGAGTAAACCCAATACTATCCATGTTTTTCTCATTGATACAGAATCTACCATACTGGGGGGAATTCCACCTTCTCCCGCGAAACCCCCTCCAAGCAATGAGGCCATCATTTTTGATTGGGGTGCGCTAACTAGACCTCGTCTTCTCTCTCACATTCCTTTCCAGATTACAGTATAGGTTTGTGTTCGGGACATTCCTCAAACGTTGATAGACGAAGGTGCGTCCATTAGTATTTTGTCCTCTGTTGCTTGGCATGCTTTGGGTTGTCCTCAGCTTGCACCGGTTACACAGAGTCTGTTAGATTTTAACAGAAGAACTAGTCAACCTTTAGGGACCCTTCCTCAATTTCTTGTAACTTTGGGAGGGAGAAATGTCTTTATTGATGTCATGGTAGTCTGAGACCCCTTGGATTTCACTTTACTCCTTGGGCAGGATTATGTCTATGCCATGAAAGCTGTTGTGTCCACCTTTTTTTATGTGATATCTTTCCCTCACGATGAAAGAATTGTAACTATTAATCAACTTTCCTTCATTGATCCTGATTGGATTACCTCGCTGAATGGTTATTATATGATGACAGTATTTCCCCCGCTGCATGTCAATTATGTGGTGTTATCTCCCATGACTTCAACTTCCAATGATTTGGATCCAGTAGCTGACATGGTGATCTCTTTGGTAGGGCTATTAGATCCTGATCTCCTTATCCCTGTCGCGGCCCTTGACATGTGTTCCTTCCAGAGTGATTTTCTTCCATCCAATGAAGATCTCTTGGAAGCCATGACTGATTTTTGTCCCTTGACATGGTGTTCTTCCAGAGCATTATTATCTTGGAAGCCATGATCAAAAAGAGTCCATGAGCATATTTTCTCTTCTCTGTAGAAAGCTCGTTAAAAAATGAAACCGAGGTCACGATCATAGTTTCTCTTCTCTTTGGTAAGATCATTTAAAAATGAAACATAAGCTTTGAGCATAGTTTTCCTCTTTGTAGCAAGCTCGTTAAAAAATGAAACAACAATATGGGGATTGAACTCGGATCCCTGAGCATAGTTCTTTTCTTGTGTCAAGCTCGTTAAAAAATGAAACAGTCACCTCTTGTGAACCTTCTTTTCATCCACCTGTATCCTTTTTCTCCATCTAGTACAAAAATTGGTGACAACCTCAAAGTCGGTGAATGAATTGAAGCTTGGGGGGGCATGTCTCTAGCTTTTGATGATCATTCTAGAGTTAAGCCACTAGCTTTCAAGATGGGGGCATACCGAGCTTAGTCTTTGTTTTTTCTCATGTTCGTAAATACATGAGAATGCATCCGTGTAAAATTTTATCTCTTTTTCGGACCCGCATGGTTACACGAAAAAGGAATGCCCTAGAGTCTTCTTTGATCTCTTTTCAGACTCTCTAAACATGAAAATATTGTCGAGTGATCTTGCTTCCTTTCACACTCGTTAAAAGGTTTGAAAGGGCGTCTTTTGAGTGATAATTTATCTCTTTTTCGGCCTCGCGAGACTAACATTATGAAAAAGGACAAAATTTGAGTCTTCTTTAAGTTGTTTTCATACTCTCTAAATATGAAAAACAACCGAGTTTACCTTCTCTGGATTTGTTAAACAATCATACATTGAAGGGCCCATATGGGATCGAACCCTTACTTCTTCTAGTTCGTGTGAGTTATATCGAGCATGTGTTACCCTCCTTGAGCTCGTTAAATTAAAAAGAGGTACTCATCTATCTGGATGGGGGAAAAATTGAAACAAGCAAGTCAAGCAGTTTTTTGAGAACACTACTAGTCGCTCTTACAGTTGCCCTTGAACACGACACTTTGTCTTTGCATGCATTTTAATCCACTGAACCTATGCACTGAGCCAATCCTCTGAGTTTCTTTTACTCCTTTGGGTCACCTGACAAAAGTCATAGCATACACTGCATCATCAAGATTTTGTCCATGTCATGTTTCTACTGTCGTGCCTCAGTTTTCAAGGGAAGTATTTGCCTCGAGAGTCAACCATCACAAATATCATGTTTCAATGCCCGTGTCAGTCCATTTTCACTCAATCTACCAATTACATCTTTGTGTCTATTTTTTTTTGTTGATGGGGAATACATCAAGGTCCTCCTTCGATGAGTCTATTCCTATTGACTTCAATACATTATCTAGGGACTCAAACTTAGAAACCAGTTAGTACCTTGGGACCTGTATGCCTCAATGGAAGGACTCCTCGTGTCCGATAGTGGGTTTACATCATTGACCTCTGATTGGATGATTCCATGGATGTTCGACTTCATCTCATCTATTCACATTCATCGGAATGTACTAGAGTACCTTGGGAATCATTGACATCAATGGTGATTTCCCTCGCGCTTGTTAACAGTTTACATCATTGACCGGTAATCAAGTGGTTTCTGTCATGTTCGACATCAAGACATCTATTCACATGGTTAGATTCGTACTACATCGGGATCGGTAAGAAGACCCTCGGTTGAGTCATCACTATTATATGTACTTTTCCCAGGTTGCGAAGGAGTTCTCTTGAACTATGACACATATATTGTTACATAGATCCACTTTGTATTGGTCGTGGCTATGTCTTGTCATTTTGTAGATCCACTATGTATTCTTCATGGCTACGATTAGTTCAGGTCATAGGAGAATAGATCCACATTGTATCTACAGTGGCTATACCATTTTGTCAATATAATTATGGATTCACGGTGTATTTTATGGCGGCCATACCTAAACAGTCTTTATCACTCAAGAATAGGTATGCCCGCCTTGGGTTTGAAACATGTCATAATATTTGTTTGATGGTTGTGTGTAGCCTTTTCCGGTTTCTCTGCATCCATACCCTTTCTCAAAAAAGTCTACAAATTACTTCAGTCATCATCATCTTCTAACTTCATACTTTGGGGGGCAATCTGTTACACCTCAAAATTACTCACTTCGATAGTGTCACAAGTGTCATCATTACGAGTGTTGTAAGTGTCACATCTTGTCTGCAAGTGTCACATCTTGATTATGAGTGTTGCAAGTGTCAAAAAAATCATACTTCCATCTTGCATATGTCGTGCCTCTAACGACATCATGAAGACACTTAAGACACCTCAAAAGGTGGTTTTGAAGAAGAGAAATCACTTGACAAGAAGTACATGCCTTTTGCCATGAAAAAACACTCAAAAACTGAATTTTGGAGAGGAGTGCTCCCCCACCCACTGTCAGGGAGTGTTGGCGCTCCCTGAGCCTCTTTAGGGGAGTGCTTGAGCACCCTTTGCACCCTTTTGTGGGAGCGCTACCCTTTTTTTGGCAAATTCTAGGTTTGTTGAGGCAAATAAGGGAAGAATCCCTCAATTCTTGAAGGTAGCTAGATTCGAATAGATGGTCAAAGCATGATCTTAGGGGAGATCCTCAATTGAAGGAGAGGAATCCTCAACTCATCCCAAATATCTCTCAAGTGGTTGAGCCTCTCCAAGGTTATATAAGGAGGCCTTCTCATGGTGAAAGGAAGAATGGAGATTGGGAATTACATCAAACTTATGATCTCATGAGTTAGATGCCATCAAAGAAATCAATAGAGATTATTTGAGCAAAGGGGTTGGACAAGGAGAACTGGAAGAAGCTGTTGCACCTTCATTCAAAGGATTGTAAGTACTTTTACTTGTTCTCATTAATATAATCAATGCTTGGCCTATTTTTTTCAAACTTGTGCTTATTCCATATGAGTTTGTCTGCAGTAGATGGATCTATGATTGAGCTAATATCAGTAGAGTGGGAAGTGCATTGTATCTTTGTTTGTTTTGCAGGACCTATCAGGGAGTCCAATATCGAAGCTCATCCAGGACTTTGCAAGGACAAACGCCGCTAATAAAGTACATATATTTCTCCTTCTCTTTCATTCATTAGCTTTATTAGATCTAAAAGGAATTTAGTGTCCATGTTAAGCACTTTTTTGTCTTGGCCTTAGGAGTCTAGAGGCCAAGAGGGAATTCACTTGTCTGCAGGGGGATTCACCTTCAACACTAGTAACCAAGGTGTCCAACATAAGAAAAATTATGCATTTCTTTTAATATCAAAATTTTCAATTCTTTTGAATTTG
Source organism: Picea engelmannii (assembly GCA_009831015.1). Lineage (NCBI taxonomy): Eukaryota > Viridiplantae > Streptophyta > Pinopsida > Pinales > Pinaceae > Picea > Picea engelmannii. The sequence goes on from ML797856.1 coordinate 18,744, forward strand.
GCACATAAATTTTTCCTCTATACAAAATAATTTCATCCTCTTTTAACTCAAAATTCTCAACTGCTGCAAAATACCTTGCTGTAATTTTGTCTTTATTTCCATGTATTGTAGATCTAATTTTGTAGCCTCTAAAATTTTGTCTTTCAAATCTGATGTGTACATGCTAATGTTGTAGCATACATCGCATGTGCTCTCCTGCTGAGTGCATCATCCACCTTCTTCTCTTTACCCTTGATATGCTTTATATCAAATTCATATTCACTGAGGAATTCTAACCACCTAGTTTTCCTTGCATTTAGAGTTGGGTTTCCAAAAAAATATTTCAAACCACAATGGTCTATCCTCAACTTGAATCTTTTCTCCATGAGGTAGTGCCTCCACATATTCAAGGCATGCACTATGACTTCCAATTCCAAATCATGAGTATCATAGTGTCTTTCATGTTCCTTTAATTTTCTCGATTCATAGCACACCACATGTCCATTCTGACTAAGAACTCCAATCGAGTCCTTCTTTACATGCATCTGTGCATACAATGAAGTCTTCATTTGGATCCACAATCCTCAATATTGGAGAACTAGTCAAAAAATACTTCAAGTGTTGGAAAATTCTTTCACAATATGATGTCCACTCAAACTTCACACCCTTATTTTGCAAGGAAGTGATTGGGTGTGAATTGTTTGAGAATCATTCAATAAATATTCTATACTAACCTTCAAGTCCCATGAATGATCTCACCTTAGAGACATTTCTTACCGTTGGCCACCCTTCAATGAATTTTGTCTTCTCTGGGTCCACTGCTATCCCTTTCTCTGAAATAATATGCCCCAAGTAATGTATCTACCTCTGGTAGAATGAACACTCGCTCAACTTTGAAAATAGATGATGTTCTCTCAATACTTGTAGCACCATACTCAAGTGTTGCTCATGTTCTTCAAATTTTGAGTAAATAAGTATGTCATATAAAAATACAATGAAAAACTTATCCAAGTATGAATCTATGAAAATACCACTCATTAAACACATGAAGAAAGTTGGTGCATTTGATAACCCAAATGGCACAACTATGAACTCACAATGGCCATACCTTGTTTTGAAGGAAGTCTTGCTAATGTATTCTTCCTTAATTCTTACCTGGTGATAACCTAACTTGAGATCAATCTTAGAGAATACTTTAACATATTTCAATAGATCAAAGAGGTCATTTGTCCTTGGAAAATGGTACATGTTCTTCATAGTTACCTTGTTCAATTACCTAAAGTCAATGCAAATACTCAAGGTTCCATCATTTTTCTTCACAAATAATATTGGGGCACCCCACGGTGACACACTTGGGTGTATATACCCCTTATTTAGAAGTTCCTCTAGCTACATTTGCAACTTCTTCAATTCTTGTGTACTCATCTTATAAGGAGTCTTGGATACTCGAGCTACTCTAGACATTAGTTTTATGGATAAATCGATATCTCTCTTGGGTGGAAGCCACAATATTTATTTAAATACATCTTCAAACTCTTTTAGAACTGCATAATATTTGATACTTGGTACTTTATCCTTAGGTGCCTCTTCCATATGTGCTACAAATACTTGACACCCCTTCCTAAAGTTTTTCTTTAGCTGCAAGGATGAAACTTCTCTGATGGTTACTGTTCTTAGAATACCATGAATTGTCCTCATGTTCCCTTCTTCATCCAATCAGGTAAAAACCTTATTATAAAAATCTAGAACAACATGATGCTGGTCCAACCAATCCATACCGATTAGGTAGTCATATGCACCTAAAGGTATGATATTCAAATATTCCCTTGTGCTTAATCCATTCATGTGTTTTGGGTATGCCTTAACCATCTCATTAATATTCCTTTTAGCTCATGTAGCTAGTTGCACCAACCAAGGTTTAGCAAGCTTGCTTATTGGCAATTGAAATGTTTCCACCATTTTAGGATCTAGATAACTATGACTAGTTCCTAAATCAATTAAAATAGCAATGTGTTGGTTGTTGGTCTTACCTTCCATTTCAATCATATGTGACTGAAACTCAACTTGCTTGTTAGATAGAGCTGTGTATATCCTAGGTATATCCTAGGTACATTTTTGCTTATGCTCTCCATTATTTCAACTTGCTGTACATTGTGAACAATCCTCAAATTTTCACCTCTATGAGGGAAATCTTTGTACATATGATCTCCCCCACAACTCCAACATTGAATACATGGTTGTCTTGGTCTTTTCCCCATTATCTTAGTCATATTGGGTTCCATAGGAGCTATATTTCCTTGAGAATTATTTCGGAAAAATGGTGGCTTTGTCCCCTTCCTCCTCTCTTCCATCTTGCTCTTCTTCTTGTCTTCCCATGCCTTTTGGAAAGTTGGTCTTCCTCTATGTCGATCACAAAGGCATTTATCTCTCTTTATGGTTTCTTCTATTGTCTTAGGATCATCATACTATATCTTGTCGTTGATACGTGATGGCATCCCACTCAGGTACCTCTGAATCTTAACTTGTTCATCCTTGATGAAAGAAACATATTTTAGAATCTCTAAGAACCTCCTTTCATAATCATTTATGGTCATACTCCCAATCTTTAGTTCAAAGAACTCCTTCATCTTCTTATCATAGTATCTTTTAGTTAAATAATTATTTTGAAAATACCTTTTGAATTCTCTCCAAGTAACATTTTTCTCATAAATGTGTTGCACTCACACAAACTGATCCCACCACATTGATGCTTTTCCTTTGAATTGATATATGGAAATTCTTCCTTCTTCCCATGAAGAGTAATTATGCAATTGAAAATAAGTTCTCATTCCCAATAACCAAGTCTCAACATCCTCATCCTTCTTGTGTTCACCATCAAATGTAGGTGGTTTTCTTTTATTCATTTCTCCCTATAGATCATCCACTCCAAACTTCTTCTTATGCTTCCTGACAAGGGATGGAATTGATGTTAAACCCTAATATTGGCTCATTACCCAATTGGGATGTATTACATTAGTAATGTTATTTTATTTATGTTGGATTTATTCCATTAGTTGTAATTATAACTCTTGGTCTCCTATATATACCAAGGAGACATTTTCATTTGGAATCATCTTGTACTTGAACATTTATGTGGGGTAAAAGGAGGTTTCCCCATCGAAGAGACTTACTATCTGAAATTATCTCTTTTTCAAGGCATTGATTACTTATTCTGAGGTTTTCCTATGCTATATTGATATTTGGTTCCTAACATATGGTATCAGAGCTCAAGGTCTTGGGGTTTCGCTGCTACATATGATACATCATGGAATTTTCACTATAACCTTTTATATACAATGATTCACAAGGAACGGATTGGAGGATATTTAGTAGACAGATCAAGGTACGTTGGTTTAAAATTTCAGCTCCCGAAGCCTTATACTTTTAGAGATACAACCTTTGTAAGATAGGGTTCTAGAATCATCCTGAATTAGTCATTGTGGAATTTTTTCTATAAAATTGTTTCTATAACGTTTCAGACCCTGAAATCTGGAGCCTATTCAAAAACATAAGTAAGGTATTTGTGGTAGCAATTTCAGCTTCTGGGGAATCTTAAATTTGTAGATACACCCTATGGAAGATAGGGTATCTGACTAGTCCTATTGACTAGTCTCAAGCAGGTGTTCCGGGTAAAACAATCATAACTTCTTCCTAGAGTATCCAAATTGAGTGAGATCAGTTGCATTGGATAGTGTACAACCTGTAGTAGTTCTGGTATGAGTTTCATAATTTTATATCAATCATTTTGTGTGGGGAATGCTATACAAGTGAGATTTGCTGGAAAGGAAAAAAAACAACAAGTTGTGGGGAAGTTACCATAAATTCCACTTGGAACATCCAATTTTTATTAGACCTATGGCATTGAAGAGACAAAATATCAAAGACCTACAAAAAATAAAAGTTCATAATCAGAGGGGCCGAAATTTGTGAGATACAATAAAAGGAAAATTGTCTAGCAGAACCACCTCAAAATCAAGGTTTAAAGTGATACTTGGCCAACATGCCACCAAAAAAGGGAACTTCTACACCAAATAAGCCTCCAAAAAATCCTACTTGGACTCTTGATGAAGGTGAAGAAATGCGTAGCGACATAAATGATTTACAAAAGAAGACAATAACAAAAGATGAACTACAAGAGATGATGGATTCAACAAAAGCTAAGTTTGAGGCAATAAATACTAAGATGGACGCTTTAAAAGTGAAGATCATGAAAGGATTGAAAAATTTCCTAATAGAGAGGACAACTGAAAGTGAAAATATATCCCATGAAATTCATGATGAGGACACAAGGAAGATGAATCAAGAATGGAGAAACTCCAACTTTGGGTTGAAGACCAACCACATTCCTAAGATCAATATGAGAAAGTTTGATGGAAAGGACCCAATCACATGGATACTTCAGATGGAGCAATTCTTTGATCTACATAATGTGACACATACACAAAATGTACAAATTGCTTCTTTATATTTAGAACCCAATCAATTTGTATGGTATTGATGGATTTGTTCTCGCAAATCACTCGTCACTTGGACAATTTTCATGGAAGAAATAATAGCACACTATGAGGATACAAGGAGAAATACATTCTTTAGACAATTGATAAATCTCAAGAAAAAGGGTTTAGTTACCGAGCACATTGAGAACTTCCAAATATTGAATATAAAGGTAACAAATATTCCATATGAGCACTTGATTGATGTATTCATAGGAACTTTAAAGGATAACATTCAACATGAGTTTCACCTTTGGGAACCCAAATCATTGGAGAATGCATTTAGGGTGGCAAGAAATGTTG
>ML797856.1:23819-48525 GCA_009831015.1 Picea engelmannii
TAGCCAAAGATCTCAATTTCTTTGTATATCCAGCGCTAGAGTTTCAAGTAATGATTGTAGATGGAGGAACTATCAATTGCTCAGGAAAATGCAATAAGATCAATCTTACTATGGGGGAATATGTAATGAATAGTCCAATGATTGCTATACCCATGAGTGGTGCTGATGTTGTACTAGGAATCCAATGGTTACAATCATTAAGAACAATGGATTTTAATTTTCAAGAACTTTTCATGAAATTTTCATTGGAAGGAAAAGAAATTGAGTTAAGAGGTATCACAGGGAAAGTCGGTAAGGTGATAAGCTCTAATGGCATGACAAAATTATTGAAAAAGGGGCATCAAGGCATTATTGCACAACTATGCTCACTAGATGTTCAAACATCCAAGCCATCTATTCCTCAATATCTCCAAGGGATCATTGATAAGCATTCCAAAGTATTTGAAGATATTCCCAAAGGTCTTCCACCCACTCAAAATCATGATCATGAAATTCACCTAATTCCTGGGAGTGTTCCTCCTAACATCAGGCCATACAGATACCCTTATGCCCATAAGAGTGAAATTGAGCGCATGGTTGAAGAAATGTTAGAGGCTGGCATTATTAGACCTAGCCAAAGTTCTTACTCTGCACCAGTGGTAATGGTATTCAAGAAATATGGCTCATGGCGTATGTGTCCAGATTATAGAGGGCTCAACAAGATCATTAGTAAAGATAAGTTTCCCATTCCTACCATTGATGAATTGTTAGATGAACTACATGGAGCAATCTATTTCATAAAATTGGATCTCTGCTCAGGGTATCATCAGATTAGAATGAAGGAAGAAGATATCCCAAAAACAACATTCCGAACTCATGAAGGCCATTATGAATTTTTGGTCATGCCTTTTGGCCTTACGAATGCACCTTCCACATTCCAAGGGTTGATCAATTCAATTGTCAATCCCTTCCTTCAAAAATATATGCTATTATTTTTTGATAATATACTAATCTAAAGCAAGTCTTTGGAAGATCATATTTGACATATTGACAGGGTGCTACAACTACTAAAGGAGCAACAACTATATGCCAAACCATCCAAATATTTCTTTAGGGTGAAGGAGGTAGAGTATTTGGGTCATATTGTATCTCATGAAGGTGTCAAGGTAGACCCTAACAAGATTAAAGCCATTATGGAATGGCCAATTCCCAAAACATTGAAGAATCTCAGAGTTTTTTTTGGGTTTGACAGGTTACTACCGCAAGCTTGTTCATAACTATGGAAGAATAGAAGCACGTTTAACTGCATTAACTAAGAAGGATGCATTTTCATGTACTTCGGAGGAAACTAAATATTTTGAACAACTTAAATAGGAAATGTGCAAAGCTCTTGTCTTGACCACACCAGACTTCACAAAAACCTTTATTGTGGAATGTGATGCCTCGGGAAATGGAATTTTTGTATGTTCTAATGCAAGAAGGAAGGACCCTTTCTTTTGAAAGTCGACCACTCAAGGGAAAGTACTTACACAAATCGCCCTTACCTAATAGGTAGGCACTTCAAGAAAGGTCAAAATACCGCCCTTACCTAATAGGTAGGCACTTCAAGGTCAAAATAGATCATTACAGTCTTAAATACTTCTTGGAATAAGGACTATCTTTAGAAGAGCAACAAAAATGGGTGACCAAGATGTTGGGTTATGACTTTGAAATCATCTACAAAAAAGGGAAGAAAAATGTTGTGGAAGATGCACTCTCAAGAAATGATGAAGATGTTGAGGCATTTTTATGTGTCATCTCTATCATCCAACCTGATTGGATAACATAAGAAAGGGATGAATGGAAGAATGAGGAAGAAGTGTGGACTCTCTTTCAAAGGTTGCAACACGATTCCAATGCATCCGATACATTTACATGGAAAAATGATTCACTATGGTACAAATATCGCTTATATTTGTGTAAGAACTCAAAACTCAAACAAAAGGTACTATTGGAATTTCACACCTCTCCAGTAGGAGGGCACTCGGGATTTTTGAAAACCTACCATAGGGTTAGGAAGGAATTTTTTTGGGATGGCCTTAAAACTGATGTTCAATGTTTGTGGCAGAATGTTTGGTTTGCCAACAAAATAAGGTGGAAACAATTAAGACCCCAGGTCTTTTACAACCATTAGCCATCCCAAGTCAATGCTAGGAGGAGGTTTCCATGGATTGCATCAAAGGGTTACCGAAGTCTGAAGGAAAAAGTGTCATCATGGTGATTGTTGATAGACTAACCAAGTACACACACTTTTGTGCACTCTCTCATCCCTTCAAATCCAGTACAGTTGCCACCGCATCCATGGATACAGTTCAAAAGATACATGGAAACCTAAAGATTATTGTAGGTGACAGAGATCCCATCTTCACTGGAAATTTTTGGACCGAATTATTTTCTTGTTTGGGTACTCAATTGGCTCATAGCTCATCCTATCATCCTCAATCTGATGGAAAAACTGAGATAGTGAAAAAATGTTTGGAAGGCTACCTTCGTTGCTTTGTCTCTGATAAACAAACACAATGGTTCAAATGGTTACCCTCAACAGAATGGTGGTATAACACTTCCTTTCATATTGCAACAAAAATGACACCATTTATGGCACTCTATGGATACCGCCCTCCTTCCATCACTTCTTCTCTAAAAGAAAAATCTAAGGCTCAAGCAGTGGAAGATCACATCGAGCATCAACAACAAGTTCTCCAAATATTAAAGGACAACCCGACCATGGGACAAAATCGCATGAAACAACAAGCAGATCAACATCGTAGTGAAAGAAGTTTTGAAGTAGGGGATTGGGTTTTTTGAAGACTACAACCATACAAATAGATGTCCCTCAAGCAAGCCAAGAAGGATAATAAATTATCACCAAAGTATTATGGCCCTTATAAGGTGTTGCAAAATATTGGTACTATGGCATACAAATTGGAGTTGCCTGCATCTTCACGAGTACACCCAATTTTCCATGTTTCATGCTTAAAGAAGGTTATAGGTGACAAGATCCCAGTTCAAACTATATTGCCAGAACTTGATGAGGAAGGAAAAATCATATTGGAGCTAGAAGCCATCACTACCACAATAATTTGCTAGCTGAGGAATAGATCCATTTCAGAGTATCTCATTAAATGGAGGAAAATACCTGCTGAATATTCCACTTGGGAAGATGAGTCTTTTATACAGAAGCATCCAGATTTACTTAAGTGTTGCAGACAACACTTGTCTCAAGGGGAGGGGCATGTTAAGCCCTAAATAATGGCTCATTACCCCTTAATTGGGGCATATTACATTAGTAATGTTATTTTATTTATGCCGTCTTTATTTCATTAGTTGTAATTATACCTCCTAGTCTCCTATATATACCAAGGAGACATTTTACCCCTTAATTGGGGCATATTACATTAGTAATGTTGTTTTATTTATATCGGATTTATTCCATTAGTTCTAATTATACCTCCTAGTCTCCTATATATACCAAGGAGACATTTTCATTTGGAATCATCTTGTACTTGAACATTTATGTGGGGTAAAAGGAGGTTTCCCCCTCGAAGAGGCTTATTATCTGAAATTATCTCTTTTTCAAGGCGTTGAGTACTTATTCTGAGGCTTTTCTATGCTATATTCATATTTGGTTGCTAACAATTGACATACCATTTGTTCTCCTAGTTGAATGCCTTGGGGAGTGATGGTGATGCTTACCAATAATTCTGGTTCTTCTCCTCTTATCATGAGACCAGATACTCCTTGATTTTCTTGACTTAGACTCCTTATCCATCTTCTTCTCTATTTTGTCCACGTTCTACATGAACTTGATGTTAAAGCCTTCTTGTTGCTCCTTGGATTTCATAAGCTTCTCTTTATCATCTTTATAACTTTGGACATCCTTTTGCAAACTTTTTATGGTCTCCGCCAAGTTCATGCTCTCTTCCTTTCCATCTTCTCCATGCACATTGGATTCTATTATGACAACTTGAACACCCATACAAAATATTTTTCCTTCATCTTCATAATTGTAAGTCCCTTGGACAGCATCCATGTCTTGGTTTATTGATCTTCCTGCTGAATTCTACTTACTTCGAATTATGTTCTTGGTTCTGCAAAATGTGTATGCAACAAGATTTGTAAGGCTACAAGAATTTAACAAATCCACCATTTTATACAACATTCTGTTCTTCAGAATTTTATCATAACTAATTTATTTATGATTTCTTGTGAATTCTTAATATCTTTTTTTTTATACATTCTTGTCTGAATACATGGAATTCGTTGTCCATGAATCCTCATGACTAATTCTTTTTTCCCCCTTCAAAACATTTGATCATAAATACTATTAATGGCATTAGAGGGAACATAATTTCGTTAGCTTGAGCATCCTAGCTTCGATGCTTAGTCACTGCCTGATTATCTTCATATTAGATCTTGATCGTTAAAATATTTAATCACAGTCTAAGATCTTCATTTCTTCCCTTCAAACTTTCGTGGCCTCCAAAATACACTCTTGTGTTTTGCCACCCTTAACTTGCTCCCATAATTAGAATTTTTTATTGTATTCATGGGATCATGGGTGGCAGACTCATAGACTCATAGCCTATCTTCATACCTCCCATGAACCCGCTACCAACTCTTAGCTTTTTTTTCCTTCACAGACTCATAATCTTGTAACCTTCCTTTCATAAGTCTGTCCGAGAAGTCTCAACACTTAACCATTTTTCTATCTACTCAGACTCGTGGATTCATAATCTTGTAACCTTCCTTTCATAAGTCCTTCCAATATTTCTCAACACTTAACCATTTTTCCATCTATGCGGACTCATAGACTCACAAACTCATAATCTTGAAACCTTCCTTTCATAATTTCATTCGAGAATTATCGACACTTAACTGTTTTTCCATCTACGCAGACTCGTGGACTCATAATATTGTAACCTTCATTTCATAAGTCCATTCAAGAAGTCTCAACACTTAACCATTTTTCCATCTACATGGACTCATGAACTCATAATCTTGTAACCTTTCTTTCATAAGTTCGTCTGAGAAGTCTCAACACTTAAGTGTTTTTCCATCTACGTGGACTCGCCATGCTCTTCACACCCGGAGTCTTGGTACTTAGGGAAATTCTAAATTTCACTGTGAGCAATAAGTCTACAAAACTTTCTCGAATCTTATATCTATTACACTGTTCGATCGATCCACTCTTGGTACTTAGCCAATTTTCAATATTTTGTCGCAGGTCCTTAGGCCTGCAAGGATACCTCACTTATTCACATAGTCTCTATTCTCCATCATGTTCACCACCTCCGCGACATCTTGTGACTTGGATGATTTTCTACTTCTTAACATGGTTTCGTGGGTTTGAAAGTTGGCTTGCCACATGGATCCACATCACCTGCCAACTGTCATCCCATCCAACATGTACCTTCCATCATGTCAATACACATATTTATTCTACCACATCAACTGACACATGGCCTCCACGTCATGCCAACGTCATTGTACGGAAAAATACCCATTTTTTTTCTATTTTTCTTATGTTCGAAATTTTCCAAAGAGGCTCAACTCTTCACCTTACCCATGAAATTTCTCTCAATTTTACTGTAGTAATTTAACCAAAAAATTTGTAGACATACTCCAAAAATTAATTCCCTACGAATTTTCGTGTCAACATTATGCTAAATCGGCCCATCTAGGCTGAGTGTTGAAAACTAGGCTCTGATACCACTTTGTAACGTTCCAAGCCACTATTAAGAGAAACATATCAAAATAACATAAAAACCTCAGAATAAGTACTCAACGCCTTGAAAAAGAGAGAAATTTAGATAATAATTCTCTTCGATGGGGAAACCTCCTTATACATCATATGAATTCACAAATACAAGATGATTCCAAATGAAAAGGTCTCCTTGGTATATATAAGAGACTAGGAGGTACAATTACAACTAATGGACCCAGGCTGACATAAATAAAATAACAATACTAATGTAATATGCCCCAATTAAGGGGTAATGTGCCACGATTTAGGGATTAAAAGGCCCCTCCACTTCAGACAAGTGTTGTCCTCAACGCTTGAGTAGTTCTTGATGCTTCTATATAAAAGACTCATCTTCCCACGTGGAGTCTTCAACAGGTAGTTTCTTCCACTTAATGAGATACTCTGAAATTGATCTATTCCTTAGCTAGCGAATTCTTGTGTCAGTGATAAATTTAGGCTCCAATATGATTCTTCCTTCCTCTTCAAGTTATGGAAATATATTTTGAACTGGGATCTTGTCACCTATAACCTTCTTTAAGCATGAAACATGGAAAACTGGGTGTACTCGCGAAGATGTAGGAAACTCCAATTTGTATGCCATCGTACCAATATTTTGCAACACCTTATAAGGGCCATAGTACTTCGGTGACAATTTATTATCCTTCTTAACTTTCTTGAGGGACATCTGTTTGTATGGTTGTATTCTTAAAAATACCCAATTCCTTATTTCAAAACTTCTTTCACTACGACGCTGACATGCTTTTTGTTTCATGCAATTCTTTGCCATGGTCAGGTTGTACTTTAAGAGTTGGAGAACTTGTTGTTGATGCTTGATGTGATCTTCCACTTCTTTAACCTTAGATTTTTCTTTTAGATAAGAAGTTATGGATTGCGGGTGATATCCATAAAGCGCCATAAATGGTGTCATTTTTGTTGCAGTATGAAAGGAAGTGTTATACCACCATTCTGCCAAGAGTAACCACTTGAACCACTGTGTTTTTTTATTAGAGACAAAGCAACGAAGGTATCCTTCCAGACATGTGTTCACTATCAAAAGTTTTTCCATTAGATTGAGAATGACAAGATGAGCTATAAGCCAATTGAGTACCCAAACAAGAAAATAATTATGTCCAAAAATGTCCAGTGAAAATGGGATCTCTTTCACTTACAATAATATTTGGGCTTCCATGTAGCTTTTGAATTGTCTCCATGAATGCACTATAAAATGTATTGGATTTGAAAGGATGAGAGGGTGCACAAAAGTGTGCATACTTGGTAAGTCTATCAACAATCACCATGATGACACTATTTCCTTCAGAATTCGGTAATCCTATGATTAAATCGATGGAAACCTCCTCCCAACACTGATTTGGAATGGCTAATGGTTATAAAAGACTGTTGGCATAGGGGCAGACCTAAGGTTCACTCCAAGAGTGCACGAATAAGCCCTATCTACTAGCCCTTTCGAAAACACCTGCGAAGAAGATGCAGTCTCACCTGAAGCATCGATGAGGGGTTTGCAGGACAGAGATGTCTACAACCAGGGGAATATCAAGGGGATATTGTATCACAATAATCACGGTATTCATATATCATTTACCAGCGAAATCTACTCTGCCCAGCTATATATCTTGATCTAACACAGTAATGCAAATAACAGTATAATAATGGCAGAGATCAAAGCATTAATCACTCACACAACACAAGATGTACGTGGTTCACCCTCTCTCTAGGGCTACATCCACAGAACTATGCTTATTATATATTAAAATAAATCTTACAGTTCTAATCTGCACTCTTGGCCAATAGATCCTCTCACTCCTTCTGCCTTGCTCTCCCCCCTCCTGTGCACCCAACTGCAGGATCTGATCTTCACACCAAGATGAAGATCTTACAATACCAGAAGGCTTCAACACTTCTCTCTCACAATACAATGACCTCTCACTACAACAATAGAGCTAAATCAATAACAGTATCATACCCCTCCGACCTAGGTCCTCTTGACCTTTATCTATACATTACAATACCTCACCAACAACCTTAGGCCGAAACCTAGGTTTCAAAACCCTAATTACCAAAACCCTAGGTGTCTAAGACCCTAGGTCAACTTGATCCACTTTTTGTAGACTTCGCCAACGTGTCTTTCCTTCCTTCTCGTGCAGTGCTCCAAAGCATCCAATGGTGGATTTTTCCACTTCCTGAGTTGTCCTCGGTGCATCTTCCTTGTTGATATGTCATCCTCGATCTCCTCATCCAAAACTTATTTTTCCACACTTCGCTCCATCTTTCCTGCTCTTTTTCTCACTTCGACCCAGTGACAATCATTGTGTCCCCCACAACGTTCTCTTTTTACCTTTTATTTCTTGTTATCCATTTCCTTTCATAACCAAGGGCCAACAGGCCCCCAAAACTCACCTGTGACTCATCCTGAGGCACTTCAGATCTGATCCTTTTGTTTTACTTCGACTTTGGACCACGCAATGTTTCCTTTGCTTTCTGCTTTATGCCTCCTTCCCGTCCTTGTGCAGGATGTATTTTCTATGTTTGGTACTCAGTTTGAACTGCACCTGGTACGTAAACCCTTTTCCTCATGATTTTACTTGGAGCTGTAAGGCAGCTGGTTGTCATAGTACAACTTCAACTGAATCTCATTCACCAATCCTTCTTTCCATTCTCCATTTAATGTCTTCAGCTGCACAACTCCTCCTTCTGTGACGTAGGTGATCTCATATGGTCCAAGCCAATGCATTCTGAACTTCCCAGGGTGTTTGGTAAACTTACTATCAACATTAATGTTGTAGCAGATCTACAGTTTCTGGAGGGGCGCAGTCCATTCATCCTCTTCTTGCTCCAAAGGGAGGCCAGATGCCTCCTTAAATAATTTCTGTCTCACCATCTGTAGTGCTTGATCTATTGAAGGAATTTCACTTTCAAATAAAAAGGTGGTTATAAAATTCTAGATCATACCTTCCCATTCTGAAGTGACGAGGCACAACTTTGCTTGAAGGTACCAGTTAATCGGGGTGGTATCTAGCGTATTGACAAATCTGTGTACCCATTGTTCTCTAGGAACGCCACTCCAAGCCTCTTCACAGCTGCGTACATGGTCCTTTGGGAAACTTCGACCCATGTATCATACTTTGCAGCTTCCTACTTGTGCTAAAAACCGTGCTATCATCAAAGTTCTGTGATGTTTCTCTTGTGCATTCCCCACCATCTTGCTGGTGGGGCTTTCATGGCCTCATCCATTTCCAACAACCTCTGTTATGTTGGTACACTTGTCTCAAATTCTGATAAGAAGTTCTCTAAAGGGTTTAGCCCATCATATGTGGGTAGATTACTCATTGTTGTGCCAATCCAGCGAACTTCTCTGGTTAGCCTAGCACATCTTCTTGTAGATACTTAGTACATCTGGTTCTGTTAGTTCTCCAACGCTTCTTCTGAGTCGGATGAACACATGTTGTCACTTTGCCAACTCATATTCCCGTCAGCTCTAGGGTTGATATAATCCTGTTGTTTGGCTGTTAATTTGTAGATGTTTTCCAGTTCAAATGCATGGTCTTCATCTCTGATAGGCTCTATATATAATGGACCCTCATATGGATATAAAGGTGCAATGACCCTAAGGCCAACTTTCTCAAATTTCATGCGTCTTTTATTTAGATCAACAACAGTAGAATTATCGAAGGCCCAATCAATTCTTAACAATGTAGGGTAAGGGAAGTTATCATCAACAATTTCAATTACCTCAAAATATGCAAAGGTTCTTACTCCATTGATGTCCACTGGGACATGCTTTAATCATCCAAATGGGCTAACAGATTGCTTATTAGCCATGCGAAGCTTGATAGGGGAATATATCAGCTTGGGTTTTCCCATCAGTTCCCAAGTCTGCTTCGTCATGACATTGACCTCTGACCCTAATTCGAGGACCACATAGTCTATCTCATACTCTCCTATCTGAGCATTCAAGTGTAATTCCTTATTTGTTCTTCTCCTTTTTCCAATTTGGTGCATTGCCCTATTTAGTAAGGGGTCTATATTTCCTAGCTCATATTGCTTGATTAAATCTTGTAATTTTTGTACAATGCCTTTATCTTGAATCAAATTAACACAAGTGCAAAAAAATTCCATGAGTTTTCTTACCTCTTTGCCTTCTATTGGCGATGCAGATGGATCAAACGCTTGAAGCATGCCATATTCTTTGATTTCTATTTGTCTCTTTGATGAAGATCCTTGAACTCTATTGAACTCTTTTCTTGCCTCCTTGAATATCTTCCTTTCTTTCTTAGCATCGAACATTGGGGTCTTTTCTGTAGCTTTCCTGACTCTGTGGTCATTTTCAATATTTCCTTGGGCTGCTTTGTCTTCTCCTATAACAGCGCCTCCTCAAGTGATAACAACGAATCTAGGGTATGCTCTGTGAGGTTCAACATATATCAGTTGTACTTGTGGGTTCTACTGAGGTCCTCGTCTTTTGTGAAGTTTAGCTAAGAACACAGGGCATTCCTCTATGACATGCTCAAAGGAGTTATAGTAACTACAGGTTGTACAAGGATTCTGATAATCCCTTGCTAAATGTCCTGGCTGCGTGCAATTGTAACAGATTATTTGTCCTTGGCCTTGGCACATACCTCCTCCTCTTCCTCATCCTCTGTATCCACTGCGAGAATTGAAGTTTCCTATCCCCAGAGAGTTGTACCGTGGAGTGTTTCCTTCTTGTTGTACTTCGCCTTGAATCTTGTATATGTCTATCGACCTTTCATGCATGAGATCATAAGCTCTACAATTTCGATCATCGTGCCCCACTGATTTACAGAATGTAAAATACAAGTTTGTGGGTGTCTGAACATACTTCTTCATGTAGTAGCACTCACTTGGGTGATGCCTATTTCTGCATACATCGCACTAGGGTAGGTTAACTTGCTTCAAGGGGCTCGGCACCCCTGAGGCCAAGTACTCATGAAATAAGGGACAATGTTCCTTATCATGGCCTTTAGATCTACATCTTACACACCAGATATCTTCTCGTTTGTCTTGTCCCTTATCTTTCTTCATATCCTCGACCTGTAAAGACAAACTAGTTAGCTAGCTCATGATTTGGTTAATGCTTGAGCTAGATTCTCCCATCGGTGATAATTCAATCTTCATGGCGATCTCCAAAGATTTTTCCTATGATGAAATCTTCTACTACATTAGAGGGACTCTTATGTGTGGTAACAACACAATGATGAACCATTCTTTGTTCTGTTCATCAGGGATCTGAAAAGTTAATCGGCATGTTAGGGTCTTGAATCTCTGGTCAAACTCCCAAATAGGTTGTATTACCCTTTGTTTAATCTCTTTTAGTTCTGTAATACATTGTGACTCCGACTTAGGTTTCTTAAACTCTACAATTTGCATTCTTGATCTCATTCAGGAGTTGAGGCTGTGCCAGTCCTTGGACAAGTTTCATGTACCATCTCAGTGCGCAGTCCCTTAGTGTAGTGCTGAACTGGGATCTATTGATGGCTTCATCGGTGATACTTTTAATGTTCCATATGGCTTCACACAGAAACCAATGTTGTTCTGGATCTTCAGATCCATCTCCTCTAAAGATAGGGAGTCTCATTTCATCTTCCATAGAGCTAACTAGGATTCTTGTCTGAGTAGATGCTAAGCTACTAGTAACAATACTCTAAAGATTCTGGTGGTTCTGGCTACTCTAACTGCTAAGTACTGTTGGAACAACATGAGGATTAATGTTACTTACTTCAGTAGTCTGCGCAGTTCCTGAGTTTTCTGGCTCACTTTGGTGCAATTCTTTAGCTTCCTCTTCTTGTGTTCTGGTGGGCTCTAGATGCTCTTTGTCGATTAGATCTACCTCTTCTCCTTTGTAGAAACCCTCTTCTCCGTAGTTTTTCTTAAAAAAGTTCTCAAGGTGAACCCCTCAGAATACTTTTCCATTGCGTGTATGTCCTGCTATGGTGTCACTATCGCTGTCCGAGATATTGAACATTAGCCTTTTCTGGTTCAACTAATCTATTGTATCTTTAAGATGTGGTTTTCATGCAAGAGCATCTTGATTCTTAGCTTCAGAAAGTGAAAAAAGTTTCCTTTGGGTCCTTTGAAAAAGTATCTCTCGGCTTGGATGTATGATTATGTTCTGTCAACAACAAACTCGGTGATATACCCTCGAATGGTACTATCAAACTAATGATCTACTGCTCTGGATACAACGTTGTCAATTCTCTTGACCTTCTGGATCAAAATTTGTGTCCAAACCACAGGAGGTCTATATATGATCTCAAACTGTGTGTTAGCTAACCTAGCCAACCACTCATGTAAATCTTGATGGATTCCTCCAAAGAAGATCTCGTGAATGTCAGTGAAGATGTATCTTTGTATCCAGTCTTCAGTAATCAGTTTAGGGTTCTTGTTCTGGGCTTCAGGGAAGTCCTTCTCTTGATCCTCTATCCACTTATGAATCTCTGTCCTCGATGGAAACCACCTTGACATTTCCTTAAAAAGATTCCTGTCCCGAAAATGGAACCATTTGTTGGCACAGGGGTGGACCCAGGGTTCACTCCAAGAGTGCACCAAAAAGCCCTAGATACTGGCCCTTTCGGCAACACCTGTGAAGTAGATGTAGTCTCACCCAAGGCAACGATGAGGGGGTTGCAGGATAGAGATGTCTACAACCAGGAGAATATTAGGGGGATCTTGTATCACAAAAATCATGGTATTCATATATCATTTACTAGTGAAATCTACTTTGCGCAACTATATATCTTGATATAACACAGTAATGCAAATAACAGTATAATAATGGCAGAGATCAAAGAATTAATTACTCACACAACATAAGATGTACATGGTTCACCCTCTCTCCAGGGCTACATCCATAGAACTATGCTTATGATGTATTAAGATAAAGCTTACAGTTTTGATCTACACTCTTGGCCAGTATATCCTCTCACTCCTTCTGTCTTGCTCTTCCCCCTCCTACACACCCAACTGTAGAATCTGATCTTCGCACCCAGCTGAAGATCTTACAATACCAGAAGGCTTCAACACTTCTCTCTCACAATACAATGACCTCTCACTACAAAAATAGAGCTAAATCAATAACAGTATCATACCCCGCCAACCCAGGTCCTCTTGACCTTTATTTATACATTACAATACATCACTGATAGCCTTATGCTGAAACCTAGGTGTCAAAACCCTAATTATCAAAACCCTAGGTGTCTAAGACCCTAGGTCAACTTGATCCACTTTTTTCAGACTTCGCCAGCTTGTCTTTCCTTCCTTCTCATGAGGTGCTCCAAAGCATCAAATGGTGGCCTTTTCCACTTCCTGATTCGTCCTCGATCCATCTTCCTTGCTAATCTGTCATCTCGATTTCCTCATCCAACAACTTGCTTTTCCACACTTCTCTCCATCTTTTCTTCTCTTTTTCTCACTTCGACCCAGTGGCAGTCACTGTGTCTCTCGTGAATTTCATTTTTTACCTTTTCTTCCTTGTTCTTCATTTCCTTTCATAACTAAGGGCCAACAAAGACCTTGGGTCTTAGTTGTTTCCACCTTATTTTTTTGGAAAACCAAACATTTTTCCACAAACCTTTGAACATCAATTTTAAGGCCATCCCAAAAAAAGTCCCTCTTGACCCTATGATTGGTTTTCAAAAATCCTGAGTGCCCTCCTACCGGAGAGGTTTGAAATTCCAAAAGTACCTTTTGTTTGAGTTGTGAGTTCTTACACAAATATAAACGATCTTTTTATTGTAGTGAATCATTTTTCCATGTAAATGTATCAGATGCACTGGAATTGTGCTGCAACCTTTGAAAGAGAGTCCACACTTCTTCCTCATTCTTCCATTCATCCCTTGCTTCTGTTATCCAATCAGGTTGGATGATAGAGATAACACATATAAATGCCTCAACATCTTCATCATTTCTTGAGAGTGCATCTTCCACAACATTTTTCTTCCCTTTTTTGTAGATGATTTCAAAGTCATAACCCAACATCTTGGTCACCCATTTTAGTTTCTCTTCTGAAGATAGTCCTTGTTCCAAGAAGTATTTAAGACTGTCATGATCTATTTTGACCTTGAAGTGCCTATCTATTAGGTAAGGGTAGTATTTTGACCTTTCTTGAAGTGCCTACCTATTAGGTAAGGGTGATTTTTGTAAGTACTTTCCCTTGAGCGGTCAACTTTCAAAAGAAAGGGTCCTTCCTTCTTGCATTAGAACATACACCAATTCCATTTCTTGAGGCATCACATTCCACAATAAAGGTTTTTGTGAAGTATGGTGTTGTCAAGACAAGAGATTTTCACATTTCCTATTTAAGTTGTTCAAAATATTGAGTTTCCTCCAGAGTCCATGAAAATGCATCCTTCTTAGTTAATGCAGTTAAAGGTGCTTCTATTCTTCCATAGTTATGAACAAACTTGCGGTAGTAACTTGTCAAACCCAAAAAAACTCTAAGATTCTTCAATGTTTTGGGAATCGACTATTCCATCATGGCTTTAATCTTGTTAGGGTTGACCTTGACACCTTTATGAGATACAATATGACCCAAATACTCTACCTCCTTCACCCTAAAGAAACATTTGGATGGTTTGGCATATAACTGTTTCTCCTTTAGTAGATGTATCACCCTGTCAACATGTCAAATATGATCTTCCCAAGACTTTCTATAGATTAGTATATTATCAAAAAATACTAGCATAAATTTCTAAAGGAAGGGATTGACAATTGAATTGATAAACCCTTGGTACGTGGAAGGTGCATTCGTAAGGCTAAAAGGCATGACCAAAAATTCATAATGGCCTTCATGAGTTTTGAATGTTGTTTTTGGGATATATTCTTCCTTCATTCTAATCTGATGGTACCCTGAATGGAGATCCAACTTTGTGAAGTAGATTTCTCCATGTAGTTCATCTAACAATTCATCAATGAAGGGAATGGGAAAATTATCTTTAATGGTGTTCTTGTCGAGCTCTCTATAATCTGGACACATACGCCATGAGATGTCTTTCTTGAGTACCATTACCACCAGTGCAGAGTAAGAACTTTAGCTAGGTCTAATAATGCAAGCCTATAACATTTCTTCAACCATACACTCAATTTCACTCTTCTAGGACTAAGGGTATATGTAAGGGCTGATATTAGGAGGAACACTCACATGAATTAAGTGAATATCATGATCATGATCACGAGTGGGTGGAATACCTCTGGGAATATCTTCAAATACTTTGAAATTCTTATCAATGATCCCTTGGAGATCTAGGGGAATATATGGATTAGATGTTTGAACATCTAGTAAGCATAGTTGTACAATTACACCCCGATGCCTCTTTTTCAATAATTTTATCATGCCATTAGAGCTTACCACCTTATTGGGTTTCCCTATGATACCCATTAACTCAAATTCCTTTCCTTCCAATGAAAATTTCATGAAAATTTCTTGACAATTAAAATCCACTGTTCCTAATGATTGTAACCATTGGAACACTAGTACGGCATCAACACCACCCATGGGTATAACAATCATTGGACTATTCATTACATATTCCCCCATAGTACGAATGATCTTATGGAATTTTCCCGAGCAATTGATAGTTCCTCCATTTTCAATCATTAATTGAAACTCTAGTACTGGTTATATTATAAATCAATTGAGAGCTTTGGCTAATTTACAGTGAATGAAATTATGAATACTACCATAATCAATTAGCACTATTACCTATTTTCTTTTTTATACATCCTTCGATATTTAGGGGTTGAGGAGTGTTAATTCCAGCCAATGCATGACATTATATGGTGGGAGTCATCTCTTTAGAAGAAATATCTTCTACATCTTCATCTTGAGATGTTTTTTTTCTTGTTCTTGTTCTTCTTCCTGTTCAAAATCCATGTAGAATAATTTCTTCTCACCACACTTATGTCCCTTACTGTACTTGCTGTCACAATTAAATCATACACATTTTTATTTTCTTTCCTCCAATTGTTGAGGTGTCAAACTTGTAGGTTGAGGTGGTTTAGAAGAAGGAACATTATCCTCTTGATAGATGTTAGGGGTGGTCCTTCTAGTAGCCATAGCCAAATTTTTACTTTCAACATTTCTCTCCACCCTAAACTCATTCTCCAATGATTTGGGTTCCCAAAGGAAAACCTCATGTTGAATGTTATCCTTTAAATTTCCTATGAATGCATCAATCAGGTTCTCATCTGAAATACCCGTTACCTTTATATTCAATCTTTGGAAGTTCTCAATGTGCTCCGCAATTGAACCATTTTTCTTGAGATTTATCAATTGGCTGAAGAAGGTATTTCTCCTTGTATCCTCATAGTCTACTATCATTTATTCCGTGAAAATTGTCCAAGTGACAAGTGATTTGTGAGAAAAAATCCATCTTTACCACACAAATGGATTAGTTTCTAAATATAAGGACACAATTTGTACCTTTTGTGTGTGTGGCACATCATGTATATCAAAGAATTTCTCCATCTGGAGTATCCATGTGATTGGATCCTTGCCATCAAAATTCCTCATATCAATCTTAGGAAAGTGGTTGGTATTCAACCCAAATATGGAGTTTCTCTAGTCTTGATTCATCTTCCTTGTGTCCTCATCATGAATTTCATGGGATACATTGTCACTTTCAAGTGGCCTATCTATTATAAACTTTTTCAACCCTTCCATGATATCCCCTTTTAAGCCATCCATCTTAGTATCCATCATTGCTTCTAGGTTAGCTTTAGTTGAATCCATCATCCTTTGTAGTTCATATTTTGTTACTGCCTTCTTTTTTAAATCATCGATGTCCTTGCAAATTTCTTCACCTTCATCAAGAGTCCAAGTAGGATTGTTTGAGGGATTATTTGGTGTAGAAGTTCCCTTTTTTGGTGGCTTGTTGGCCAAGTATCACTGCAAGGTAGGAATTGCTAATTGGCTTAGGCAGAGGTCCTCAAAGACAAGGGAGTTTCATGTGCTATAGCTCTCTGATATATGTGTGGGGTCCAACAATAATACTCGGCCCAATATCTTAGGGTACTAAGTAAGGAGGCTTGACCATGCCCTTAGCTGTACTATCCAACTACCCAGATACTAGAGAGTGATCTATTTGAGTGTTTTTCTTGGTGTACTATAGAAACAAGATGGCCAAATGGTTTACTCGGTTGGTCTCAGTATTCTAGCGGGTCTCTCGATATACGCTAGGTGTGTGGGAGCTAAAATACATTGTAGTTATTTCTAATTCTCTACCTTTCCAAAGGGGCCTTCCCATATACTCTAGGTACGTGGAAGAACCACACTGTCCCCGGGTTGTAGAGTTGACAAGTAACGACAACTCCTATGTTTAGAGATGCTGGAATATGTTTGTACCTAAAAATCCCTAAGATTATCCCAATTGTATGTGATACTCCTTTTATCCCAATTTATTCCACTTTTTGAATCACCTCAATTAGATCTTCTAGTCAAAAGATATGCAAATTTCCAAAAACAAAAACACACCTTTTAAAACCTTGATTTGGAGACTGTTCTGCTAGCCGACCTTTCTTCTATTGTAGCTCTGCAATTTCGACCTTTTTGAGTCTGAAATTTTGGCCAGAGGTAGCCTGATGAGTCTTATTTCCAACCCCATAGGTTAGACCAATATTGGATTCTCTAAGAGAATTTTATGGTAACTTTCCCAAGATGTGTTGATTTTTCCCCTTTTAGGAGAGAGAACTTGTACGTCTTGCCCCGTGTCACTGTATTCACTTCAGAACTTGAAATTTGCACCAGTAAAAATTTAGTTCATACCCTAACTAATGGAGTAGGTATCACTCAATGTGGAGGTCTGTAGCTTCAGATATAACAATTTTCCCAAGAACACCTGTTTTAGACTAAAATCTGGACCAACCAAAATTCCTAATTTCCTCAGAGAATAAATTTTAGAGTACAATGAATAAAGGGATGATAACTTTACACAAGATACTTCATTATGCCTCCTTTGTACTATGAAAATTTCATAACCTGAAAACAAGCCGAAAAACATTGGGAGAGAAAATTACAAGAAGACCTGTTTCAGACTAGTTTTAGGACTAGTCAAAAACCCTAAATTGAATAGAATGTATCTCCAAAAAGATAACGAAAATATATATGAAATTTGGACCAAAGTTATCTCTATATGTCTCCTATATACCATAGAAATTTCATATCCCGAAACCTTCCAGAAAACAATTTATAGCAACAATTCCAAGAAGACTTGTTTTGAAGAAGCCAGTCCTAAGGATTATCTAGCTTTAATACCAAATATTAAGAACCAAATATCAAACTAGCATAAAAAAATCATAATAACTACTCAATGCCTTGAAAAAGAGATAAACTTAGATAATAAGCCTCTTCAAGGGGGAAACCTACGTATACATCATATGAATTGACAAATACAAGATTATTCCAAATGAAAAGATCTCCTTGGTAGATATAGGATACTAGGAGGTACAATTACAACTAATGGACCCAAGCCAACATAAATAAAATAACAATATTATTGTAATATGAACCAATTAAGGGGTAATGTGCCACAATTTAGGGCTTAACAATCACCTAGGTTGGGCCATGTCACACAAAAATCTCCCAATTACAACTTTGATACTAGATTGTAACTGGTATACTCCTATAATTGCTCAAATTAATGCGGATAACAACATATATATACAAATATAACATATAAAAAAACCCATAAGAATAATTGAATAAATATTAACATAACACATAAATTAACACACAATAAACACTTAACTTTAGTAAAAAGAACATCAACTGCATGCAGACTTTCCACATTCCTCCCATACTTAGACCACACTGCTCATAAACTCTCAGTAGTGGGTCACCCCCGAGCTGGGGATAAATTCCTCCTAGGTAAATAATTTCTAACCAAGATAAGGTCTCTTTAACAACATACAAATTCAAACACATGTGCCAACTAAAACTAAAAACCTACAATATCTCATTCGCCACATGCTTGTCCCATCCCAGGAAGTATGCCCCTTCTTTTATCAATAGTCCTTCAGCTGCCCCACTTTCCTTCCATGGATTCAACAACAGGCCGAAAATGAAGTCTCAGAGCCATGTAGCTGTAGTTTGGAACCTTGGGAAATCAATTCCCAATAGTTCTCTCACCTGGAGAGAATGCTCATGGGCTTGACAACCCGCTTCTTCAATGTCCTACATGCCTGACAACCTGCCTCTTCAGTCCAACTCCAAATCTAACCAAGGTATTGGTACATGTACATGTACTAGCAACATTGTTAGGAAGCAGAAGCATAAACGTAACAAGATTCTAATGGAAAATAAAATAAAACCAAGAAAAAGACAGACACAACAACAATCACACAATTGACATAGTGATTTATATGGAAACCCAATATAGGAAAACCACAAGGAAATGCTAATCGATATTTTTATTATTCAAGGGAGAATCACATGAATACAACCATACTCTCCTCTCGTACGACACATTGTGCTACACTACATTGCTCATTTCTCACTTCACCTCTATGGGTATGCTCGTATGTATAGCATCTATCAAACAATTAGACAAACTGATTACAATATGATCCACTGGTTACACAAACAGTTCACTACAGTGTGCATGCATGCACATTCTAAATTTAGATGATGTTGTGTGCATGCATTTGCATGGGAAATTAGTTGGCACATTTTCAAAAATGTCCACCTTGACAACAATTTACCTGATATATCATGCCCAAATTTATTCATCACCTTTCCTGCAAGCCAAGAGAATCCAAACACCATCACAACTACAAAACTTCTCTAACAATACTATTACGTGAACAAGTCTTCATGATTCATTCCAGTATGGACCATTCTTCCTCCATTAGTAACCTGTCTTATAAACTGATGCACTTGTCCATTTTGATACGCTAGACTGTTAGTCAAATGCAAAACACTTTGACCACCACATAACACCTCATCCTTTACCCCTCCAAAATTACCCAATATATCCTTTCATTCTTGGAAGACATAACCTGAGGTAGGTCTCCTCTTGTCCAAATCTCCTGAATCATAACCAAAAACTAAATCACTGCAACCACTATAGGTGATACTTGTGTTGCTGTGCTTCTAAGATACCGAAGCACCCATTTCCATGCTCTTTACCTAGTTTTTCCATGTGTCTACTGACAACACCAACTACATGTGAAATACTGACCATTTCCCATCACAATCATTAACTTCCTATTGACATACAATACGCGAGATATATAACCCTTTTCTTCTTCATTAGTGAGGACTTAAACCTGAAGAAAAACTTGCAATGGAAAGCCAAAGGGATTTTACCGATTTCACATTATTCATATCGAATTTCTTGAGTATCTTCACCACATACTTCTGTTGTGATAACCAATATTACCATCCTTCTTGTCTCTATGTATTTCCATGTCCAAGATTTGTTTTTCTACTCCTAGATCCTTCATCTCAAAATTTCCTAACCAACTGAGCCAACCTGTTGATCTCAAACATGCTTGTGCTTGCAATAAGCATAACATTTAACACCAAGATAATAAATATGCCATAAAAACAATGGTTATAGTCACTTCTTGTAAAATTTGGCTCACCATGAAGGAATCAAACATCTTGTACCATTTTCCTAGCATGCTTCAGGCCATACAATGATTCTTGAGTTTGCAAACAAATCTTCTATTGCGATTATGAGCTAACCTTTCTAGTTGTTCCATATACATCCCCTTTTCCAAAAATCTCTATGTAAAACACTTTTAACATCTAGTTGTACTAAATCAAGATCAAGTAACACAAATAGTACTAACACAACATGAATAGAAACAAGCTTTTAACAACTGGTGAGAATATTTCATGGAAATCAATACCTTCCAAATACCCTTCTACTATCAGTCATGCTTTGAAACTTTCATATTTTAATATGTTTGATTTTATAAAAGGATATTCATCAAACATTGCATCTATGCCCATGATGATTTTATGGGAAATAGGATCCCACATTCTATATCCCTTAACATCATCACCATATCAAAGATCTACCTATTTGATCTGGGTCTTACTTAGAATGCTGATAAAAAACCATGACCATCATAACCAAATAATTTCATATTTGAGTAATCACTAGATGACCTGGTCATACCTCTTCCACAATCTTCCAGTTTTTTGCAACTGATATTGACCAATTTACCAGATAACATAACCACTTCTTCCCACAACTATTGTTGCAACTTGGAATTACCGAACATGCCCTTTCGATCCCAGCTTCCTTGCAATAATTTCCAAGATCCATGGATATGAAACTAACTTCATCATATATTCTTAAACACTTGATTGACCTGCCAATGTTCATTTCACTACAAATCTCTAAACACATTATCCTTTCTACAAACCCACCTTTCTAACCTAGACACACTGCTCCACCTAGAAATTTTCATTCTAACATCTTTGACCAAATATGGCCAAGACAACCCAAGTGAACCTTTGTCGCTCACCTCCAAGGAATTTACACTAGAGTCTCATTGCTCCACCTTAACATGAACATTCCCAAGACCCAATTCGGCCAAGACGACCAAGTAAGCCTTCACTGCTTACCTCCATACCCATTTAAAATGGAGTTCACCAAGCCTTTTATAGGCTTAATTACATGCAATTCATGGACACAATACCACGAGATATCCAAAAAACATGGACCTGAAAAACCATGTTCTTTTCCCTAAAAACCAGATTTAACTCATTAACTCTTTTACCGAGTCAAGGTTAACCCAACACACACGCCCCCCCACATATTCAATCTACCTAAGTCTATGTCTAGACTTTTCATAGGTAACCTAATAAACTAGGGGTACACATGCCAATTGGGCCACCAAAGAGGCCCCCATATACCTTCACATAGTTTTTTCTATTGTAAACTTCCCTCACTAGTCCAACTGAGCAGAGAAGCTTCTAATAAATAATTAGCATGATTTTTTGGTGAGGTAGTTAACTAATAAAAATGCGAAAAAATGCTTGTCAGTGAGAAACAAAGCAACAAGTTTCTTGTTGTGGCTGTAAACAAAAATCGCCCAGTTTGATAAAAAGGGTGTCTTATTGTTGAAAATACAATAAATGGTTATTTAATTCTCAATTCCAATATCGTTCTCTTTCATTCTCTACGTATTTTGTATTTTGCAACATTTTATTATTGTGCCAATCTATTATGTTGTTGCATTTTAAATTTTTTATATAGAATTGCGGATCAATTGGTATCAGAGCCTGGATCCAAGCCAACTTATACTCAACCATAGAATTCAAAAGAGAGGCCATCCAACAATTTTTTTTTTCTCAGAGACAAACATCCTTCTCAGTACTTCTAGTGCACCTTCCTTAGGGCTTCCAACATGTTCATCTTTCACCATTCTCCAACATCAAGTGACAGATCAACATTTGCGGTGAATGAAAACTATGTTGCCTCGAAAAGAGCCATCTACAAAGGATTTCTCATCCACTTCCACAACTCCAATTCATGATTTAACGATGGCTCTCTAGGAGCTACTCCATCTGCAATAGTGCAGAGATCCAACACCCATGCAACTTGGTACACACTTCCAATTACCAAAATTTTCCGGCCAAATGAATGGTGAGAATTTTGAATATTGACTTTGCAGTCTTTCCACATATTTCCGTACATGTCTTGAGATGACGGAAGACATGAAGCTTCAAATTTTCGGTCTGCAACTCAAGGGGATTGCGTAGACATGGTGGGACAATTAACTGGAGACTTATTCCTGGGTCATGGATAGAGGTGACCTGGTTGAGACACAAACACCATACATTACAACATGGGATGGATTCTTCCAAGCTCTTAGAGAGCGCTTTTACCCATCAGGCTATCACCAGAATCTCCTCGCCAGATGGTTGCAGCTCTGACAATTGGCCAATTAGTCCATACATGGATACATCGACATATTCTGCAAAATGCATATCCATCTCCACATCACTGATCTGGAAGAGGTATTTATTGTCAAGTTCAATTCTGGCTTATTGCTACGAATCCATCATAAACTTGATTTGTTTGAGAGTTCTTCCTTGGGCAAGGCCTTTATTCACTCCTTATCCATCGAGCGTAAAGTGAATCCTCAAATCCTCTCGCCCCAACCCAAATATGACCCTTCTACTGCTGGCCCTTCTTAGGTTACCCCTGCCACCACCGCCACACCTTGAACGATGCCCTGGTGTACCTTCCACAAGACCAATTTGCATGCTTCTGTTGATTGTTAGGCACTTCAAAACCTTCGCTCCAAAAAAAATATTTTTGCAGATGTTTCTCAGTTCAATTCCCGTGGCCCTCCTAAAGTCGTTTTTCTAAAAAATCCTATAGAATTTGACCCATCTCTCCTTTTTATGACCACTAATGAACACGACACATCTCATGTGCCTCTGGTTACCCAAAATTGTCAAATTAAGCACAAATTGGATACTCTCATCCTAAACAATGGAAGCCAAAATAACCTCATCACCTAGGACTTGGTACAATGTCTATATCTCCCAACTACTCTACACCCTGAACCATATTAGCTCGGATCGGTACAAAAGGAAGGCCCATGCCTCACTGTCTCCCAGTGTTGTGCGGTGACCTACGCTATTGGCTCTTTTCGTGATACCGAGGTGTTGATGTTTCTCCTTTAGATTGTGATGACAAGTTACTTGGAATAACCTACCAACAGGCCCACAACATTGTTTATCATGATAAAATCTGCAAATACCACCTGCAACATGAGGGATGCACCTATGTTCTCACCTCCTCTACCCCTCAATCCACACAACCTATGAAAATACAAACAACTGTTAAACAAATAAGTCTGAACAAATATGTTTCCTTGTGTTTGGTTCACCCCATTAAAGTAGACCATCTGACTATCCCAACACCTCAGGACATGGCTCCCCAACTCCCAAAAATTTCCAATGCCTTTCCCCAACCCATAGGACTACCCCTGTCTTCCTCTATTGAGCACACCATTGATATCATTTCAGAAGCTTCTTTTCCCAATGTCCCTTCATGTTGCCTTGCTCCCCAAGAGGCTGATGTGATAACACTCCAACCTAACCAACTTATGAATTCAGGCCTTACTCCACCTTCATATTTTCCTTTTGCATATCCATCATTTCTTATGCCAAAATAGGTTTATGTTCTAGCAGTCTACTCCAACAAATTATGTACTCCAACACAAGCGCTAGCATATTATAACACTTTTCTTGGCAATTCGTCTTTTTCCAAACAAATTATTGGGAAAGCTTCATCCAGACAAAATTTTTACAAATACACTATAGCAGGACAAAATCATCTACAAAGACATCCCTTCTTAGTTGGACCAGTTAATCACATAAGGTGTATTGGACACACCCATTTTTCTTCCAAGGAGCTTGTATTTAAGGGAAATGTCGAGGAATATAATGAAGTGTTGGTTGATCAGTATCGAGTGGAGTCTGCACATCACCAACAAGAACAACACTCAACACAATGTTATACCCATATTTTGACTCAGCTCCATCTTCAGGTAGTTGATGCATTCCCAACTACACTAGAGAGTGCACAACAAAGGCCTCATAAAATTCACACACCATTTTTCTTTCACCGAGAATCCTGTATGTGGATTTTGAGGGAAACACACTGATTCAGAGGAAAACATCATCAGTTGCACCCACTAAGATATGATCTTGATATAGTTTGAGAAAGCATTGGAGAGAATGCACTGCAAATTTTGTCATTTACTTATGGAAGTGGGGATGCTTCCAGATCTAAACAGGGAGGATGTAAGGTAGCTAGAGAGGTAGTGGGGGGGCCCAGAGGGCCCATAGTGATAATAGTGGAGGTCATTCAATGTAAGGTGGACTAGGTCCACTATATTATTAAATAATGCCCACTATGGTAGTTAGATATAATAAATGTAAGA